>CM053771.1:512420375-512500457 GCA_028658325.1 Potorous gilbertii
CAGAATTGAACAGGAAGAAAAGAGGGGACTGGATTGCCTTTGAAAAACTGTATAGTATTTTTAATTATCCCAGCTGATCCCTAATATAAAAGTCCACATTTTAAACACCACTTCCAGGGGTGTCATATGACTGCAGATCATGAAACACCACAATTTCAGAAGCACCCAATTCACGATGACCAAATGGCCATGATGCAATGTAGGGTGGGCATGATGACTTTTGTGCAAAAAGTCAAACAAAAGGTGATATCCAGGTGAGATATGATGGGGGTGGGGGGGGGAGATGGAATGCTAGGCAATCATGTAGTAAAGAGCAAGAGGTGAGCAGACTGTAATACTGGCAGGCAACGCATGCCAAAAGACCTAGAGAATGGCCTCCAGTATATTGACTGCATCTTCTATGAAGGACTTAGGGTGAGAGATGCATTAGAGTCCCATGGGCATAGATGGTGTGTTTAGGCTGTGATATGTACCATTGGAGGTGGAACCAACATTTTGAGTATTGAGAGATGCAATTCTATAGAGCTGAACTTACATACTTTTCAAAATTTGGGAAAATGAAGCTCAATGAGACATAAATAACAACATATGAAACTGCTACTAGTACCATTGTGATAAAAAGGGACTGATAAAAATAAGGCACAAAATTGTAAAAATGAATACCTCAGGGTCAGACAACTAATTTGTTATAAAGCCTGGGTGCAACCGAATAAGCAGCTCATCAGCAGGCATGTGGACAAGTTGAACCCAGAGCAAAACAGAAGAAAGATAGAGCTCTGGATCACATGGGGCAAGCTGAGCAGGTCTCTCGATGGTCACAAAAGCCCACATTTTTAATACCTGTAGTTTCTTGGTGTGTCATGGAGCATTCTTGGAATGCTATGATTTCAGAAGAATCCCAGTGGCAAATAACCCATAGGGCAATCGGATTGCATGGGAAGTATAAGCAGGCTGGATCACGTTACCAATCATGCAATCATTGGTTTAGAACTGGATGGGAATGCTGATGGGTATGAGCAGTGCCATGAAATGGATCATTAGGAACTAGCATGACCAGAAAAGGAATTGGATCATTCACTTAGCAAGAACAAGACCAAAGGTTGCACAAGTCCCTCTAAAATATTAGAACAAACCAAAGAAAGGTTCGTTGGGGGACCTTTTGTGGAGGACGAATAGTAAGACATTTAAATTTCAGATGAAAACTCGTGGAGAGACCATGAACTCTACTGGCAGAAGTGATCTCAGTGATGAAATCATGCAACCCTTTAAGAACAGATGTTGATAAAACTGAAGCTATGTCATTGGTCTCTCTAGCACTCCATTTTAGCTGGCACATATTTTCAGGAGAGTCTCAGATGTAGATTACAGTAACATAGAAGTCTTCATCAGATATCTCACTGTAGCTTGGTGGTGAGCCAAGGTTCTTCAGTGGTAGACTGGTATGGTACATACTATGTCTCCTCCTACAAGTTGGAATGGGTTTGAGAATGCCATCAGCATGGAGCTCTATGTCTTCTATCTAGAGATGTTCATCACCAGAGTGACGGCAATCAGGGGAATTTTTTAAATGAAACTATCTCCTAAGGCATGGAGGGAAAGAAGATCCATGCCAATAAACTCATGGCTATTCAAGTAAGTTGTTTGAGATTCCATCTTTATATATGATTGTACAGATGTTTACTATTTATAGGACACTGAAAATCATTCATTTAGCCCAAATAGCTAATGACACTGGGAAACTAGAGTGCCAAAGTATCTCATTCTGTCTCTACTTGAGCAACATACCTTTGAATTGCTGTTATGAAAACTGATTACCAAATATCACCACTTTGATATGCTATCATTATCTTAAATTAAATTATAAAAATAATCCAAAATAGAATTTATGATCTTTCTACTTCCACCCTCTTGCCTTTCTCCAAGATTCCCTTTTTCTGTTGAGGTTACCACCATCCTTTCAATCACTCAGGTTCAAAATTTTGGAGTCATCCTTAGTCTTCCTTTCCTCCACCTCCCCCCTTCAAAAAATGACTGGAGTTGCTTTTCGCATTCTTTCTAAGTGAGTCAATTGATTGGCTAAATGAGCCATTGGGACACATTGTATTTTCTCCTGAAGGATGGTAATAGCAACATACTGGCTCATTTCCCCTGGGACAGAAACCTCACAGAGTATTTAACCTTACTTTGAGTTTTCCAAGTTTCCCTAGATGTTTGTGTGACAGCTTAGTGCTGTCCCATAGAGCTCCCTGGAAATCTGCCACATTCTTTTGAACTCAAATTGTTCCATCACGTTACATAAGATGGAAATCTAGCCCAGTTGGATTGGCAGCAAGATGGCCACAGCAGGCAAAGAAAGATAATAAATTCACAGCTTCTAGGATTCCTTTCCATTCCTAAAGCCTTTATGTTTGTACTAGCCAAAGTCTAGAAAGACTCCCTTTCTTCAAGATATGTATATGTATATATGTATGTGTATGTGTATGTATATGTGTGTGTGTATATATATATATATATATATATATATATATATATATGTTTTTTTTCCTTTTCTTCTCAGGAATCTTAAACTTTATGATCCTGTGAGATATGATCCTTTATTTAGAAGTCAGACATTTCTCTAAAGTGCTTACGGGGGAATAACAGAAGGAAAACTCACTAGATGAATGCAGAGCTTTAAGATGAGGCAAAGGAAGGAGAGAGTTGTTGGAAAACAAGATTCTATGTTTGATTTAACCCATATACAAAACTGTGGAGTGGGTTTTGCCTAAATCAGAGAATCTAATAATAGGCAAAGATTTACTATAGTCAGGATAAAGCTGATAAATAGGAGTAGGCAATAAATGGGGCCAATAGCCTCTCTTTTTAAAAAAGTATACATTCAAATTTTTTTCTTTCTTCCATTCATTATTTTAAACAAAATTTTATTAGTAGCTTTTGCTTTGAAATCACACACATTTCCCAATATATCTTTTCTCTTCCCCTTCCTAGACAACCGTGCCTTATAACAAAAAATAAAAAAGGATAAAGTACAACAAAATAAGCAGCACATTGAAAAGGTTTAGCAATCCTTACCCCTAGTCCTCCACCTCTGCAAAGAAATGGGGGAGTAGCCTCCTCAATCTCTTCTTTGGAGACAAGCTATAGTGATTAGACTTTCATAGCATTCAATTTCCATTATTTTCTTGTTCTTCTCATTAAATTGTTGTAGCCATTGCATATGTTGTTTTTTCTGCTTCTCTTACTTCACTTTGGATGAATATCTTCTTATACTTCTCTAATTCTTTATATTCATCAATTCTTGCAGCACAGTGATATTCCATGACTCTCATGTCATAATGTACTTAACCATTTCCCAACTGGTGAGCATCTACTTTGCTTCCAATTCTTTACTAATGCAGAAGTGCTGTTATAATTATTTTGGCATATATGGAAACTTTCTTTTTATTATTGACTCCCTTGGGATATATGACCGGCAATGAGATCTCTCAGATATTTTATATTTCTATTTTATATCTTGGAGATATTTTAGTCACTTTCTTAACGCAATCCTAAGTTGTTTTCCAGAATGGTTAGATTAACACTGCTCCACCAAGACTACATTATTGTGCCAGTTCTTCTATAACTCCTCCAACATTATTCCCATCTGTTGTCATTTTGGGGGGAGTTATTCTTAATTTCAAAAAAATATACACTAAAATTTTCACTTTAGTTCAGATTGTCAATCTCTTTTAACACAGTTCTTGTTCTGGGAAGATAATGTGCGCATATGTTTGTTTCAAAATCTTTTGATGACCAACAGTTGAAGAGCATGCTAGCTGTGGAGTGGGAAGAGGGGGGAAAGAAGATGGTTAAAGAGAAGGAATATATTATTATACTGACTCCTGTGGTGATATGTCACAGAATCTTATATATAACTAGAAGGGACCACACTGACGATCTAATGCAACTCATGCCTGAATGAAGATTCCTTTTATATCAAAATCCACCCTTCACTTGAAAACCTTCAGTATGGGAGAAATCCATGATCTTTCAAGACAGGCTATGTCATTTTTTTGATAGCACAAATTGTTAGAAGTTTTTCCTGCCAATAGGACAATATCAGCCTACTTACATCTACCTTTTCTTCTTCTTTTTGCCTGCTCTGATCCAGGAGAACAAACTGAATCTCTCTTGTGTGTCTCAAGGAAATGGCTCTTGAAAGTAGTGGTGGTGCCTCAGTGGTGGTGCCCGTACTGGCTAGTCACCGTCCAGGAACACAAATAACCATAGCTTGAGAGCTACTGCTTATTGCTCTTCTCTTTGAAATCTTTTACTTAAATAAAAGTATCCTATACAATGGAGCACTTGGATCCTTGCTCCTCCCTCTAGAATTTGTTTAGTTTTCACATATGAGTCCACTTAAACCCTGTATATAGGTTCATTTTCCCCCCATGTAGGGAAAATATAAAGATCTATATAGCTTAGACAACTCAACATCAAAACAACTTCATACTTATCTTACTTTGACCTTTGACTTTCCTTCCTGCTCATGACTCCCTCTTTGGTGCCCTGACAGTATTCTGCTTTCTACAGGATGAAACCCACCATCTTTATTTTTCTGTCCTTGACAATCCTCCTGGGAACTGAAGTCTTGCTACTGAACTCCAGTATGTCTTTGGCCAATTCCATGACACCTACTCTTTGATCCAAGAACTGGACCTAATCATGCATTGGCAGATGTTCAGACTGGTTTGGAGTTTCTTTTGGAGTATCAAGCTCTAGAATTGGGGGGAGGGGGGCGGTTCTTAAACTTTTTTGCACTATTGCCCCCTTTTGGTAGTCTAATGAATCCTATGAACTCAGAATAATTTTTAAAGTATATAAAATAAAATTCATAGGATTACCAAGAAAATAAATATTAAAAGTTATATATATGTATATGTCTGTGTGTATATAACACACAAAATATACAATACACACAAGTTCGTGGACTCCAGGAGAAGAACTTCTACTCTATAGGGCTGAAACAATGAGAAGTTGAGAGTAGACATGAAGATTTAAGACAGGGAGAGCAGTGCCACAATGGAAGGAGAGCTAGTGAGAGGGCTAGGGTGTACACTATTTGTTTGCATCACCAAATCTTAGATCTTTTTTGCTGGTAGTATGTGTTTCCTTCTACCCATTGGCCATGTTTTCATGGTCATTTTTGCATCCGTTGCACTCCATCTTGACTCAGCTGTTTCAGTCAAGCTACAAAATCAGATCCCTTCCCTTAATGTTCAAGGCATGACTTGGTGGGATGACATAGATCCCTCTACCAATTCTGGGGATTACATATTGTACACTGACTGTCATGCCCTCTCCTGGGGCCCACATCCCAAGTCCTTAAGGCATTGGAGGTGACCCCCTTACTTTCATGAATTAAAGATATCCTCAACAATGTACCCATTGTAGTTACCCAAAACTATTCATGGTAGGCAAAAACTCAGAATACATAGCTTGGAATAATGCAAACCCATCATAACAAAAGAAGTTTGGGATGAAAAGAATGTGCATTTCCACCCTGAATACCAGAGGATAGATCTTGGTAGGTCTTGGCCCTTTGCCTTCTTGCGCCACAAGTGAAGGTGGGATCAGAGCATGACACCTAGCTGGTTAATAACTGTGTTCATTGGGGCTGATTTATCAGACTGACATAGATAAAGCCTCTAAGAGTTAATATACCATGACAAAGGTAGATTCCTTGCAAAGTTCTGACTTGGAATCCTAAAAGGAACTAACATATTCTGCCATAATAATTTGACTCTAATGGTTCCAGTAAGCTTCATGCTGATTTGCAATTTTAGTTCTAAGGTGTGTGGTTGGCCCAAAGGACTGGGAATGATGGTGGAGAACCAAGTCTTTTTTAGCTCCTAGAGGAATCTCTCCACATTGCTTAACAGATTCTCTGTGAATTAGGGAGTAGCCTAGAGGCCATAACCAAGGGAATCTACATAGGGTTAGAAGTCCGTGAGCAGTTTGCTTTGCAAGGTCCTCTGCCTACCCCGAGAAAGAATCTGGAGGACTCTGTGTAGTGGTAGAGGCAAGAGACCATCATTATCCTTACATCAGAAGCCTGCTCTCTACTGGATAGCAATTGTCCTCTTGGTTCAGGGGTTGACTGCTCTGTGGTCTCTGAAGCCCCCTGCTGGGGGGCTTGGGATATGTCAAGCAACCATGGCTAACTGAGCCAGATGTCAGTCACCCCCATTTGCCTGTGGTTAGGACAATCACCGGGGCTGGAAGGCAAAGGGCCAAGACCTACTGATACTCTCCTAGGTAGAGAAGGGCACAGTCTAAATCATTACTTAATCAAGCTTCAATCATACAGACTGGTCCGGGTGAGTATGTAGGGTTTCTCTGGAGCGTCTAGATACTTGTGGCTAAGTCAGTACAGGAAGCCACTTGTAGGAGCCTAGATTCAAGGCAGGAAAGTCATGACCAGGAAACAAGATATAGGGAGTATGAGGGAGCTGATTATCCGTTGTCTGATTCAGGGTATCTTCCCAGTGCCCCAGACTTCTCTCACATTCCATCTACCTGTTTAGACTTTCTCCCATGGTTCCCTGTTAAGACCTTTCTGGATTACCTGCTCATTCCTGCCAGATATTTCTGGTTTCAACGGTTCCTTTATCCAGACCATTCTTTATTTGCTTCATCCCATCACCAATGAACCCAAGGAACAAGTAAACCTATGGTTTTTTTTTTTTTTTGGAAAATCATCAACAATGCATCCTAATTGAACCCTGCTGTAAAGTAACCAAACAGTAAGCTGATCACTCAGTAAATAGGCATTTACTAAATGCCCACTGTGTGCCAGTAGGTTAAGTGCTGGGATTACAAAGAAAGGTAAAAGACAGCTCCTGCTCTCACTCAGTCTGATGAAAACAACTATGTGCAAACAAGTTAGGTACAGGATAAATCAATGAAGGTAATGTGGTAGAATCAAGAGAGATTAGGAAAGGTTTCCTGAGGAAGATGGGATTTTAGTTGGAATCTGAAGGAAGTTGGGGAAGTTAGGAGGCAGAGATCAAGAGGGAGAGCATTCCAGGTAAGCAGAGAGCTGGTGAAAATGCACAGAACCTGGAGATGAACCCCTACCTACAACACTGTTCCTATAACTAACTGCTCTGCGTATGTCTTTCTTCCTAGCACAGTGTTTTCATAGCACCATTTAAAAATGTCTTATTGACATTATGGCAGCACAAGACTTATGAGGATCATAGACTCACTGACTCAGAGCTAACAGGATCAAGTCCAACCTTTTGATTTTATACGTAGGGAAATGAAGGCACAGAGAAGTTAGGTATTTATACAGGGTCACAAACCTAGTAAGTATCTGAGCCAGGATTGGAACCCAAGTTTTCCTGACTCCAACTCCAGCATTTTATCTCCTATATCATTGCCAAATGTCCTAGGGAATCAATAACACAAATGTTGAGTGGGGAGAAAGGGAAAAGAAATAAAGTGCTTAACTTCTTTTATATAAATAGATAGATACAGATATACATATGTGTAGATTTCATAGGTATATCCACATAGAATATTAGTATATATATACATGGGTATCCATATATGCATATATACCATGTGTGTATATAATATATCCATATATATGTACACACAAACAAATACACAAAAAGAGGAATCTTTAGAATGCATTGCTAAGTCCAAAACATGGCAATTATGAGCCTAAGCCCAAAAGCATCATTGTTTTTTAAAGGTACAGATTTCTTTTGATGTTTCAAGATATCACTGTGAGGGGGATTCTCTCATATAGCAACCACTTCCAAGCCAGGTGTCCTGTTCAATCCTTTCCTAGTCTGTAGCAAAGGTAATGTTTAGGTTGATAGAAATGATTTCTGGCAAAAAGGAGAGTGTTAAAGACACTAAAATATTTACAGTAGCACTTTTTATGATAATAAAGACCTGGAAACAAAGTTGATGTCCATTCATTGAAGAATTACTAAACAAATTTCAGTACTTGAATGTAACAAGATATTACTGAGCCACAAAGTAATGAACATGAGGAATTGAGAGAAACATGAAAAGACTCAGACTAACTGATGCAGAGTAAAGTAAGCAAAACCAGGAAAACAACGTAACACACATGACAACAGTAATATTACGAAAAGAACAGTGACAGTTACGGAGAGAAAACTAATACCTAATAACTAAGCTTGGGCTCGGAGAACAGCTGAGAAAATGAACCTTTCTGCCCTCTTTGCAGAGGTAGGGATGATTACATTTGCTGTTCAACATTATTGAGTCATTGTTTATTTTTGCCTTTCTTTTTCTCTTGTTCAAATCATTTTTAAAAAGGAAAGCTTGCTGGGTAAGGATAGTGGGGAGAGATGATGAAGAATATATTCAGATTTATAGTGATGTAAAAACAAAATATATCAGTGACAATAAGATTGTTTAAAGAAAAGGGGGACCTCTAGAAAAAATAGGAAGGTATTTTAAGAAAATCTTCTATTAGTGTCAGCTAATATCTGTGGATCTCAGCTGTCTATCTGTTCTCCACATCGTTTCATATGTTGGTGAGTTCTATAGACTGTTTTAGCATTGGCCCTTGGATACTTTTCTTTCATCTTCAAACAACTACAGTGGCTATTTTTGAAATAAGGGCTTATTTTCCTATAGAATTATGAAGTTTTTACAGTGTGTCTCACATTGTCTTTAGTTAATATAGTCAGCAAAACAGGTGATAGACTTTTGCTATTAATCAATTCATAGTAATAAAGTAATATAATTTTTAAAGATGGATAAAATTGAAAGGCCTAAATTCATTTTACACAAGAAGATATTAAGGCTTAAAGATATCAACTTACTCAAGGTCATATGTACTACCTGAAGTACCCCCTCCTCAAATGTGAGAGTCCCCAAATAGCTACCTCATTTTCAAGGTATTCTATGATCCTGCCTTCACTCAAAGCCATAGTTTATGACCACCCATCAATGTGTTCGCTATTCATCTTCCAGCTTCATCCACAAATGATCTCTATGGGAACAATGATTTTTTTTATGATGCCATCCCTCTCACTAGACCTACTTCCTCATGAAAATGATGCCTCCAATGGGAGCATTGTTCCACGGGTTCCCATTGGTCTCCTAGTGCCTGTTCATCTCAGTTGGGCATTGTTCCACTAATCTCTAGTGGTCTTATAGTAGCTGCTGAGTATTATAGTGTATGCTGGGCATTGGTTTGCTAGCTTCAGATGGTCTTGGAGCTGTTGCAATAAGCTGATTTTCCTGTATTAACCAGTAATAGAATCAGGCTTGTGAGTGACCAGTGTACTTCTAGCCTAAGTGAAATAGGATTTCAAAAAATAATTAAATAAAAATTTTAAAATATATGAAATTAGTATTTATAGTCAGCTATTGCAATTCAGTCAATCAATAAGTATTTCTAAAGTACCTACAATGTGCCAAGCACTGTGCTAGTCAATAGAAACACAAAAACAAAACTGAAACGATCCCTCAAGGAACTTACATTTTATCACTCAACCATCCAGTTTACTAGAATGCTTCTGGCCAGATCCCATCAGCAGTCATTTCAATGCTACCCTCATTAGCATCCTAGATTTCCTTGACTACCTGACACATCAGTCTCCTGCCCAGGAGTACCCCCTACAACTTTCCCCATTCCTGATGCTAGAACACAAAATATTGTTGAAAAATCCTACAACCTACTACAAATTCATGTTTGTACCTTCACCTGGGCCCTGGATAGTGTGTGTGTGTGTGTGTGTGTGTGTGTGCGTGCGTGTATGAATTCAGCATCCATTCATTCCCTAACAATATAGCAAAGTGGGCAGAATACTGACCTTGGAGTCATTAATGCCTGTGGATTCACACCCCATCTCTGACTTTTACTTACTCATTTAACCATGAACAAGTTATTTAATGCTTCTGAACCTCAATCTTTACATCTGCAAAATGGATGTTATTATGCCTTTCATGCCTGCATTACAGGAAGAGGAGGAAAGGGAGGGGGAAGGAGCACATGGGTGAAGGAAGAAAAGGAGAAGAGGCATAGGGATGAGTCAAAGACCCAGGTAGGAAAAAGGGAAGGAAAAGTTGATTGAGAAAAAGAACCGTAGATACAAGCAGAGTTCTGGGATGGATAAAAGCTGACAGAATGTGAGCAGCAAAGGTGAAGAGGCCAGAAGCAGAGACTAAAATACATGCAGAATGAAAAGTAGAAACAAACTAAAGACTGAGTCCATATAAAGGGAAGGAAAAGGCCAGTCAAGCAGAGGAGACTGAGGAAGAGGAGGGGAGAGAGGAGGAAGGCAGTGACTGAAAAGCAAATTCCAGAAGGAAGGGAGTAAAAAGGTCATCAGGGAGAGAATGAGGAACACAGGGAGGCAGAAAAAAAAATAGGGGGCAGGGTCAAAGGATGAGTTAAATGGGGAAGAGAACAGTTATATGAGCCAGGAATCCTGGGTAAAGGAGCAGATTGGGTGTGTGGGGGGTGTATGGTGGGATTGACCCAGAGGCATGCAGATAGTAAACATTAAACTTGAAATTTGAACTCAGGTCATCTGACTTGGGAGTCACCACTCTTTCAATTGCACCTAGAGACCCTACAGTAGGGAGTATGTGCAGCTAGTGATGTAGTCCTTGGGAGAAATTGTCAAAAGACAGAGCTGCCATTGCTGCAGAAAGGGGGACTGGGGGAGCAGGAGTAGCAGTAAGCCCATGGCAGGACTGGAGATGTGGGTCCTTCAGTTTCTGATTAACTTACCCACCCTAGAGTCTAGGCTCCTCAGAATCCCTGGGGGTCACTAATGCAACTTCCCTCTTACTGAGGCATTGGGCAAATCCTGATACCTAGAGTTTTGGATACTCTTCTGGAATCTTCTCCTCTGGTAATCTCAAGGAAGGAATAGTTGGGGGTTTTTTGTTTTTGTTTTTGCTTTAGAAGCATGTGACTTTCTTAGGCCTTGTGAAGAGCTAAGGCAAAGTCTTCTCTGCTCTCCCTACCTCCTCTCCACCAATTACATGTGAAAACAATTTTTTACATTTGTTTTTTTTAAGTGTTGAGTTCTAAATGATATCCCTCCCTACCTCCTTCCCCTCCTCTCTACCTGTGATAGCAAACAATTTGATATAGGTTATATATGTGCAATCATGTAAAATTTTTCCATATTAATCATTTTGTACAAGAAAATTTGAACAAAAAAAGGCAAGGGGGGAAAGGGAAGGAGAAAGGAGGGAAGGAAGGAAGGAAGAAAGGAAGGAAGGAAGGAAAAAAGAAAGAGAAAAGAAAAGCAGCATACTTCATTCTGTATTCTGACAGTCTGAGTTCTTTCTCTGGAGGCAGATAGTATGCTTTGTCATCAGTCCTTTGGGATTGCTGGGAGTAGCTGAGTCATTCATAACTCATCATATAACATTGCTGTTACTGTGTACAGAGTTCTCCTGGTTCTGTTCACTTCACTTTACATCAATTCATTCAAGTTTTTCCAAGGTTTTCTGAGAGTATCTTGCTTGTCATTTCCTATAAGATAGTAACGTTCTATCACAATCATATACCACAGTTTGTTGAACCATTCCTCAATTGATGGACATCTTGATTTGCAAGAAATTCTTGATACTGATAATGGTACTCATGCTTTACAAGGGTCCCCTTCCCAGACCATCCCACTTACAGAGGTGTAGGCTATAAAGTAAATGAAGCTATAAACATTAAAGTCAAATATTTAGTTTCATTTTCTGCAATATAGATGTGTGTTGCTATTATAACTTGAATCCACTGAATCTTTTCCTCCAAAACAACTCTGGTGTAATTTGTGTGTAAAGAAAAAAAAATTTTAAGGCACTATTGGAACAAAAGAATGGAGAAATTTACTACCTGTATGACCTTGGGCAAGTCCCTTAACCCTGTTTGAAGTCATTTAACCTGTTTGCCTCAGTTTCCTCATCTGTAAAATGAGCTGGAGAAGGACATGGCAAACCACTCCAGTATCCTGGCCAAGAAAACCTTCAGTGGTGTGACGAAGTCATAATTGAAACGATTGAACAATAAGTCTACTGGGGGAGGAAGTCGTATCCCTTTAATTTGGGGTGTTTTTCTCTTCCCTAATTTCTTCTCTGCAAGAGCTGCCTTCAAAAGGGAGCCAAGAGCAAGAACAGGTTAATGGGGGCAAGGCGAGTGATCACAGATAGGAAAACCTGGGAGGAACAAATTCAGGAACTTCTCCCTCCTCCTCACAGTACTATCACTCAGCACCAAAAGCTGGCTAAGCCTTGGAGGGGGAGGGTGCATCTGTGAAGCCTTTAGGGACTCACTGAAATTGTGGGTGGCTACTAGCACAGAGCTTCTCTCACCAGGAATGACTCAGAGTCTTCCAGTAAGAGATGCTGGGCTTGCTCATGAGCCAAGAGACAATGAAAAACAAGGAATCATGCAGGAGGGCAAGCCATTCAGTAAAATGTAAACCCCCTGAGGGCCAGGGCTATTTTATTTTTTGTCCAACGTGGAGATGCAGGGCTTATCTTATAATAGGCTGATTTGCAAATGTTTATTAAATTAAATTAAGTTATACTCTTTGCTTCCTATTCTCATCCTTAGTGTTATCCTTTACAATTTTGCTTGATGATATTTGTCTCTTCTAACTTCTACAATCCAACAATTTATCCTACACACTCTGGAACAGCTTGGGGACACTTTTTAGAATCTAGACACTTTCTAGAATTGTCTAAAACAATTCTCTCCAGTCTGCTTTGGATTTCCTTTGAAGGAAATGCTTTTCATTCTGCAAGAAGAGGGATGACTTAATAATGTCATTCACACTAAAGTATGAAGGACATGTATCAAATCCTTTCTTGAGTCCTGGTTTTGATGGGAGGAGTGTTATATAGGCATTAAGTGATAGCCCACATAAAGTTACAGTGTTTGACCTAGGGAATTTTTTACTTTAAGAAGTTTAACTCTAAGAAATTTTTTCCAAATATTTATAGGGAGGCAAGTATGAGATGCTTTTCTTACAGTGGGGGTCTGAATTAGTGCCATTCTTTATGATTGATGAAGTTAGGATTAATTGAAAATTTCAGAATCTCAGGACTGGAAGGAAACATAACATTTTCCTCATCTTTACCTTTAGGAAGCCTTTTCTTTCTCCAAGATTCAGCCCCAATGCCACCTTTTCCATGAAACCTTCAAAGGGAGGTGGATAGAGTACTGGGCTTGGAGTCAGGAAAACACGGATTCGAATTCTACTGTTGGTACTTCCTTAGCTATGGAAACTCTCTCTAACAGATTCAGTTTCTTTATCTATAAAATGGAGCTAATAAGAGCAACTGTTTCTCAGGGTTATTGCATGGATCTAATGTTTTAATTTACATAAAGCTCTTTATAAGTTACATAAATGAGAGTTAGTGTTATTTCTCTGGTTTTTAGGACTCTCTCGGTTTACTCAGTTTGTATACAATGTATCCAAGGAAGGAAAGGAGAGAAGATAATGTATTTTACAAGAGGACCTATTTTAGTAAAGTAGGGAGTAAGATTTGGAAGATTCAGTGATGCATAGAAAGAAAGATGAATGTGAAGGCAGGGAATCTGTGTTGGACTTTTGGCTTTGCAACTTACTATGTGAGTCACCTTGGCTAAGATTTTTAACCCTTCCGTTCCTTAGTTTACCCATCTATAAAATCAAGGAGTTGGACTAGTTGACCTCCAAAGGTCCTTCTAGCTTTAGATCAATGATCCTATAAAGGCTGAGATCATTCTGTTTCTGTCTCTCTCCAGGATATAACCAAGTACTTTGCACATAGTAGGTACTAAGAAAATGTTCACTAAATTGAGCGTCTTCAATCTGACCTCAATTCTCCTGACATGAATCCAAGGCCCTTCACTATCATTATTGCCCTCCAACTTGTCAATATCCATCTTAACCAATGGAGTCCTAAACTGAACATAATTTTTAATAGGAGGTCTAAGAAGGACAGAGGACCCATGGGTTATCATCTTCTTATTCCTGGAAGTAATACCTCTCTTAAAGCTGCCCATGATCACATTATCTTTGTTTGGCACCCCCACCACACTGTAGACTCATGTTGAACTTTCTTTCCACTATAACTCCTAGATCTTTTAGGAAAAACTTCTATCTAACCACTGTACTCCATTTATTGCTTGTAAAGTTGATTTTTTCGTATCTAAATGAAAGATTTTGTGTTTATCATTACTAAATATTATCATAGTAGATTTAGCCTGATGGGGTACAAGTCCAAGCCAAGACCTTTTTCCCTTGAATCAGGAGGGTTTTTGTCCCATTTGTCTGAAGGGCCCCCCTGGAAAGTCTGGCCCCGTTGGGGGGGGGTCCTTGGATTCCCCTTCCATTTCTCCCAGACCAATACACCCTATCTTCTATTTAGCATTCATTCGATATTCCTCCCTTTGATCCTATTACCAACCACTCCCATTAGGATCCTTCCTGGGTTTGATCTATCAAGACCATCCCTGGGATCCCACTCTACTAGGTGACACCTGGATTCTTCCCTCAGTCTTCTTCTTTATATAAGTTCCCTCTCGCCTCCATGAAGGTACTCACACTCGACATAGCTCAGACTCTGTCTAGCTGAGATTCTATCTGGACTGCTTGTGAATACAAGCATTACCAATGCTTAGGCTCCTTAAGAGTCAACCCAATATGGCGAATCTTAATAAACTTTGTTTTTCTTTGGCTTTAAGAAAACTTATGTCTAATTCATTCAAGCAGGACCCGGTATGTCGGTATTTTGGGGTCCCCCAGCACCCCAAACCTCAACAAGCCCACTGCCCTAACCTGTCAAGACCCTTTTTGGACCCTATGTCCTCTGTTGCGTCAACTCTTCCTTTCAGCTTTGTTTCATCTGCAAATCCGATGACCTGGCCATCTATGCCTTTGTCCAGGTCAAAAATACTAAAAAACACAGGATCAAAGATCAAACAAAGGTTGATTGGGTCCCACTAGACTCCTCCTGCCATGTTGACATTGATTTTTTTTAACAACTACTCTTTGAGTCCAGCTATTGAACCAATTTAGAACCCATCTAATCCGATTACTATCTAATCTATATTGCCTCATCTTTTACACAAAAAATAGTGAGATATTTTCCCAAAAACTTTGCTAAAATCTAGATAACCTTTACCTGCAGAGCTCCCTTTATCTACTAATTTAATAGTCCTACCTAAAAAATAAATATGGTTAGTCTGGCATGAGCTGTTCTTGGTGAAGCCATGCCGGTTCTGTAATTACTGCCTCCTTTTCTGGAGGTTCCCCCACCACCTTTAACGCCTATTTTAGGATTTTTCCAGAAATCTATGTCAAGATTCTTGGCTTACAGTACACAGATTATTCTTTTTCTTTTTTTAAAAAAATAGGACGACATTTGTTTTTCTGCACTCTTGTGGTATCTCTCCCATTTTCCAATCTTTTTAAATATTCTTGACAGTGGCTCGGCTAAGAATTATTATTCCCACTGGAACCCACTAGGGAGGGACTGAGTTTTGCAGAATGACCAGCAGACTTCTGGTCTGCTCAGCTTAAATACAGATAATTGTTCCTCATTGTTTTCGTGGGAGCAGAGACACAGATGAATGAATTGCCTACCAACTCATGATTTTTGAAAATGCAGCTTCAATGGGTTGGGAAGTTTTTGAGGCTAGTGTCACAGTGGATTGTTCAAAGGGGTTTAAGTGCCCTTTGTAAGTTCCCAGCTTGCTAATGTGGGCTTGTTTTTCTGCTATGGCTGCTAACTGTTAGTTTGGCCAAAGGCCAAGATGGCTAATCATGCCCTGCCTCCCTAAATCTCCTCTTGTGTTTTCAACAGGAGCCTTCATTTCCTGACCTAAGCTGTAGTAAAAGGCTCAACAGCTGTACTTTGAAAGGCTGGATTTTAGAGATGGATGAAATAGTTCCTGAATAGATGATAGGAAACTAGTAGGTTTTTATTTTCAGTGGGGCACTGTCATGGTGAACAGAGTGCTGGACTTGGCGTCAGGAAGACCTAGATTCAAAGTCTACCTTAGATGTTTACTAGTTGTGGGATCCTTGGCAAGTTGCACAAACTTCCTAAGCCACCATTTCCTTCTCAGAAAAATCAACATTAATTAATCACCTACTGGATGTCAGACACTTAGCTAAATTCTGAGGATACAAAAAAAGAGGTGAATGACAGTGTCTACCTTCAAAGAGCTTATAATCTAATGGATACTACATGCAAACAAGTACATACAAAGCAAGCTATATATATATATATATATATATATATATATATATATATATATATATATATATATATATATATATATATATATAGGATAAGTAGGAAATAATGAGTATAATAACATATAATACCTTAAAGGATTGTTGTGAGAAACAAATAAGAAGATCTACATAAAGCTCTTTACAAATCTTAAAGCAATATTAATAATTCAAATTATTAGTATTATTGTGCATGACAGTCTCATACATGCAAAGACTACTTCTGGATATATATCCCTGCCATATAGGATAGATTTGTTCCTCTGAAAGAAGTAGTAGTATGTATTTATAGTGCTAACATTGTAGGAACATGAATTTAGAGCTAGAAGAAACCTTGAAAACCAATTAATTCAACGCAATTGTACAGATGAGGAGACTGAGGCATAGAGAGGTCAAATGACCCTGGTCCTCTGTCTAAATTCAGTGTTATTGCCATTATTTCTTGCTGTGTAAAGAGAAATTTCACATATTGAGTCCCACTTGTCCATTGATTCACTCTAATATATTGGCAATAAACCAATTGAAATAAGAATTAGAAAGGACCTCAGGGGCCACCTATCCAGTTCGTAACTAATGAGCAACTACTACAACCTACCTGAAAAGTAGTCATTCAGTCTTTTCGAAAAAACCTCCTTGGGAGAGGAATTTGCTGGGTTGCCTCTTCCACTTTTGTCAGGAAGTTTCCTCTTTGTAACCTCCACCCATTCTTCTGAGCCTTTTTTCATTTGTTGACCTTCCCAGTAGTTGAAGACCTTGGCCACTTCCCTGTGAATCATCTCTTCTCCAAGCTAAGCAATCCCAGTTCACAGAATCTCAGTTTTGGAAGATCCATCAATGGCCACCTAGTATCCCCTGTTTAGCATATGCCTTTGTTTAAAGACCACAAGTTACAAGGTAAGCCACAGCACTCCAAGACGTCCATCTCACTTTGAGATCACTCTATGTGGTAGGGAGTTTTCCTTTGAATCAAATCTGATTTTGCTTCTTTCCATCTGTTCTTCACTGCTCCTTGCTTGGCCTTCTGGGGCAATGCAGAACTAATGTGATTCATGTTCTCTACAAGAGCCTTTTAAATACTCGATGACTGCTCCTGTATCCTTCTCCAGATTAAACAACTGTACTTCCTTCAATGGACCCTCACATGGCATGGCCTCAAGACCTTTCTTCATCCTTATTGTCCTCCTCTGAATAATCCAAACTTTCACATACCAACATTCTTCCTAAAGTATGATACCCAGATTTTAAGCATAGTGCTCCAGATGCAGAATGGGAGTAGAATCCTGCACAATGTTCCTCATAAGACTACATAAACAACTGATTTGGGTATGCTTATCAGATATGTTCTCCAGTCTTCTCACTATCTTGATCATCTGTCAGCCTGTCAATGTCACCAAACTGAATATGTTACTCTAGGACAGAGTACAATGGAACTGTTTCCTTCTTCATTTTGAATATTTTACCTTTCATTTTTGGCTGCCACTTCACACTGTTACCACATAGTACTTGTATAACCTGCCCCATGTTGTACTTATAATACTATTATATAGATTTTACATTAATCTGTATTAAATTTTGTCATATTAGATTCACTTAATACTGGTTTCATTTTATTAAATTAGTTCTTAGGAGTAGGATTGAGGAAGTCCCTCAATAAACTGAAGGACAGTCTTTTTTATGGTTTTTATTTATTCATTCATTCATTCATTCATTTATTTATTTGTTTAAAGTTTTCAACATTCATTTCCACAAAATTTTGAGTTCCAAATTTTCTGCCCATCTCTCCTCTTCCCCCACCCCAAATGCCTTGCATTCTGAGTGCCCCTTTCACCAATGTGCACTCCCTACTAACACCCCTCCCTTCCTTTATTTCCATCTTCTCTCTTGTCCTGTAGGACAAGATAAATTTCTACACCCCATTACCTGTATTTATTTCCCAGTTGTACACAAAAACAATTCTCAACATTTGTTCCTAAAACTTTGAGTTCCAACTTCTCTTCCTCCCTCCCTCCCCACCCATCCCCACTGAGAAGGCAAGCAATTCAATATAGGCTACATATGTGTAGTTTTGCAAATGACTTCCATAATCGTCATGTTATGTAAGACTAACTACCTTTCCCTCCATCCTATCCTGTCCCCCATTTTTTCTATTCTCTCTTTTGACCTTGTCCCTCCCTAAGAGTGTTTACTTCTAATGGCTCCCTCCTCCCATTTGCCCTCCCTTCCTTCATCCCTCCAACCTACTTATCCCTTCTCCCCTACTTTCCTGTAGTATAAGATAGATTTTCATACCCAATTGAGTATGCATGTTATTCCTTCCTTGAGCCAAATGTGATGAGAATAAGCTTCACTTTTTCCCTCTCACCCTCCCCCTTTTCCCCTCCATTGGAAAAGATTTTTCTTGCCTCTTCTATGACAGATGATTTGCCCCATTCTATTTCTCCCTTTCTCCTCTGAATATATTCCTCTCCCACCCCTTAATTTTATTTTTTTAGATGTGATTCTTTCCTATTCAACTCACAGTATGCTCTCTCTATCTCTCTCTCTCTCTGTCTCTGGCTCTCTCTCTCTGTATGTGAGTGTGTGTGTGTGTGTGTGTGTGTGTGTGTGTGTGTATGTGTAATCTCTCCAACTACCCAGATACTGAGAAAAGTTTCAAGAGTTATAAATATTATCTTTCCATGTACTTTAATATGTTCAGTTCAACTTTAGTTCAACTCTAGTAAATCCCTTATGCTTTTTCTTTCTTATTTACCTTTTCATGCTTCTCTTGATTCTTATGTTTGAAAGTCAAATTTTCTTTTCATCAAGAATGCTTAAAAGTCCTCAATGTCATTGAAAGATCATTTTTTTCCCCTGAAGTATTATACTCAGTTTTGCTGGGTAGGTGATTCTTGGTTTTAATCCTATTTCCTTAGACTTCTGGAAAATCATATTCCAAGCCCTTCAATCCTTTAATGTAGAAGCTGCTAGGTCATGTGTTATCCTGACTGTATTTCCACAATATTCGAATTGTTTCTTTTTAGCTGCTTGCAATATTTTCTCTTTGACTTGGGAACTCGGGAATTTGGCTACAATATACCTAGGAGTTTCTCTTTTTGGATCTCTTTCAGGAGGTGATTGCTGGATTCTTTCAATATTTATTTTGCCTTATGGCTCTAGAATAGCAGAGCAGTTTTCCTTGATAATTTCATGAAAGATGTTGTCTAGGCTCTTTTTTTGGTCATGACTTTCAGGTAGTCCCATAATTTTTAAATTGTCTCTCCTGGATCTATTTTTCAGATCAGTTATTTTTCCAATGAGATATTTCACATTATCTTCCATTTTTTTCATTCTTTTAATTTTGTTTTGTAATTTCTTGGTTTCTCATAAAGTCATTAGCCTCCATCTGTTCCATTATAATTTTTAGAGAACTATTTTCTTCAGTGAGCTTTTGAACCTCCTTTTCCATTTGGCTAATTCTGCTTTTTAAAGCATTTGTCTCCTCATTGGTTTTTTGGACCTCTTTGCCAATTAAGTTAGCCTATTTTTCAAGGTGTTATTTTCTTCAGCATTTTTTTGAGTCTCCTTTAGCAAGCTGGTGACTCACTTTTCATGATTTTCTTGGATCACTCTCACTTCTCTTCTCAATTTTTCCTCCACTTCTCTTACTTGGTTTTCAAAATCCTTTTTGAGCTCTTCCATGGCCTGGGACCATTGCATATTTATTTTGTAGGTTTTGGATGCAGAAGCCTTGACTTTTATGTCTTCCCCTGATGGTAAACATTGTTCTTCCTCATCCCAAAGTATGGAAAAGAATACCTCTTCACCAAGAAAGTAACCTTCTATAGTCTTACTTTTTTCCCCTTTTATGGGCATTTCCCCAGCTAGTTACCTGACTTTTGGGTCCTTTGTCAAGAGTAGGGTATACTCTGGGGACCTATAAGATCTCAGTTCCTCCAAGGTGGCACAATCAAGGGAGAGGAGTTTACTCCTCAGCCTAGCATGCAGCTGAGATTCAGATCAGCTGCTCAATTTCCCTAGGGGCTTTAGGCTGAGCCCTCCAACAATGGAACAATGGACACCAACACCTGCCTGCCAAGGCCCCCACCAGTTACCACAGCTCCTACTACTGCCACCACAGCCTAGGTTTGGGAATAGTGGAGGACCCCACTCTCACATGTCATGGAGGTGAAAAAAACCCTCTCACTGACCTTTGAAGCTGCCCTTGGCCCCCGTGGGCTGAGGGATCTGTGAACCTCTGCTGCTGGGGATTTCAATGCCAATGCCTGCTCCTCCCAGTCACTCAGCCCAGGCTGGGCCCGGCATGAGAGACCCCGCCTGCCAACTCTCCAGGTCACCCTGGGCTGGAAATCTCTACTCCATTGCTCTGTGACCTCTGGTGCTCCATAATCTGTTGAGAGTTTTTCTTTACAGGTATTTTATGGGCTGTGGGGGAAGAGCTAGAGTGTATGCATCTTTCTACTCTGCCATCTTGGCTCCACCCCCCCTGAAGGACAGTCTTGAGGAGGAATAAATTAGGATTTATGCATTGTTTTTCCCTTATACAATCGCCAAGAGTACAACGTGACCCCTATTTATTAATAGTTGTATTCCTAAAAGCAATTCACTCGTGGAAATTTCAATAAAGCTAGAATATCTCTTTTAAAAGCACTCACACACATAATAGTCATAAATTCAGACCCAAATCCATAGTTCCTTCCCACCTTCCCTATCCCTTCTCATTACCCAATGAAATCTTCTGTAGCACATAGAAGATGGATTTTCTGATGATTCTTTTTGCTTAGCATTGCATCAGTTTAGACTCATTGCCATTTCAGAGATTGAACACAAGAATAGGGGAAAAAATGCAACCATGCCCATTCAGCCATTCCTTCATTGAAGAAATCTATAGGTGTAAACATCAGAACTAGGCCAGCCACTCAGAGCAACACAAGAAGGCTCAAATATTGTCCCTTCATTCATAGAGTTTGTAATCTGATATATAATGAAACTTAAGTGAATTTTCTGCTTAATTCAGTGCCTAAGATTAGATTTTTGTGGAGAGAGTTTATATTAGAAATTGTGGATCTGAGTACTAGTGGAATCAAATCAAATCAATCTTTCCAATCTCTAAAATCAAATGAATCCATCACTTACATGATTGCAGACCAAGAGAATACAGTAGGAATATTGTTCTGCTCACTCATTATTCTGCTTTATAGCAGATTAGGAAAGAGGAACAAGAAGAAAGTCTACATTTCTTTGATCATTGATACCTAAGACTTTTTAGGTAGATAAGAAATTATCTGTTTTAGAATTCAGTATGGAATTGGGTAAGTGCAATGGCTACAATGTTGGTCTTAGAGTCAGAAGACCTGAATTCAAGTACGGCCTCACATGCTCACTAGTTATGTGACTCTGGGCACGTCACTTAGTCTCTCTCTGCCTCAGTTTTCTCATTCATAAAATAAGAATAATAACATGTACTTGACATAATAATAATATCTACTTGTGAGGAACAAATGAGATAATTTCCCAATCTGAAAGTGTTATATAAAGATAGCTATTAATTACTGATGTTATTGTTTGGAAATATGTCCTTGGGATTAACTTTGTGGTGCCCTCTCAACCTTATTTCTCCAGATAAGAGAATAACTTCCTTTGGAAGGTATTGTAACTAAACTAACAGCCTTATATATACCTTAAATTCCTCAGAATAGAGTTTATATTCTTTTCCTTTATAGTACCTAGCAGGGATGGAGATCAGCTATTTACTTTTCCCTATAATACCCCCCAGGAAGTCATTCATTCATTCATTTATTTATTCATCAACCATTTATCGGATGCTAATGGTGTGCAAGGCACTCTTCCAAGTGTGACACCAGCAAAGGCTTCATCTGACTTAGTTCAGTTCTCTTCTACTGTCCATTTTTGTTACTGCCACCAGCCCTCCCAAGCATAAGTTTGCTTTTCTGGTCCAACACTCATCCTTCTGGGTCACTCTTAAAAGGTTCATCAAAAGATGTTGTGATGCTTTGGACTGCAGCCTAGAATTTCCCAGAATGTTGTATGTAAAAGGTCAGGATTTCTGTCTACTTGTGAAATTATCACAGGGTTGTTAAGTGGGAAGCTACCTGTGAAGGAGTTCTCTGCAGGGAGTAGGTGAAAGAATTTCATCCTCCTCATGACCTTTTGGCCATGAAGCTCTGAAGGAAAGCTGCTTGGCTGGTAAGAGACTGTATCCAGAGGGAAGCAGACACATGCTCCAGAAAGACATGGATATAAAGAGATTCAAGAGAGGATATGGCATCTAGGAGCATGATCTCTGGAAACAGAGAAAAATGGAACAGACCCTGGGAACAGCCTACTCAATAGAGATGCTGAATCTAAGCAGAGTTGTGTGAAGACTCTACAAAAAAAATTAAGGACTTCCAGACCTACTCATACCATAAATTGTGAGTTGCCTTTGCCCCAGTATCCTATACATGTGCTTTACTACCATTGTACTCAAGTTTCAGCCCATTCTTCCCATGGATACTATGGGTACTTGTGAGAGAGTATACCCCAGGTTTATGGGAGGAAGGTCTTATAGGTACCATTTTTTTTATGACCTCTTAGACAATGCCTTCGTTGAGAGCTAATTGTGTCTACTGGCTGATTGCTAATGGGAAACTTATAAGTGGGGACTCATTAACTACAAAAAAAGTGTATATTCATAGAGTTACCCTTAGAATCCAAAGTAGAAATCACCCTCTGGGGATCTATATCAAGAGTGTGAATTCAAGTTGAAGGAGAATCCCCAGGAGGGTGTAGTATTAGCCATATTCCCATCCCAGTAGAATGTAACTTACTTTGACATATGTACTTTTTTGTTTGTTTTTGGTTTTTATAAAATGCCTTGAATAGAAGAATAGAATAAGAATTCAACTTAACCGAAGTTGAATTAAGTTGTTCAATTAGATTGACAAGCTTCCCATTCTTTCTGTGTAACCAACCAGAAGTAACTCTTCCTTTAATTTGTAAGAAATGAATTTGTCCACAAGAGAAATGCAGATTTTATCACATACTCTACTTTTAGTAGAATGAAATGTCCCAACGATAGTCAGATATTTGCAGTCTTTCGGTATTGCTCTATCTTCCCTCTGCGACAGCTTTGTGATCTGTATCAAAAATTCATCATCTCTCTCCTCCATTTGACTCAGCAGTCTCTAGTGTAGTCCTGTAGTAAAATCATTCTATTACTCTGCTTTTACTCTTACCCAAATGCTTTCCCCCATGCCTGCATCCCCAGGATCATGGGCTCTCAATCATATCTTTATCGTCTTCATATAAAGCACTACCTTGTTGCTTCTCTATCAGATTTATTTTTTGAATGACTATTACATGATCAAATTACAGTTGTGGGTCACATCTGGCCAAATCTTGGCAAAATCTACAGTTATATTTATAATCAGTGTGGTACAGTGGAAGGAGTTGGTGATGACTTCAGGTTCCAATCCTGCTTCCATCACTTACATGTTGGAGTGACCTCAGGCAAAGAGGTTTTGGTAGGGGTGGACAGGGGTGAAGGAAAGACAAGGGATGAGGGTGCCCCTGATGGTAATTTTCCAGCTGTGATGGTATCAATATGTGATATAGGCACATTACCTCTTTAGAAAATTGATTTTACCTTTAACCTGGTTCTTTCATCAAGTTTGCCAGCCACCTTTTTGAGTGTTACTGGCTTAACCTATAAAAAGTAGGGAGGGATACAATATAGGCTACCCTATGTGAACTTCAGTTTTCTCTATATGTAAAATGAAGGAGATGGATTAAATTCATCTCTAAAGTTCCATACATCTATAAATCTATGATCCTACCATATGAAAATGTTTAGTCTTTTTATTCATGTTTGATTCTCTGTGACCCCTTTGGGAATTTTCCTGGCAAAGATATTGGAATGGTTTGCCACTTCCTCCATTTTACAGATGAGAAACTGAAGCAAATAGGATTAAATGATTTGCCCAGGGTCCCACAGCTAATAAATGTCTGAGACCAGATATAGACTCAGGAAGATGAGTCTTCCTGACTCCAGGCTTGTCACTCCATCCACTGTGCCACCTAGATCCCTCTATATGAGAATACATTATAGTTAATAATAATATATAATAAATTCCCACTAATGGAAATGCCTTCTACTAACTACTCTATTATTTAGTAGATAAGTCACAAGGCCCATAGAATCATAGACTTTGAGCTGAAGAGAACTTAGAAGCCAAACTCTTCATTAGAGAAGAGAAAACTGAGTCCTAGAGAGATTGTATGAGCTGTTGGAGATCACAAAGAGAGTCAGGAGCTATCCAAAACACACAGATGATCAATGACCTATCCCTCAGTAAGAGGGTTACATGATGCCACAGCAGGATTTAAGTCAATACCTTCTTGTCTTCTTGCATCCATGAAATGTGCCTAGCACATTAGCCCCTACGCCATTCTACTCTAAATATATTGTATTGAAATTTCAAACTAACTTTAGAACTTTGATATAAAGATGTCCAATGCTATGGATACTGCTTCCAACTCTCTTCTCAATTACTGTTTTCTGTAAACTACTGCATCCCTCCTCTGTAGCTGCTACCATTGTTTTCCTGGTAGCATTCCTGATACACTGTTTAGTTTTATAGACTAGTCTGGGCACTTTTTGTTCCCACTGATTCCCACCCTCCTGCAATATTCCATGTTTACTTCAAAGTCTTCCTGACAAAGTGGCAGGTTTCTGAGAATGTACATTCTTCTCTAACTCTTCTGAGAATGCTATAGCCCTTATCAAGAATCTATCAAACCTACTTAAGGAATTTTACCTTGAATGTGTTTTGGGACCTTTTTTTGTCTTTTCTAGATCTGTGATCTCTTGCTTTTGGTGATCTTATCAGCTGCCAAAAATTCATTTGTTCTCTCCATGTTGATAATGGTCTCTTCCAGCTCTGGAACTATGATACTATGGTCCTAGGATTCCCAAATTCTTATATCCAGCCCTCATCTCTCTTTTGAGCTCCATTCCCTTTCTCCAATCATTTGCTTGACATCTCCACCAGGATGTCCCATAAGTATCTTAAATTCAACACATGAAAAACCAAAGCCATCATTCCCCCAAACATATCCTTTCTTCCTAGTTTCCCTATTTATAGGCTCCCTTGTTCTTCTAGTAACTCAACCTAGGGGGTAGCCTCTAATCTTCATCCTCATTCTGATTGCCAATCAGTTGTTAAGTCTTTTTAAGTCAGCCTCTTCAGCAACTTTCAACTGTTCACTTCTAGTCACACCTGGATTGTTGAAATAGTCAATTGGTTTCCCTACATCCAATCTCTTCCTCTCGATCCCTCCTCCACATATGTGTCAATTGATACTCCTAAAATGTACATCTGACCATTCCATCTCTCTCTTCAAGAAGCCTCCCAGTGTCTCCCAGCTGATGTTACAATAAAATAGAAATTCCTCTGTTGCCATTTAAAGCCCTTCACAATCTGGCTCCAATGTATCTTTCCAGGCTAATTACATATCATCCATTTACATATATATCTTCCTTTCCTTATCTGAGAACATGTTGTATCCTCCTATTTCTCTCTCTCTCTCTCTCTCTCTCTCTCTCTCTCTCTCTCTCTCTCTCTCTCTCTCTCTCTCCCTCCCTCTCCCTCCCTCCCTCCCTCCCTCCTTTAGAGAAAGGATTGTCTCACTTTTGCATTTTTACTCACAGTGCCTAACAAAGTGCCTGGGTAGAGGTTCTTAGTGGGTTCTTAATGAATGGTTATTGATTGATCAGTCCCTGACCAACCTTGAATCCAGACAACAGAAACTGCAAATTCACTTTCTCTTCTTATTGGAGAATGGTAGACTCCAAATGCAAAATGAAGCACATATTGGCAGATATGGTCAATATGTTTATTTTGTTGAACTGCATGTCTTTGTTAAAAGAAAGTGTTATTTGGTGGGAGGTGATATTGAGAAGCAACATAAATTCAAGAAAAAAAAGCATTAATGAAATACTTTTTAAAGTCAAATAGCTGAAACAGACAAAGTGATAGGCATGGAGGGGGGAAGACTTGAGTTCAAATCTAATCTCAGACATTCACTAGCTATGGACAAGCCTCTTAACCTCTCTTTGCCTCAGTTTCCACAACCATGAAATGAGGGCATTAATAACACCTACATACCAAAGGTGTTGGGAGGATAGATTGGGGTTATTTGTGAAGCACTTGGCACATAGTAGGTACTTTATAAATAAATATTTATTATCACCATCATTATAATTAGCCTTCTGATGGAATATGAATTCCTTTAAGAATAAAGATGGTTTCATTTTTTATATTTGTGCCCCTTGTCCCTAACAGTGTACAACACATAAATAGCATTTAATAAATAGTTCTTGATTAATTGATCATTTTATTGGTTCTATCTTAAGTCATAAAACAGAAAAGCAAGTCTGTTATTTGGCAAGTAATGAACACTTTAATAATGGTGATGGCAAACTGTAGAAAAGGGAGGCTAATTTGGCACTTCAGTCTCTCTTTTTCAACTTTTCAGGCAACATAATAGGCCTGTCACACCATTAGACGGAAACCAATAGTCCCCTGTGGAGTAAAAGATAATGTTCATTTCCTTAGATGGGGCCCTTAGACGTTTGACATGTCATACTTGTGTGACTTCACCAATGTGGACTCAATTCCTCTTCAAGGGACTGGGAATGTTGAGTGTAGAGGAGAAACTCTGAGTCTGCCTGTTGAGTGGAATAAGTTGGGTAAAAGGCTTTAGAATTATGGTAGCAAGAAGGTACTGTGCCAATGTAGGAAACAATTGTATCAGGCTCTAAAAAAAGTTTCCTTATCAGCTTCCTTATCCTGTGGATGAAGAACCATTCTTCCAATAATTGTTAGATTTCTTCTGTGCTCCAGTATGGTACCATAATTTGCAAGGCTCTCCTTAAAACTTGTTTTCTTAAGGGATGAGAGAGACAGAGACAGAGAGAGAGACAGACAGACAGAAATAGAGACAGAGACAGAGAGAGGGAGGGAAGAAAAGAGGGAAGGAGAAAGACAGAGAAGGATAGAGAGAAAGATAGAGAAATGGAATTGTTCTTTTGCCTCACAGAGAACTGATTAGGAGGGAACATGGGTCACTTCTATGTCCTTCAAAAGATAGCCCATTTACACAGGACAACGATTCTATGTTGTTGTGAAGTGATAACTAGTAGGTACTGAACATTGTAGTGCAAAGGCCCCTGAATTTGGAGCTGAAAGACTTTTGTCTGAACTCCTGTTCTGCTGCGTAATAACTGTTCTGCCTGAGGTAAGTCACTTCATTTCTCTTGAGTTTTTTTCATCACAAGTAGCTGGTGGTGCCATGGCATACAGAGAACTGGATCTGATCTCAGGAAGACCTAAGTTCAAATCCTACCTCAGACACTTACTAACTGAGCGACCCTGAGGAGGTGACTTAATATCTGTCTGCCTCAGTTTCCTTAACTATAAAATATAGAATAATAATATTTACCTCCCAGGATAGCTGTGAAGATTAAGTGAGAAAATAATTGTAAAACACTTAGCACAGTGCCTGACACATAGTAGGAGTTATCTAAGTGTGTATTCCCATCCCCTTCCCTTTATCCATATAATGGGAGTAATACTTATAATGTCTGCCTCTTAGGGTCATTGTGGGTAACATGGGTTATAAACCTCAAAACCCTCCATAAAATGTGAGCTGTTGCTGTTATAGGATTTTTATCAGCCACATGCCACATTTCCTCCAGGCACAATACAAAACCACAAATGTTGGGTCAAAAAGCACTTTTCTGCCAGGACTTCTTTTAATCCTCACTCCATCTAGGTCCTATAGGATAGAGATTCCACTAACCTCTCCCAAAATAGAAATCCCACAGAAGTCAACCATGGACCTTGGAACACATGGTGGGGATCTTACTCTCTTATTTTGATATGCAACATAACCACCTTACTTTCCATGAATGAAGGAATGAATGAATGAAAAAGCATCTATTGAGCATTTACTACATGTCAATCACTGCACCAAGCTCTGGCAATACAAATAGAGGGGGAAAAAATGAGGTAATTTCTGCTCTCAAGAAATTCACATTATAATTGGGAGAGACAAAACGTATATTGTGCAAGGGTAAATGGAAAGACCCAAGGATCATTAGGATGCATCAACCTAGCAGATGATGGTGCCCAAGGGTCTGGAGATCAGAACAAGGTAGATGCTAAGGCCAATGGTTTTCCATCTCACTGAAAGGTTTGTGATGGTGGCTTCCAGCTTAATCAAGAGGTGTGAACAGCCATCTTCTCAGATGAACACACTCTGGGTTCTCATTGACCTGGAGGGATGAAGGTAGGGTCAGGGAAAAGAGCAACCTTGCTGGTTGTTTCCTAGCCTCCTGTGAGAGGCACCTTCTCTCCTTCCCTCTTGAGATTTCACTCTTACCTCCAGCCCAGTTTTTCTACTGAATTGATTTCGTAATTCTAGTCACCCTCCCCAGTGTTGTTGACTTAGCCCACTGCAGGTGAAATTTATCATCATCCCTTTAATTCAAGTTAATTAAACAAATATTTATTTTGTTCCTATTCTGGATAAGGCACTATGCTTAGGATACAAAGACAGAACCAAATCATTTCTTACCTTCAAGAAGTTTACATTCTAGTAGAGAATGTGTTCTATACATAGACAAGTAAATATAACATATACATACATGTATACACAAAAATGATTTCAAGAGAAGAAAACCTAAGAATTGCAGAGATCAGGAAAAGGAAGGAAGTAGTAACCAAGCAGGGATCCTCAGAGGCCAAAGGTGAAAAGGAAGTACACTTCAGGGACAGTTTGTACAATGGAACAGCTATAGAATGACAGATATGAGGAACTGCAAGGAGATGGAATGGAGACTCCTGTGAAGGGGAACAACATGGAGTAACACTGTAAAGGTAGGTGGGAACTTAATTATGGAAGTCTTTAAGGATTCTGTATTTTATCTGTGAGGCAATGAGGAACAGTGAAGATTTCTGAATTGGCCATTTAGATTTTCTCAGAGCTGATGAAATACGATGTTTTCTGACAATCAAACATTTGGCTTTTAGTATCCTTTCATTAAGCTTCTGCCTTATATCTTTTATTCAGAGAGTTCTCTAGGCAAGTTATAGGTACCTGGTCCCTTTCCTCTCGCCCTCTTGGGATTTTCATCTTCCCTCAAGCTCTGCTCTTCCACTGGCCTTATTTCAGAATGTTGGTCACTCTCTTAGGTGCATCCTGAAGTTACCATCATCTGTTTAATTCGATTGAATTCCACAAGTACTGCAAATGTGTTTTAGAGAAGTGCTACCATCTAGAACCCTGGATATAATGTGTACCACTGGCTTTTGAGAAAATCTGAGGCATCAGTGAAAGAAAATTGACATGACAGAAATTTAATTACTATTTTCATCAACTGTATCATCAACGCTGCTAATCTTTTTAGGTTTCTGATGAGTAGCAGATGGAAATCAACCTTCCCTGGTTCCTATGTTTATTTTAGGTCTGTTTGGTATTACCAACCAAGCCATCATAAATTTTGTTGGTTTTATAATTGCCTATTATGCTGGTGGTTAACAAGCTGAAGGAAAGCATTGTAGATTTAAAAGACTTTTTTTAAAATGTTGCAAAATCTGGGCATCTAAGTTTTGAATATTAATCATTTTCACAAAATTTGATAATGTAGCAAATAATCATTAAATGTCTATTATGTGTATTGCTCTGTTCTGGGCTCTGGAGATGCAGAGATGAAATTTAAAAAAAAACCAGTCCCTGCCCTCAAGGACATTCTGCTAGTGAGAAAAGTATGTATATCAGAATGCAAAATTTATACAAAGTTCATGTTTTGGTGGTGTGGGAGGAGAAAACTAATCACTGGGTGGTCAGGAAAGGACTTGTATAGAAGGTGGACCTAGAGGGGAGTAGAGGTTATAGACCCTTTCAGGAGAACTAAACATAGGATCATAACTTATAGAAGACTTTAGGGGTCACCCAGTGCAACCTCCCTAATCTCATATGTGAGGAAACTGAGTGCAAGAGAGGCAAGAGGATCATTCTAGGCATAGGGGACCCAGCCTGAGGATTACACAGAGGCAGGGAATGGAAGGTGATATATGGGAAACAGCAAATAGACCTGTGTGTCTGGAGCACAGGATATTTGAGGAGGAATAACTCAAAATTAATATAGGATGATAGTTTGAATTATCTTGTGAAGGAAGCTTTAAATGCTAAACAGAGGAATTTGGACTTTATCCTAAGAACAGTAGGAAGCCACCAAACCTTCTTGAGCAAAGAAGTAATATTCTAAGATGTGTATATTTGTTTTATATATATGTATATATATATATATATATATATTTAAAATTACTAATAAGAAACTTTTGTAAATTAATAGATGACATTTTTAAAGTAAAAATTCAAAGCAGTGATTTTAATTGATATTTTCAGATTTGGGATCTGAAAGCCTGAGAATCTCTGTTGAGGCAAGCTATGAATGGGAATATGCATAAGGGGCTGATTCCTGTACATCTTCTTCTCCCTGGAGTGTTTTTCTCTTTCTTGGGACCTTTGGCTAAAGAGAGCCCAGAACCTCAGATGTTTTTTCTCAAAATTGGAAGCCATAAAATAAAGAAAAACCCCCCTCTCAATCTCTTACCAACTCTACCCCTCATGCAGAAGTAGAGCAAGCATTAAATAATCATTCTCTTCACCAATGAGGAGAGGCTTATCCAAATACCTAGACTTGAGCCCTGGATTACATATATAGTTTTCTGTAGAATTTTTTGCAAGTGGATAAATTAAATGCTTTTTTTGAACTGGAATATAAACACTGATATGGAAATGTATCCAGTTTTACACTTACTAAAAGTATCTTTAGTATAACTCCATTAGCAGACAGAACAACAAGGGTGATAAATACCTTACTGTTCCCAAGTGATTTTGTTATCTTCTTCAAGGTCTCTATGTTTTGAAAACTTTTTATTCTGTATAGGTTGGGGATTGAGAGCATTTAGCATAGTGACATGCATTTACAATGTTCTTAAGTTTTCATGGATTCATTAGGAGATACGGGTAATAGTTTGGTCTGTGGCAATGGCCCATTTCTAGGACAGTTCATTGGTCCATCAATTAATTAATTTATTAGTAATATTAATTAATATTATTAATTTTGTGATAATTATTAATATTAATAAGTATAATTGATATTAATATTTATTGATTTATTAATCAATATTTATTAAGCACCTACCATGTGCCAGATACTATTTTAAGTGCTGGAATTTTTGTTCCATTACAGATACTGAGTTTCTGATATATGTCTAGCCATAAGGTCTTGTCTTGCTTGTTGACACTTGTTGGTTGTTACTAAATTTTTGCATGTGTGGGGCACATTTCATCATATAACCTCCACTGATCACTAAGTCTGGCTCCTTAAAGATAACCCTTCCATGATTTCAGTTGGTATCCACCTGGCTGTGAATCACCATCATAAACCATTTCCACAAATAAATCTGCATGACTCACCCTTTGCTTTTTTGTTGACATATTGTTGGCTGAGTTCATGTGTATGTCACCTATGGAGGGCTTTCTAATCCCATTCTTGGAGTGTGGCCATTTCATTCATGGGGTCTGCCTGGAGCCAAATCACTTTCAGTTTCATTTAATAAATACAATGGTGTGCATCTGTTATTAATCTTTATTGTTGATTGGTGAACTGATATTTGCTTGTTCCAAAAATATTTCAGGAGATTTTTGACCTGCTTACCATGTGTTGTAAGGATGTAAGTTAGTCTTCTCTTTCCTTTCTCGGGTGAGGAATTCTTAACATTTCTAGATGATGACTTGTGTGTTTTCTTAATACTGTATGGATTTTGTGAGGATACTATAAAAATCTGTTATGGTCCCTTTACATTTCCAAAAGTGACATTAAAACAACATTCATAGAGATGTTAATTAATTGCTTTACATGTATTCTTCCCACTTAAGCCTTGATTTCAGGATGCCAAGAAGTCTCAAGTTATTCAGCTACAGTCCTTTCCTGATGTCTTTATGCTCAATATGTGTTGCCTGGAAGAAAAAAGCCATCTCTCTCTCTCTCTCTCTCTCTCTCTCTCTCTCTCTCTCTCTCTCTCTCTCTCTCTCTCTCCCTCTTTCTGTATATATACATGCATATATACCCTCCATCGATTGGTTCAATATAACCATATTCAAACTCAAAGCATTTCATCTCTATCTTACTTGAGTTTACATTAAGAATTTTACATCTATTGCAAATGACATTTTTATGCCATTGGGGAGATTCAAAGAGTTGAAGAAGTTTGTGGTTGCTATTCTTGTTACAAGGTCAATTAGATCAGAACCTCAGTATTGTGCTGTCCTTGGAGTCCATACTTTGGGATTGTATAATTAAATTTACTGCAGACTTTTTAACGAATTATGATCTATGATGAGGGCAACTAAGTTGCAAAGTAGACAGAGTGCAAAACCTGAACTCAGGGAGACTCGTCTTTTTGAGTTCAAATCTGGCTTCAGACACTTACTAGTTTTAGGCAAGTCACTTAACTTTATTTGCCTCAGTTTCCTCATCTGTAAAATGAACTGGAGAAGGAAATGGCAAACTACTCCAGCATCTCTACCAAGAAAACCCCAAATGGGGTCATGAAGAGTCAAACACAACTGAAGAAATGACTGCTAATAAATAAATAATAAATAAATAAATAAAAATACTCTATGATAGCCAATATCATAGTAAGGGTTGAGGATATTTTGTATAACCACTCTAATCCCTGAATGACTGAGGACCCTAAAACACAAATAGCTATCTCATCCTCTGAATAAGTTGTCATTCTTTATTAGAAACATTTAGGCTGGTTGTTCCCTTGATCTCTTTGTTTAGCCTGAAAATGTGCAAAGATTTGGTAGAAAATTCTCTCTGAAATTATCTTCTTCTATCACCATCTTAGTTATCAGTTCTTCCTTATTAGACTACTGACTTCCAGATGCCACCACAAACTTGCCCTGTCCTGGGTTGGCTTGTCTGATTTTTCCTTTCTTCCCAGCATGCCCTTTGTCCCCTCTTGCAACCTCTGCCTCTTTGCCAAACATCTGCCTTTGTCAGTGTTCCTGTACATTCCCCTATTCTTCCTGTGTCGCCTATGTCTCCTTCCATTTCATTCCGTTTATAGAACAACCTCTTATTCACATGCACTATGATGCTTCCATCCTTCATCCTACAGACTTTACAGTTTCTATCTCCCCCAAGAAGCCTCTTTATCAGATGAAAAAGTGGGAAGCACATTCCCACCTTTGCCAAAAATATCCAATAGCCACTCCTTATCCCCTTACCACTCCAATTATATTTTTAAAAGCTGATATATTCCAAACACCCCTCAAAAATGGGCATTTTTAAAAATAGTGATGTATAATTGCTAATTTTTTTCCTTTTTTAAAACGTTAAAGAAACAAGCCTTAGTCATATTTATTCTGGATGACTTGTAAAGAGCTGAAAATATTGGGTGTACTTTATAAATATTAATTGATGAGGATGACTGCATTTTTATTTATATAAAAAAATCCAAAAAATTTTATGTTGATTATTTCATGACACCATCCAGGCAAGGATTCTTTTATTTTTATCGATTCATTTTTTCACTTGCAGGTTAAGAATGTGTTGGATTCCCAGGTAATGTGGCTTAGGAGACTCTGCAGCCAAATTAGTGGTCTATGTTATTCCTGCTTCAGTTGGCAAACTAAGGTTAGGCAAAAACTTGAAGGGTCCTTCTTCTGCCTCTCCACTGTCTTTCAATCACGTCTTTCCTCCCTCCCTCCCTTCTTCCATTTTCCTACCTTTCCTTTTCCCTTCCCTGTAAATCTTTCTTCTCTTCCTTGTCTCCTCTTTTTTCCCTTTATCTTTCCTTCCCTTTTTCCTTCTTTTCTTCCTTTCTTCTTTCCATTCTCACTTTCTCCTCCCTTTCTACCTCTCCTCTTTCCTTCCTTTTCCTTCTTTCCTTCCTTCCTTCCTCCCTTCCTCCCTCTGTCATCTCTTACTTTCTCTGTATCCCTCTCTGTGTCTCTGGATGCTTCTCTCTGTGATGCTCTCTGTCTTTTTCACTTTCTCAGTGTTCCTGTTTTTTTTACCATCTCTTTCTCTCCTTGCTGCCCAACTTTGGGCTCAGAAAGCCATATTTCATCCTCCTTATATTTTTCCTCATCCTCTCCCTTCCTATGTCCTTCCCTTCCCATTCTTTTTTGCTTTCTTTCAACAAGCATGTGAGTAAATACAGTCTCAGGTATCTTAGGTATCCACCAGGACTTAACACTGGCTGTTGCCATGGAGAGAAATGCACTAGGAGGCAGTCACAGTGGGAGCTATCCAGCTGTTATGAGTTTAGAAGAAGCTGGGGGGGCAAAATCAGCCATTCACTATTGTGTATAAAACCACACATAAACTTGAAGATTGAGCAAAGGATTACAATCATCCCATTGTTGCTTATGTAGGAGAACATTTAAAGTAAAGTGACCAGGATGGTGAAGTACCTTGAATCCCTAGTTTTTTAGCCTGGAGAAAAGATTTAGAATGTATTTGTTCTCTGGTGATTGGAGAACTGTCATGCCAAAGAGAGACAAGAATTGTTGGAGTTGTTTTTTTTTTAGGGAGGAGGGTGCAGAGAACAGAGCAACTTTTGGTTTGATGCCAGGAAAAACTACCTAACCATTTTATCTATCCCAAAGTGGTAAAGGTTACCTAAGAAAGTAGGGTCCCTCTCACTGGAGAGTTTCAAGCTATTGCTAAAAGACTTCTTATCACCCTCGGCTGAGAGGAGAGCTATGTCCATCTTGCAGTGTGAGGGAGAAAGTCAGAACTTGTTAACAGCATCAGAGAGTGGAATCAGGGATTTCTCAGAAAATTTCGTTCTGACGGAGATCGACTAATATTCAAAAGTCTCAAAGGAACTTGTGATGGGCACTGCAGAGACTCCACTCATTAGGCAATGCAAATCGTAATGTCAGAGAAGGCTTAGTCTAAATCGAGACCCTTGCTCAGAGCAACAGGTCAACAGCCCAGAGATAGAAGCAAGGCAGGACTTTCCCTTTGACAAGAGGACTCTTCCAGCTCTGAGCCGGTTGCTGTCATTCTCTGCTGCTATTACAGCAGAAGCTCCTCCATCAACCCTGGGCCCTCCAATCCCAAAGGGCACTGTGCCCTGTGTGGGTTAGATGAATGAGCCATATTATTCGATGCTGCTGAGATAAGACTCCCTGCATTGACTCTGGATTCTCATTGTTGATGTGTGTGACTTTGGGTCTGGAACTCCGCCTGCTGATTCTGTATCAGCAGAATTATGGGGCCAGTTTAAGGACAACAAGCTGTCAGCACATTGCAGTGCCCTCTGGTATCAAAGCTCAGGTTTTCAAAGGTCTAGGTGAGTCGCAGAATCTCTAAGATGGAAAAGAACTTGGAAGTCATATGGCCCAGTACACATTCATAAAGGATGTCCTCTCGTCAGTTGACAAGCATTTATTAAACACCTACTGTGTGCCAGGAACTGTGCTGTGTTAGGAATACAAAGAAAAACAGTCCCTGCCTTCAAGGGGCTCATGTTCTAATGGACACAAAATGTATGTAGAAGACACATACAGAGGTGAAAGAAAGTATTCTGAAAGAAGACATTAACATAGAGGAAGGGGAGAGGAGACAGGACCAGGAAAGGCTTTCTGCACAAGATAGGATTTTAGTTGTCTTGAAAGAAGCCAAGGAAGCTAAGCGGTGGAGGTGAAAGAGCAGGGCATTCCAGGCAGGGGGAACAGTCAGTGCAAAGGCTTGGAAATGGGAGATAGAGTGTGCTTTCAAGGAACTGTAATTTAACCAGTATAACTAGGTCATAGAGTGAAGTTTAATAAGACTGGAAAGGTAGGAAAGGGTCAGGTTATGAAGAACTGCAAATGCTAAACAGAGTTTTGTTTTTACTATTCTGGAAACAATAGGGAACTGCTGCATCTTGTTGAGGGGGCAGGAAGAGGGTGATATGCCCATACCAACACTTTAGAAAAAAATTACCTTGGCAGATGAGTGAAGAAAAAGTTAGAACATGGAGAGACTTGAGGCAAGGAAATCAATGAGAAGGCTTTGAAATAGTCTATTGTGTGTTTATGTCTTTATGTATATGTATATACCCACACACATGAATCATATATGAATTGCATTGTACGCATATAAAACATATAGGCATGTATGTGATCTATGAGTATGCATATGTGTGTTTGTATATATGCATATGCATACATACGCATATGCATCTCTCTCTCTCTACATATATATATATATATATATATATATATATATATATATATATATACATATATATACACATATGTCCTTGGGATCTGATAAGATCACCAAGTGAAATACTACAGACTGAGAAGAGAAGGATAGAGCCCTGGGCACACCCATTGTTGGTGGGCACAGGAGATGGAGAGTGTGTTCAATTAGAAAGAGAAACAGAAAGTCAGCATCACAAAAACCTAGAGAAATAAGAGTATCCAGGAAAAGATGGTGATCAGTACTGACCAATGGGCAGTGAAATAAAGAAAGATGGGAGTTCTTTTTAAAAAAGTCCATTGGATTTGATAATTACCACGCCTGATAGGGAGCATTGATACCGTACATTAAATGCCTTATGTGTGTGTTAATTCATTCGATCTTCATATCCACCCTGTGAAGTAGGTAGTTATTCTCTTTTTACAAGAGAGGAAACTGAGGCACTTAGAAGCTGGACTTACCTAGGGTCACATAATTAGTAAGTGCGAGGCAGAATGTGCACTCCTGTCTTCTCAACTCACCTCCCAAGATCTCTCCATTGCACCATCTGGCCTCTTAAAACAGACTCCAAAAAAAAAAAATGTTCATCTAGTTACTCCTTGAGGACTTTGAGTAAGAAGGGAAATCCCTTGCCTTTCCCTCCTGAGTCAAGCCATTCCATTTTCAGAGAATCGGCAATTCTAATTGTTAGGAAGTATTTAGGAGGATTGGATCGTAAATTTAGAGCTGGGAGTGGCTGTCAAGTTCACCTCCCTCATTTTACGGATAAGGAAAATTCAGTAGATTCCCGTGATTTCTCCCGGGACCCATCAAGACTCATTTTGTTTCTCTGAAATTTCCCCTCATTGCCCCAGGTTTTGATTTCTGCCGGCACCTAGAACAAATCTCAGTCCCCTTCCTCACGACATCCCTTAAAATTCTTGAAGATGAAAAGTAGCCTAGGTCTACTTTGCCCTGGACCAAACATCCCCAGTCCCTTCCATCAAGGACCCACCCATCCCCTCATCAGTCTAATAGCACGCCTCTGGCTGTGCTCCTGGCGGGCTCCCGGGTTGGCGCTGCTTACCTTGGGACACTGACACCTCTCTGAGGATATGATGCCTCAAGTGGGCTCAAATGGCTGGGGGAGGGGAGAGGCATTATTGCACCTACCGGTCTTCCGGTAGGCTGTCTCCCCTCCCTCCTGTTGTTTCCCGTTATACAATCTCTTCCCTGTCCTGTTCAAAGCTCGGATCTTCTGCTTTACATTTTAATGCGGCATAGTTGCTTCCCACCCCCTTTCTACATTTCCCTTTGGTAGGTTTTGATTTTTTTTTCCTTTCTGAGAAAGTGAGAGTGATTGGTTCTGGATGCTTGGCTATAATATACAGGATGATTCGGTCTTAGTAGAATCAGACAGCAGGTTAAGAAAAGAAGAGAATAAACTAGGTACTCCAGTGGATAGAGTTCTAAACCTGGACTCCAGAAGACCTGGGTTCAGATTCTGCCTCAGAAGCTTACTAACACTATCCCTGGGCAAATCACTGAAGCTCAGTTTCCTTGACTGTGATAAAAAGGGAAGGGGCTGATACCTTCCAGGATTGCTGTGCTAATAATATTTGTAAAGCATTCTATATGCTCTGGCTGTCACAATTATAACCAGTTCTACAGTCTAACTTAATAAGGAGAAAAATGCTCTTTCTAATACACAACATACATGCATATAAATAGCATTCTCAATATTAACTTAGTATAGTGACTTCATTATGTCCTTCCCATGTTTTTTTTTTTGATTCTAGTTCCATACACATAAGCTATGCATTGAAACTCTGAGCTCATGAACAAGGATTAATCAATGTATTCAAAACTTAAATTAGCCTTTCCATAGTTGAACAGTTGACAAATACCAAAGGTAAAATTGTGTATTGTTGGGTCTTTAATAAATACTTGGCAAAATGAATGCGCTTGTTTTAAGGGAATACTTTTTTTAGAGAAACACTGTGGCACAGGGGAAACAGGATTTAGAGTAAAAAGAGCTGGATTCTAGATCACAAAACCTTATTAACTGTTTGATTTTAGTGTTTCTGAACATTGTTTTCCTCAGCTATTATATGGGAGAATCATATTGGCACTACATACTTCCCAAGGTTATGGGGCTTTGTGAATGACAAGATGCTGTATTGAGAAGCATCATGTCATCATGACAGGTTATATGGCCTTGGAGTTAGTAAGAGCTGCGGATTTTTGATACTCACTAGTTGTGTAACCCTGGGCAAGGCACTGAAACTCTCAGCCTCAGACGATCCACACAATCGTTATTTAGAGTCTGAATAGTTAGTCTGAGTCACCGGTTGGCCTAGAGATTACAACAGTAGCCTCGGCAGCCAGAAGACCAGAGCTAGAATCCTGCCTCGGACACCTAATAGCCTTATGACCCTGGAAAAATCCCCCAACCCCTCTCAGCCTCAGTTTCCTCATCTGTAAAATGGGAATAACAATAGTACCTACCTCCCAGGGTTGTTGCAGTCTTAAAGAATTCTATCAATGTCAGCCACAATGATTTTATGAAGATGAATTATTTTATGTTGTTATGATGATTGAAAGGAAGGAAGGAAGAAAGAAGGAAGGAAGGAAGGAAAGAAAAAGAGAAAGAAAGGAAGGAAGGAAGGAAAAAGAAAGAGAAAGACAAGAAGAAAGAGGGGGAGGAAGGAAGGAAGAAAGAAGGGAGAAAACTAGAAACTTGTGCTGTGGACAGAGATCAGGTTAAGATCACTGTGTCCTACACCCAGTGACAAAGGTGCTCATTGATAACAGGAACTCAGAAGGAATAAAGATGCTGACTGTGCCAGCAGCCAAGACACCTCTTGCATATATAACAATTCTGTGCAGAGCGTGTGTCCGGAGGTAGATCAGAGAATCGTGGGATCTGAGACCTAGAACTGGAGGTGTCACAGAATCATAGCTAGGCACTTCCTTGCATTTGATCATACCCACATCTTTCTTTTCTCTCTGGGGATTTTCTTCTACCCATTTTTTTCCTTTTTTTTCTCTCTACATTTTTTTTTTCACAGTATTATAAAGCGAAAAAATCTTCACTGATTGAAAGCCCAAGCTCTGACATGCCTAATTAAGTAAAGAATTACTGAGCTGGAGCTAGCAGCCCACTTGAATCTGATGAAGATGGCACTTTCCCATACATTATCAATCAGTAGGCCTTCATTAAAAGGCCTATGTATGCTGGACACTGTGTGCTAGGTGCTGGAATTAGGAAGAGAAAAATTCCTGTCCTATTCGAGGCAGGGCCAACACATGCGTGCCTAGGGCTAGGCAGACAGGGCCAAAACTGGAAGGAGAACAAGCATAGATCAGAGGGAGGTTCTACACAGACAAAATCAGGAAACAGAAACCCAAGGGTCTGAGGACACAACAAGATGAGTTACCAGAGGAAAGATTCAGGGTTGTCAAATTCTACCAAATTAAGTAAAGAAAACCAAAATGCAGGGAATATTGGGAAATGGACCGTTTATTGGATCTAACCTGATTCTCCAAACCTTGGGTATTGTTTTGTCAATTGTTTGGGCTTCTCTGTAAGGGAATTGCCAACCCCCAGCCTCTTGGGCGGCATTCACTGGTCACGACTCAGGTAAACTGAGGGGAGACTGGTAAGGCATGAACAAGATGGCGCTGGGAGGAAGGGTTTTGCCCCTGTTTTGCTCAAGGCTATTTTTCCTGGCTTTTCAGAGAACAAAGAAGGCCAAAAATGTTTTTCTTTCTAGGGGCTACATGTCCACCCTGGGCAGTCCTGGTCAAAGATATATTACTTCCTTATAAGGGCAAACTAATTGCTGATAGGTTCACTTAGGGCACTGGTGTCAGAAAAGAGATAAAAGCACTGCTCACTGCTTCGATAAACGGAGTTCTTACTATCTTGTCTCCAGCCTCGGTCATTGCTTACAGCTAAACTCCACCAAGGCCTACAGGCCCCTGCTGGTCAGATAAGGCCTGTGGGCCTGAGAGATCAGGCCCAGACTCCCGGGTCCCGAACACTTCTCCACCCCCTATCCCTACCTGGCATGACCATGAACCAGGATAATACATTACTAAGCCTTGTCCTTACCCAGCTGCCCCTAGAGAGTTTGTACTGAATGAGTAAGAAAAGTCCAGGTGCCTGAGGTCAGATGAAAATCCTTCTAGAAACCTCTTCATTTGCTACTATTTGCTTCCATGTCCCTGTTGGTCAATGGAAGACTTGTCTGCATGGGTCTGTGATAATCCTATCCATACCCAAAAGGTGTATGGGGATGGGAAATAATATCTTTTTAAATAAATACATAAAAAATATAATATTGTGAACTTAAATATAAAGTCTCCGAATAAAACTTTTAGAAAGTATCTTCTTTTTTGCTGCAAAATTAATACATCTCCAGCAGTAAAAGGTTTCCCAACTTTTGTGGCACCTTCGTAACACTGACAATGTGACCAATTGAGATTCCTCTAAATTTGCCAAGACATGTTTTTCTTCTGTCCCTTCCATAATTAAGCAGCCTGAATAGTTATAGAGCAGAAATGATTTCTAACACCAGCTTCACTGAAAGGTATTTTCAAAGTTTGACCTATGCACACACAAGTATATTTTTTTAAACTAAGTCATATTAACGAACTCAGCGGGGTTTAAATGCCACTTCAAAAATCAATGTTATATCAGAATCAATATCTATTAATGGGTTTCTCTCTGCCTCCCACCTACCCCCCATCATCTTCTAAAGCATTTCGCTTTAAAACAATCAAATCTTCCAAATGCTTGAGTGTCTGTGTCTGCACAGAACAGTACTGATGGACTAATCATTTTTTTAGCTTTCTCCCATTAACTTCAGGGCCTTTTTTTGCTTGGAACCATCTTCATGGGATTTTACCTAAAAGATCTGAGTTATTTTTTTTCTATGAAATCTCATCGTCATCATCATTGGTAAATATGATTTCTATATCAGAGAATTGTGACCCACAAAGATTTCTAGTAAATTCATTTACTTTGAGGAAAGGAAGTAGTGAGGATCCATATGTCTATTTCTGTACTGTTAAATGGTCAGTAAACAGCTTCCTTTGAATAGTCGCTAAGATCTCTTATAAGAGAAAAATACCTTTTAAGCAAACAAGAAAGAAAAGTGTATCTCATTTGTAACATTCTCTTGCACATCATCAAATGGTCTGGAATGGATAGCAAAGCTAAGTAATAGGGAAAAAATGACTATCAAAACATGAAAACTGTATACAATGAGATTTTAAATGCTTTTGACATCTAATTTTAAATCATTCAGTTAGATGATGATGCAGATGATAACTGAAGATGGTATCACAACACATCCTACTGCATGGTGCGTGGGAGTATATTCTTTAAAAATTTAAACATAGAAACTGCCATTGTCGGTTAGAAATAATGTCTTTCTATGGGAAACTCAACACAGGAAAACCTTTCTTAAGCAAACGCTCCAGGGAATAGCAAAAATCAATTGCCTTGTATTGAAGGTCCTTAGCTAAAGGTCAAAAATGCTTTCAGTGGAAACTGCAGGGAGTTATTTATTTAGGCTAGTTCATCCACAGACAAAAGTAAAGACATTGGACTCTGTCTATTACCCTTTCCTAGGGAAGTTTAACTGATGTTATTACAATAGCTGCCACAATGAGGAGGCTGAAACAGCCCAGAAACTGCCTTAGCCAACAAATACTTCCTCTCTTTACCAAGCAAAGAGACATCTCAGCAAAGGCAATATCAGCTTAAAATTGTTTGTGAAGCATTTTGTTTGCAAAGAACTATGGAGGAGAAGGAGGAAGATGGAAAGTATTATATTCAAGGAAAAAGAATCCTGAGAAAAGATTTGCCAAAATTATCCTGAAAACATTTATACTGTATGTAAAACTAGAGACAAGACAGTGGAGAAATGGTGCTGATATCGAAGATGAAGCTCAGAATTGTAGCTGGATCTGAATAAGAGCCTACAGAAACAATTTCCATTCTTGAACCACCTCCTTTTTAAAGGTACAAGACATCAACCCTCCAAGGAAATTAGCAAGGGGAAGAATCGAAAAGAATGTGGACAGATATTTCTTTTCCCAAAAAGAGTGATGGAAAAGATATAAGCAAACATTCATCTATAGAGACTTTCTTTCTCGTCTTTATAAAATGAGAGGCAGGATGGAAAGTTTGTGGCACTGCTGGGGTTCTACTGGCACTTCACTGGTCTTGTTCACCCTACCACTGTAAAGCGCTCACTGTTCTTCCACTGCGTGTTTTCATCGTTTGCCTTTAAAACTCAAGTTTTGTGGTGCAATTATGCCTTCAACGCATACTGAAATTACTTTGGGCTACAAGCCCAAGTGTACAAAGTCAGTGATGCAGTTTAGTTAGAAAACAAAGGTTTTAGATCAACTTCACCCCAGAATGTCTACAGGTACTGTCCTTTGCTAGACTGTTAAGAATCTCAAATGGCTCATGAAGCAGACATTTCTTAGGGATCATTTCAAGCTAGTGTGTCCTTCACAATGACCAATGCCATCCACCAGCCATGAAGGTCAGAGTGTCGCAGGTGATATTGAGACCTTACCAGCCTCAGCATCTTCTGACAACAATGACCAGAGTCCCAACAACCTCTCTTTGGTTTTCAGAGAGTGGATAAAGTAGAGAGGTTTACTGCAGCATAGTATACAGTACAATGCCCTCACACTCCTATCTGATACAGTGGAAGGAAGGATTCAAGTTAAAAAATGGTTTAGTTTTAAGAATTTTATTTGCTATACAATATTTATGATATTACATATTTCATGTGTTAGGAAAAGAGAATATTGTCGAAAATCAATTTTTTAATTGAGATATTAGCACAAAAGGTCACAGAATGCTAGGGAATTACTAGTGAGAAAAATGTTTTGCATGTTACCAATTTTATTTTGTGTATTGTATTTTATGAATTATTGGTTACTGTGTTAGAAAAAGCACATTATCAGAACATTATCAAAATTAATGTTTTGTTATAAAGTATTATATGCAGCAAATCATATTTTCAGCAACCTCTAGGAAAAGTTAAAATTTTTGGTGGTTGGAGAAATCCAAGCCCCTATTTCCCATAGATTCAATGCATCAGCATTCACATTTTTAACTTTCTTATAATTTTCTGGGAACTTCACCCCCAGGGAAAATTGAGGATTGACTGTACATGTATTGAAGGCATCCTTGATGCAAACATGAGGAAAAAACACGCAAGCTTTGATGACATTTTTTTAAATAGTAGATTACATCCTTACAATAACATATAGCATATTACATTTTACTGCCAACTTAAAAACAAAACAAAAAACTCTTTGATTCAATAAAATAAGAGGTAACCTTGAAGACAAAGTATCTAAGGTGCCTCTCAAGCATACATTAGAGTTATACAATAGGGCATCATGACAGAGACAAAAATAGAGATAACTGTTCAGGCAGCCTGCTGAGGATTTACATCCAATGAATCATTAAAGAGGAAGCCCATAGTACATGCTTAAAAAATGCTTGTCGAATCGAACATGTTTACCAAAAGTATTTGCCAATGTCCTGAGTGATGTCCTGTGGAAGGTCCAAGCAAAAAAAGAAGTTAACACTGAGATTCTGCAAGTGTCCCTTTATGAATCGGAGATAACAAGGTAGCTTAGGTGGTACATTGTTACCTCCCAGAGATGTTTGATTGTTGTCTTTCATTTTCGAAGAGGACCACAATGGCATCACAATGTTATTCAAATTATAATGTGTCCAACTGTAGCTTATCAGACCAATATGAGCTCAGAATGTTCTGCCACAGGTTAGACACAAATAGTCCATGTGAACATTTGGGATGGATTCTCTAAATTGCACATCTTGCGTTTCTTTTAAGCTACTTCAATTCTGCTTTGCTCATAGAGCACAGCACTTTCTCTGATGAGGGCATGCCATGCTAAGCGGTCCTATGCCAGTGTCTCCCATGTCACACCATCAGCTCCAAAGTCCTTAAGAGAAACCTCCCAGAGAGAGTGAAAGACTAAGAGTAAAGCTTCCAACCTAGTGGGATGGTCTACAGATTTATGGTGAAATATGGTCAGGGAGGATGAGAAAGTGTGGCTGGGTTGCATCTGGGACCCTATTCCCATTAGTGAAATGACAGCTTCATCAAATCATCAAGTTTACTATAAGTAGAGTGTTCGTGACTTTTGAAATGTGGTATGGTTTGAGACAAGCAAAGACAAAGTAATGAAAATTTAAATTTTGAACACACATCCTTTACAAAGTGGTTGTGTATTATGTACCTCTACTCACAATGATTTCAAACTCTCTGGGCTCACTTGTTGCCCCCTCCCACAAACCCTACTCCATGAGCTCTCTTCTTCCATGTGGAAACTACTGAGGCCTCAAAACTCTGTGATGCACCTATAGCATATATTTTGGTCCCCATCTCATCCCCCCCCAAGTCTGATATTCCTGTGCAGAAGCATCATAGATATGGAGCTGTAAGGGATTTCAGAGGTCATCGCATCCAGTTCCCTTATTTTATATCTGAGAAAACTATGTCCCCGAGAGGTTAAAACTATGGTCCAGTGTTATAGAGCTAATAAGTAGCACTGAGATCCAGGACTACCTAGTCTGAGAAATATTAGAAAACTGTGCCAAGCCTTCACTTAGCTCAGTACCAGCTTTATCCATACTCCTCTCTCACAGTAAGCTTGCACCCACTACCCCACTGTTGCTACTGTCTCTCTTTTTCATTCTCACTCCAGTTTTCTATTCATTTCACACCCCATTTACACTCAACAATCATTCCACTCTTGATACAATCATTCATAAATATCCGGGGCTATATCTGCCACATTCCCCAACATTGATTACTGGAATTCAAAGGATGTGCTGTTTTTTCATAGTTGGAGGAGAGATGTTAATTAGAGGTAGTCTCATTCACCTTCTACTTCTCATGCATCTGACTTTTAAGAGTTTAACATTATGTATGAATATTAAACATAAACACCATTTACATTAAAAATAAAGCATTTCCTAGTCAGTATTTCAGTAGACAATATCTATCTCTGTGTAAATACTGGGCTAACCACTTCAAACATGCTTGAGGAACCAAAAAAAAAGGATACTTAAGGTGATGCCTTTGCAAAATTTTATTTGGCAAGGGGTTCATGAATTTAAATTCCTATCACTAAACTAAAGATATTTCAAGGATCTGAGGCTCCAGTATAATAGATGCTTCCTCCACCAATTAAAATACTCTCTTCTCTTCTATTGGGTAGGTGGTTCTTATTATAATCATGGCATAAAAATTCATTACCCTGCAGCTGGTTTAGGGATGAATGGAATTTTACAAACTTAGCCAATCTGATCTTCAAATAATATAGACTCTTTCTCTATGTTCATATTTCAGGCTTTTCCAGCTTTTTAGGACCTACTTCAAGCTTGTGTTTTGTTGGCTGAGCCTTTGCGAGCCCAAGGTCACATGAAAATGAAATATCAGAGAAAGACTTGGGTAGAAGCTGTTGACCCTGTTATTACATTACATTCTTTCATTATAGAATTAAGTAATAATATTTAGTCTTCCTGACCCCATTTGGAGTTTTCTTTCTAAAAGATGGTAAAAAGATTTGGCCGTGTCCTTCTCCAGGTCATTTTATAGATGAGGAAACCAAGGCAAACAGAGTTAAGTGATTTGTCTAGTCTAGTGAGTGTCTGAGGTCACATTTGAACTCAGGTCTTCTTGACTCCAGGCCCAAGGTGCTCTATCTAGATTCCCCTTAAGTAATAATAAAGAGAAAATAAAAGATATTTCTCCACTAGCAAATTGGTGTTTCCTGCCTAAGGCTTAGTATTTCAAACCACACTTCTAGGACCAGAAGTTTTCTGCTCCTCTGAGTACTATAAGGTCATGCCTTTGACAAGTGTCTCCTGCCAAGAATCATAACAGTGGCTGAAATGTCCAGCTTTGAACTTGTGGAGTCAGAGCCACAATGATGTTTTTATTCAAAATGATCTACCTCATCTACAATTGCTTCATACTGCTATGGTCTGCTTCTGTGTCTGCTAATCTCCAGGGATTGGTGCTATGTTAGATGAAAAGAAGAAACAAATTAATGGAGAAAAGTTAGCCTCTGTTTCCCTGAGTGGGTCTGCCATTTCAGAATACAAAGGGAGAGTCTCACACGAGGTTAAACTGACTATGGTGCTTGCTGATGGCAGAAATACCAATCGAGCGAATGAGAGACAATGAGGATGTATGTGCCCTCTTACCTTCAATGATGCCAAGATTCCAGATTTAACTCTTGACTCTAAGAGATAAGGCAACCCATCCAGCCTTACCCTGAATCTTGCAGCCTTGTCCATAGTGGAGAAGGGTCTGGTTGGGGCTCATAGTGCTTAAGGCTCAGGTAGACAAAGTGGAACTGGAAAGATGAAGTAGGACAAGAAACTCTCAGGCAACTAGCCCTGCCCAGAAAGGCAAACTCTTTCTGAGTGGTTGTCAGGGGGTAAGGGTCAGTGGTGTTTTAAACTGAGGTAGCTAGAAGGGAACTAGAGTTTGTTTTGTTTTGTTTTATAAAAGGATAAGTAGATTCTAGTCATGCGTTAGAATTCCTGTGGTATCAGAGAGTTAAGTGGTGCAATGGAGAGAGTACTGGACCTGGATTCAGGAAGACCTGAGTTCTAGCCTCCCCTCTGTCCCTTCCCCTACCCCACAATACATACATACACTAGCTGTGTGACCCTGGACAAGTTACTGTAACCTCTGTCTGCCTCGGTTTCCTCAACTATAAAATGAAGACCATACCAGTACCTACCTCCCAAGGTTGCTGTGAATCTCAAATGAGATAATATTTGTAAAGTTCTTAGCACAGTACCTGATATACAGTAGCTACCATATACACTTTTATCCCCTTCCCTCCCCCTCAGAGTATTTATTTAATGCAGTCTTAGGGCATTTTAGCTTTTTCTCTTCCCTTTGAAGGAAATGATCCCAGTCTACATTTAATTTTATAAAGTTTAAAATGTTTTAAAATTAATTTTATATTAATAGAGTATATTTTCCTATATCCTGTTTCCCTAGCCTCTTTTTCTAAATATTTCCTAAAGTACAGGTCTAATCATGTCACATGATTCCCCCCTTCCCCCACCCCAATAAACTCTGTTGCCTCCCTATTCTCTCCAGGATCAAATATAAAATCCTCTGATATTTAAAGCTCTTCACCACTTGGTCCCTTCCTACCTTTCCAGTCCTCTTGCACGTGACTTGTTCCCACCTCCAACTATGTACTCCATGATTCAGTCGTTATTCCTCACACATATTATTCCATCTCTGGGTTATGGGCCTTTTTACTGTGTGTAAAGAGAGCACATTCAACTCCTGAAATGCTCTCCCTCCTCACCTCCACTTCTTAGCTTTCCTGGCTTCCTTCAAGACTCAGCTGGAATCCCATTGTCTTCTTGGGAGATGTCTTTTCCTAGTCTTCTTTCTTCCTCCCTACTGCCCAGCCTTTTCTTCTCTCTAAGATTACTCTCTGTGATCCATTTGTATCTTGTATGTACATAGGTATTTGCTTGTAGAATGTGAGTTCCTTATGGGCAGGGAAGTTGATTTTGCATTTGTATCCATAGCCCCTAGCACAGTGATTGATATTTAGTAAGCCCTGAAAAATGCTTCTTGACTGAGTGGCAAATCATCTTGCATCTATTTTGTATCAATTTTATATAAAATTCATATAAGTACATGTATCCCCCAATAGGATGTTGGTTGGTTGTTGTCCTACATGCCTGAATAGGACCAAAATGACATCATAATGTTGTGGTCAAGGCACAGAGTGTCTGACTGTAACTGATCAGACTAATACAATCTTGGAAGGCTTTACCACAGGTTGGCCAGATACGGTCCACATGAACATTTGGAGTGGAGAGATGTCTAAATTTGGACATCTCATGTTTCTTTGGAGCTACTTCAATTCTGCTTTGCTCATAGAGCACAATGCCTTCTCTGAAGTGGGCATACCATGCTGGGTGGTCTTGTGCCCGTGTCTTCCATGTTGCAAATCAATTCCAAAGTTCTTCAGAGACCTTGAGTGTCCTTGCATCCCTCCTTCTGATCTCCATGTGAGCACTTGCCTTGTGTGAGTTCTCCACAAAATAGTCTTAGGCAAACGTAAGTTTGGCATTTGAATAAAGTGGCCAGCCCTCAGAGTTGCCCTCTCTGAAGCAGTTTTAATGCTTGACAGTTTAGTTCAAGAAAAGACCTCAGTGTCTATCTTGCCAGGTGATCTTCAGAGTTTTCCTAAGACAATTCAACAAAACGAATACATACTTCTTAGGAGCAGGGACTGTCTTTTACTTCTGTCATTGTGTTTCAGTAATTAGCACATTTCATGGCACATAAAGGCTTAACACATGGTTTTCACTGAGTGACTGATACCCCTGAACATTCCTTATTCTCCTGGAGGGAATGCCTAGTCTAAACAGAAAAGAAGCTGCGTTGCATTAAGCATAGGGATGTATGTGTGTGTGTGTGTGTGTGTGTGTGTGTGAGTGTGTGTGTGTGTGTGTGTGTGTGTGTGTATGTACTCTCACACCATCAGGAGGTGTCTGGCATAAAAGATGGCACCCCAGGCAAAATTTCAAGCCTTTCTTAGTGTCTGCTGGCCACATTGACCTCTCCTGTCAATTTCCTTCCCTTCTTTTTTCTGCTGCATTTTGCTCCTCTGGCTCTTGATTGCTGTTTTCTATACTGCTAAGTCCTGCTGAGAACTGTTTGTCTACCTGGCTGAGACTGCTGCTTTGTGCTCCTGGCCACATCTTTTTACCTCCCCCCAATACTGTTTTTCTGGGAATAAGCTTTCCATTGCTGGAGTGTTCCTTCTTCCCCAGCCTCCAACATTTCTTTGAGTACCAGGCTCAGGAATGACTTGTTCCTTTAGGTTACATGAACGTGGTAGTGTTGAAAGAATCTTGTGCTTGGTACCCAAGACCTGAGTTCAATCCAGGCTTGATCCTCACTAGGTATCCCATCCCCTTTCTGAGTCTCACGTGCCTACTCTATAAAATGAAGAGGTTGAATTAGATAACCTTTAATGTTACTCCAACACCACAAGAGGATTTTCAACTCGGAGAATGATGGGATTGAACAACAGTGTTTTAGGAGATGCATTACATTAATTACAGGATATCCTGTTAGAAAGGAACTTGAGAGGCCATCTTGTCAAACTTGGACCCAAACCCAAATCCCCTGTACCGTCAATCATGGAGTATTTGCTTGGAGATCTCTAGTGTTGAAGAATTCATTCCCTCCTGGAGCAGCTCATTCCACTTTTAGGCAGCTCTAATCAGTTAGAAAGGAGGTTTTGGGGGAGGGGGATTATTGCACCATTGCTTTTAGTTCTGCCTGTAGGGACAGTACAGAACAAATGTAATCAATCTTTCTTCCATGACAACCTTTCAAATAGCCCTGAATGCAGCTCTCACATCTCTCCTAGGGTTAAACATCTCCATTTGCTTTAACTAGTCTTCATATGATGCCATCCTGGCCCTAGCCCTCTGTGCATTCTCCAGTTTAGCACTGCTCTTCTAAAACTCTGGTGCTAAAGACTGAATGCCAGCTTTTAAAAAATTCTCTCAAATCACACTGTTGAGTTTTAGTGAACTTGAAGTCTACTAAAAAACCCCAAGATCTTTTTCCGATAAACTGTTCTCTAGTCATATTTATCTCTCCGTCCTTTTTTTGTGAAGTATAAGACTTTAGACTGATTTCTACTCAAATTGTTAAGAGTCAGCTCAATATCCTAGGATGTGTAGCTCTTCTTAGATCCTGACTTTACTACTCTTCTGGCTTGTTCCTTCTCATTTTGTGTCATCTCAAATTCGGCAGCTATACCAGTTGGGCCTTTAGCCAAGTTATGAGTGTTGAAAAGCACAGGGTCAGTAACTTGGAGTGGATACCAGGAAATTTCTTTCAAGATAGCATAAAACAATTACTGAGTACTCTTCCAATCAGAGTGTGTGGGGTATTCAGGGAGGACTAGCACCTCTTGTGTGAGGGCTTGCTCACATAAGGGCTGTTCATCCACCGTTGGTGTTCATCTCACCTGTGGCTCCAAGAAGCTATAGCATGTGCAAGGACCTTACCCCAATAAAACCATATCAGCAAATAGGCTAAACCAGGTTAAGGGCAGCCTACAGGCCTCAAACTTAATGTTGAGTTAGGGGGATGTCTCCCGAAGCATGAGAAGACTTCCCCTGGTGGAATGGTAGAATGACAACCATTCATTCCAATGGCCATGAAGGTGACTGAAGCAGATGCTGTGGAGCATTTAGAGTTTGGTCAGACATCAAAGATGTCAAAGTCATCCACTGCATTAGGGGTCATTGCTAGTCATTGTGACTTTTATTTTGCACTAAACTTTAATGTGGAAGAGAGGGTGAGGCTGATGACTTTTGTGCAACTCTACCTCACACAAATCCAATTCATGCATAAATCAAGACATCCCCCCATGACATCATTGCTCCTCTTCCAAAACCAAGGATGAATAATCAACCAACTCTGCCAATCTGGCCGTTCTACTTTGCCATCCGTGCTATATCTCCTATACTATCTTTTATCCAATTTCTTTCCATCTTATCTACAAAAATTAGCATTTGAAACTTTATCAAATGCTTGGCTAAATCTAGACAAACTCCGTCTCTAGTTTTCCCCTGATAACCAGTTCAATAAATGTCAACAAAAGAACATCAGGTCAGTCGGGAGTGACATCAGTCAGTTGGTCCCTAACTACTCTGGCTCCAGTATGCAGAATCAACCATACTTCTTTTTTTCTCAGGGGATCACTGGGTTGAAAGGAAAGAGAAACCCATAGCCCTAGTTGGCAGGCTTGGATTTCCATGACATGCTTGGCAGGTTCTTTCTTGATATCTTTGTGAGCATGATGGAAAAATATAAATGGAATGACAATACATATAAATGGGTTCAAAGTGGTTGAACAGTTAGACCCAAAGTGGTGCTCAATGAATGAACTTTAAATATCATAAGAAGCTAAGAAGGATAATTCCTTCTTTGGATCACAGAATCAGGATATAAAACATTATCAATAGGTTGTCACGGACTGACTCGATTATAATGGAGTTTAGTAGAACAAATATGAAGCCAAACCCATGGGTTCAACTGTACCAGTCAGAGAAAAAAGAGGCACATAGCGACAGCTCATGTGAAATGGATCTGGGTCTCTAAGGACCAAAAATTATAGGTCAAATGTATGATATTATCAAAAAAATTAATATAAACTTGGGGGATGTTAACAGCTGTCATTGATATCATACTTTAACGGGTAATTGTCCCTTTATATGTATTATGACGTTTGAGCTCCACAGTGACTCTGTAAGGTACCAATCAGCATCCTTACTATCCTTGTGTCTTCAACAGGTAGCACATAGTAAGTATTTAGGAAATGTATGTTGAATGAATGAATGAGAAATGAGGTCCAGCAAGGTTGTTCATGATCACACTGTCATTGAATACTTTGGGGTAGGATAAAGAGCTGAGGTCTCTTCAAGTTCCAAGTCCAAAAGCCTGTACCATTTCTTAGTCTACAAGACTGAAGACATCTGGAAGGGGGATGAAGGGGAGGACAGAAGAGGTATGGCAGGAAGTTCCATGAATCCATCTGTAAACCATCCATTTTCCTGTTATCTTCATTTAGCTTCAACACACGTACTTATATTGCTATTTTTCAAAATTATGTAGATACTCTCGTGAATAATAATAAAAGCAGTGTTTCGAATGAAAACAATTATAATCCCCCTCTTCTCTGCCCTAGCCAAACCCTTTTAGAATTATCGTGTTCAATTCTGTATACCGCATTTCATGAGTAGTTATAATGAGAGCTAACATTTATATAGCACTTGAGGGTTTGTAAAATGCTTCACAAATATTGTCCTGATGACAACGCTGAGAGGTAGGTGATGTTACCTCCCCATTTTATGGATGAAGAAATCTGTCTCAGATAGAGATGGAATGACCTGTCCAGGATGACACAACTAGTAAGTATCTGAGGCAGGATTTGAATTCAGGTCTTCCTGATTCCAGGTCCAATGTTGAATCCACTGTACCACCTGTCAGTTTCTAATGAAGAATATTATTAGATAACCATCTGGAGTGGTCCAAATGATAAAAAGTTTATGGATGGGAATTGAAATCATGTCATTGAAGGTTTGGTGAAGAAACTGAGCATGTGATCATGAAGAGGAAAGTACTTAAGAGGATATAGCTATAGCCATAGATATGGATAGAGATAACAGGCATGAACATGTTCATGTGTATAATGTGTATGTGCACATGTGTTTATGTATGTGCATGTGTATGTCAGCTACCATATTTGAATATAAGCTCATTAAGGGTAGAAATTGTTTTTGCTTTTTCTTTGCAGCCCTAGCATTTAGCAGTTTCTGGAACGTAGTAGGTACTTCATAAATTGTTGATTGATTGTCTTCTTAGATATTATAGCTATACAAATATTTGGTGGTCTGTCATAGAGCAGAGCACTAAGGCTTGCTTTGTTTGGCTTGGGAAGACAGAATCTGGGGAAATGATTAGAGGTGAAAGACTGTGAAATTTCATTGTAGCTCCAAAGGGCAAGTAGGCTACTCCATAGAGTGGTGGGTTTTCTTCACTGGAGGTCTTCAAATAGGAGCTGAGTGACTAGAGGAGGAGGCATCTAAGATATGCCCTGAAGGGAGCAGGGAATTCTACAAAGAAGAGGTGAGAAGGGAGGGTGTTCCAGACAAGGGAGAACATTTGGGCAACATTGTTGGGACAACAAAGTGGGAAATGAAATGGTACATATGGGTTGCGACAAGTATGGCTGTTCAATTGAATGGGAATGAGTAGAAAAGTAATTAGGAACCATATTATGATGGACTTTGAATGCCTTTTCATATTTTATTCCTCATTAGAATGTTAGCTCTTTGAAACCAGGGATTGCTTCATTCTTCATAGACGCATCCTCAGTGCCTGGCCAGGTGCTTAATAAATGCTTGGTGATTAGTTGATCCTAGAGGTAATAGGGAGCTATTCAAGATTTTTGAATACAGCAGTGATATGGTCAAATTTATATTTTAGGAATATCAACTTGGCAGCTGGGTGGAAAATGGATTGTAGAGTGAAGAGATTAGGGGACAATTAGGATGCTATTGCAATGGTACGGGGAGGAGATGAGGAAGGCAAAGTCTGTCTTCTTAGCCCCAGCATCTGGTATATGTCTGGACGCTGTGTTCTAACAGTGTCTAGTAGATGGCAGGTATTTAATAAGTGTTATTTTATTAATGGAGACAATAGGTCTCCAGAAACACAGCACCCTGGCCAGCCCAGAGAAACCCAAGTTCAAGCCATGTCTTCAATACATACTAGCTAGAGTAATTCTCTAAGAAAATGTTATAGACCCTAGATTTCCTAAATAGATGAAATCTGTATGAAATAAGTAAATGATGAAATAAGTAATTTTTGTAAATATATTTTTTCCAATTATATATAGTTTTAAACATCTGTTTTTTATAAGATTTTGAGTTCTAAATTTTTCTCCCTCCCTCCCTCTCCTCTCCCCTCCCCAAGACAGCAAGCAATCTGATATAGGTTACACATATACAATCATGGTAAACATGAAATAAGTAAATTTTCCAAAATATTTTCAAGCATATTTTAGAGCCACTCCAAAATCTATGTCAGATCCAGCTTTCTTGTTTCCCCTGTAACTAAAGCCTGTTTCCTAGACCAGATCACATCTATTCCAGTCATTTTGAGCATTTGATGCCTGCCCATTCCCCTGCCCCTGCCCCTACCCTTCCAGATTGATTATATGTGAAGAAGAAAGGCAGAGCCATTTCTTTCATTACAGCCTGAGAGAACTGGAGCCTGTCCAGAGAGGTGGCCTTCCCTAAAACATTTTGCAAAATCGGTTTGGAGATAGGCTATCAACCCAGTTTAAATTTTGTTATTCAGCTAGCAAGTCTTACACTTTAAATGAAAAGAGCAGAGAGGAAGATGGCAAAAAACTTATGCATGGGGACAACTGAACAACTCAACTCCATTTCCCTGTGGTTCAGCATCATTGAATTCCCTAACCCCTCTGCCCCCGATCCCAAAGCTTGCACTTGAGATCCTATCCCAGCTCTTTACTTTAAGCAGCACTCTTTGGGTACTATCTGAACAGCTCTGTGATTAAGGCTGGTCCTCAAAGCCTGGACCCAGATAAAGACCATTCCTACTCACAATTCAAAGATGAAGCTCAGCACATTTATTATCTAGTATATAAGAAACTAGAGATAACAAATGTCAAGGGGCTACTAGAAGTATACAGCCAGAAGGAGGCATAGCTTGAATTGGAGTCTCCACATTATTTCTCTTGTAGCAGTGGTAAAAAAAAGAACCTTACAGAAACACTTTGAAGTGAGCATCTCATCGATTTAAAGCTATGAGAGAAACATGGTCACAGTATGGCAGAGCCCAGAGAGGTGTCAGAAGTCAAAGAGATCAGACTCCTTCACATACAGATGAGAAGACTTCAACACAGAGAGGATAAATGATATTCCCACCATCATCTAATCAACTATTCAGTGTCAAAGCCAGAACTAAAATTGTCTCTCACAGTTGTCTTGAATTGTAAGCCAATATTCTTTGCACAACACTCAGGGTATAACAAGAGTGGGGCAATAGGTTCTTTGAGCTAGGGCTCCTGCATCTCAGGAGCCCTTTGTCGTCATCTAACCCAATGTCTCCAAAGCACCACAAGGTTTTCTTTCTTACTATCTGTGTTACCCAGAGCAAGTTACTTCACTTCTTTCTACTTCAGTTTCCTCATCTGTAAAATGGGAATAGCAATAGCACCTACCTCCCAGAGTTGTTGTGAGGATCACATAAGATAAAAATTGTAAAGTGCTTAGCACAGTACCTAGCACGTAGTAGGCTCTTAACAAATTCCTATTTCCTTCCTTCCTTTACTTCCTCTTAAAAAAAACTACACAAGTATATGTTTGTTAAAGACAAACTGCAGAAGATGATTAATTTATTTACATTATAAATGAAACATCTGTTTTGAGTGATGGCTGTCATACTCCAAACAAGGAACCAAAATATACCCCAAAAGTGTATGATTAACCTGTTGAATTAGAGATTCTTTAGTTGCCACTTAATGATTTTGTGAGTAGTCACTTTGCTTTGGTCAGTGAAATAACCAAATCACTGGTCAATTTTCTGAATTCTAGTTGAGTTTTCAGTTCATAATTAATTGGGAAAAATATTTTAAAATCTTAAAATATTCAATCAGTTCAATAAGTAATTATTAAGCATCTTCTATGTGTCACATAGTGCCTGCTATGCTAGGCACTGGGGTTACAAAAACAAAAAGAAATTAGTCACTATCCTTGAGGAGCTTATTACATCCTACTTAGGGAAGACAGGGGACAGTCACATGCACATAGTTATAGTATCTTTTGTATATATTTTATAAGAAGGAAACCAAGAGACCTGTGGAATCTTAAACAATGATTAACAAAAAATATGAATGATTTTCTCCTCATTTGGCTCCTATCTCCCCTTTGGAGCCTGTTCCACAAAAGTCTAGGCAAAGAAAGAGATTTCATGAAAATTCATTGTGGCCACTCATGTCCTAAGATTTCATCGTTGTTTCTCATCTTTTTCTTTTTCTTCTCTTCTCTTCTCTCCTCCTCCTCCCTTCTTCTTCTTCAACAAGACTCATGATTTCATCGGTATAGAAAATTTCATTGTGAGGAAATTCACTCTGCCAATATAGATGATCACCATCTCTGCCATGTGTAGTTCACCATAACTTTCCCAGTCAATATGACTCAGACTTGGGATTTGAACTCATATTGTCCTGTCTCTGAGCCCACCTCTTGCTTTTCCTCTCTGTCTCTGTCCCTGTCTTTCTGTCTCTGTCTCTGTCTTTCTGTCTCCGTCTCTGGCTGTCTCTGTCTTTTCCTATATCTCTCTCTGTCTCTGACTGCTGCCTGTCTTCACTATACCAGGCTATTCCTCTATTACTTAATAATAATAACTTTCATTTCTATGGTACTCCAAGCTTACAAAGTGTTTGTCTTAGCACCATCCTGTGCAGTACTTAGTGTATTATCATTTTACAGATGAAGAAACTGAGGCATGAGATAAATGACTTTCTCAATGTCACCCAGAGCCAGGACTGTATCATAGGTCTGATTCCAACTCTCCATTCTTTTCATTCCAATATGAAAATTGCCTCACACTCCCTTCAGTCGACTTGAATGGGCTCCCTATTAAATTTCCCCCAGACAATATCAGTTTCACAAATCCATCTCCTCCACCCAGGAAAGACAAATATGAAGCAGGTGGGCAAGGGCTGGAGGAAGTCAGACTACAGTAAAAATGTAATTAATGGGCATGCTCAGGGAGGGGGCTACTGTGGCTAATTAAATTTTCTGGTTATAACAAAGAATTGACTGAGAATGATCCAGGGAACCACATCCATTTCAAGCCCTTTTGCTGAAAATCTGTCTAAAGAGTTTTCTTCCCTTTTGCTGCCTAAGTGATCCATCCACTCAAGTTCTAGTCTTATACCTGACTCTGACATGGAGGGGACCCTGGATTCTGGAAGGCTGGATAGGAGAACGAACCCAGCTTCTGGAGATCTCACCTTGTTGCAAAGATTTCAAGATGTGAGTCCAGCAATGTACTATGGGTCTGTCACCTAAGATCCAACCTAGTTAACTTGGAAAAGATCAATCACCAAAAAGTTGACCACCAAGGAATCAATGTTTTAGTCATAGTCAGTCAATCCCTGAGCATTTATTAAGAACCTACTTGGTGATACAGTGACTTGAAATCAAAAAGAACAGACTAGAATTTTTAAATTAATTAAAATGCAACTTTGGGATTTAAGATTTCTAAATCAAATGGTCCATGCTGGTCAATAATTAATAAAATTAACCATAGCTGACATTTATGAACGCTTTAAAGTTTACAAAGCACATTGCACAAATCATTTCATCTGAGCCTCATAACAATCCTGGGAAGTAGATCGCCCTGATACTATCCCTACATTACAGATGAGGAAACTAAGTCTCAAAAAGCTTGAATTACTTGCCCAGGGTCACACAGACATTGTCTACAGCTGAGATTTGAATGCAGATATTCTTGACTCTAAATATACTAGAAGCAGCTAGAATGGTGCCGTGGATAGAGCACTGGACCTGGAGTCAAGACGACCTGAGTTTAAATCCAACGTCAGACAGTCCCTTGAGCTGTGTGACTGTGGGCAAGTTACTTAATCTGTTTGAGAAAGTTTCCTTATCTGTAAAATGGAAATAATATTAGCACCTACTTCCCAGAGCTGTTGTGAGGATTCAAGGAAGTGATCTTTGTAAGGTAAACATATTACCTGGCACATCAATGTGAATTTGTATTATTATTTCTACATTAACAATTTATATAGCAGTTTAAAATTCTTCAGCATTTTCCCCTAGTCAAACTAGTCTAGACCAAACATCACTTGCTCTCTCTTGGGTCCTTCCAATGAATGCTTCTAAGGGTATTTATGTATTTACAAAGGCAACTTTTATGAGCAGATAGGGTATAGGCAGTTGCCTATGTAGTGTGATTGGATGGTAACCAGAAATGCCATCACCTTCCCTCCTCCCCAAAGATCTCCTCCATAACCGATACCGATGCTTCTGCTATTACTATTAGAGATTCATTCCTTTGTCTTAAGACTTTATTCTCTATTAAAATACAAATTATCCTGGGATGTATAGAGCAGGAAATCTTACCATTTACTCCTCATTATTTTAAATGAGCTTGTAGACTCTTTTCTGAAAGCAGATTTTGATAGGGTAGGGAACAGAATAGAGGAACAAATACATAGGTACATAGTCAGGGAAGGGATGAATAAGAAAGGAAGAGGATATTATCACCAAGTGGAAAGTAGGACATTCAAAGATTGAGTGGGAAAACACTGGAGACTTCATCCCCTTCATAAGGTTTTTGTGGGCTCATCTTTGTTTGCTGATTCTGATCGATAATCAGTAATGTAGTATTCGTTTGCTCAACCAGAACCCATCCAACTGGATCCCTCAGTTAATAAGAACCTTTTCCATACCCTGCTTTTAGGAGACAGAATTAGATGTAGGAAAAATACCGAAGGATACATTAAATGCACCTACTCACAAGCAGAGTGCTTTTTTCTTTAAAAAGAAAAAAAGTTTGCATCATAGTAACATAGTAATAAAATAGAGGGGCAGAGTAACTCATAGTTGTTAAAATTTTGAAGTAATTTACTCTGAATTCCCTTAGGATCTAAGGAAATTGAGGAAAAAATATGTGTTCTTTTATGTTTTATAGTGGTTAACAATATAGTACCTGCCAAGACAGGGGACTAAATAAATGTAAAATGCACAATGTATCATCATATCACTGAACTTAGATTAATCTGACTATTGATTTTTGCCTACTAGGAGCTAAAAGGAACAGGCATGCGACTGGGGATGGGGGAGTAATGGGAGAGAAGGGGATATTTTGAAATGTAATGCCTTCTCCTGGGTTACCATTCCAACTCCCACTTGTCCTGGTGTGTCAGTTGTCTCAGAGTGGCTACTATGTCTTCTTTAAGGTTTCTGGGAGTAATCCCAAGGATCTGAGGGGAAGGAAGTATCCTAATGCTATACAAGCCCCACCAATGTACTTCCCTCTATGGTTATCAGCTGATATCAATTTGTCAGTTGAACTTGGTTAACTTTTTGAAACAGGTATTTACTCAGATAGTATAGCTGCTTTAAGGCATTCCCTCCCCCACCAAATCTGTGATATGTCCTACTATATCTATGTACAGGGTCCAAAGAAAATTGGTTTCAAGCTGTGCTTTGGGGAAGCCACTTTACTTCACCAGACCTCAATTTCCTCCAAATACCACAATCATTGACTAATAATTTCAACTTTCTAAGTCTATGGTAACATACAATGAAAATTCAAGTCCAGAGTGACCACCCAAGGCAATGAGAGGCTTACTTCATTACTACAAGAATCTCTGATGTCATTCGTGTGGGCTCTTCCCCACTCACGTAGATTTCAACTCTTTCTATACCTTAGTGGACAATTTCATGAACTGCCTAGAGCTTAAAATAGTACCTAGAAGAAGGAAAGAGGGAAAAAGGAAGGAAGGAAGGAGGCAAGGAAGCAAACAAGCATTTAAATTCATCTTATTTGATTCTCACAACAACCCTAGGAGGAAGATATTATTCTTATGCCCATTTAACAAATGAGGAAACTGAGTCAGAGTTCAAGGGCTTTCCCAGGATCACATAGCTAGTAAATAAAGTTGGATTTGAGCTCAGGTCTTCCTGACTCTGGATTCAGTTTTCTATTTACTGTACCTTCTAAAAGAGTTAAGGAAATTTGTGTTCGAATCTCAACTCTGACAATAAATGTGTAACTAGAGGCAAGTCATTTAAGATTTCTGAGATTCAGTTTCCCCATCTGTAATATAGAGAAAATGATATCAGTACTACCAGCATTGTCGTGAGACTCAATTGAAATGATGCTTTGTAGACTTTAAAATCTTCATAGTTAATATTTTTAATTACTGACCAGGATGAATTACTTGACTCAGAAATCTTAAATCTTGAAGCTGCATTTTAATTAATGTAAAATTTCTATAGAATTTATATTTCAACTTCATATTACTTAATATTAAGACTGAGAATCAATTAACACATTTGTCGAGCATCTTCTTTATGCATGTGCTCTGCAAGGTCCCTGTTGTTGTTTCGGACCATGACATCAAGATGATGACGTGACTGGCAGTTGACTTTGAGTTGAGTGAAAGAGGGCTGTGCAAGATCACCAACCTCACTTTCTTCTCCTGAGCCATCTGGGTCCAGCGGCCTGATATTCTGGAATGTGTCTGTAGGAATCAAGCAAGAGAAGATTTGGTCTCTGCCAAGGAACTTACAGTGTAGGTGGGGGATTAATGCCAGAGAAGAGGAGGCTGGGAAGCAAGTATTCATTCAACTTGACTGCCCTTTTCTACAGAGACTGAAAGAAGGCACCCAGAAACACTTGAGTGAGGTTCACGTCCAGTCATTGATATGTGTTAGTGTTAAAATGTTGGAAGACTTGAGTTTATAAGCTGCTGTTATTACCATGATGTCTTATTGAATAAGGGGGGGGGGGGAGTGAATCTGAACAGAAAGAACCAAGGCACCAGGATCCCAAGGTGAATTGATACTAATATCAAACAAAAAGCCTTGGATTTGGAATCAGAAAACTTGCCTTCAAATCCCACCTCAGATACTCCTCCTCTATGTAAATCTGAGCAAGTCTGTGTCTGAACCTCAGTTTCCCCATCTGTAAAATTGGAATAATAACAGCACCTATCTCACAAGGTTGTTGTGAAGTTCAAACAAAACAATGCTTATATAGTTCACTGTAGACGTTACAAGGCTACGTAGACATCAGCTACCCCTCACTCCCAAAATTACTGTTTGTGTGACCTTGAGTAATACACTTAAATTTTCTCATATGTCAAAATGACAAGGGTGGACTAGATGAAATCTAAGGTCTCCTCTAGTCATAAATGGGTGATTCTTGATCTCAAAATTTCCTCCTAACTCTTAATGTCCGATTCTACAGTCTCAATGATCTTCCAACTCTAAGTCTGTAATTCATTCTTTGAGCCTATAGGAGTAAATAAAAGGGAAAACCAGAAGCCAAAGCAAACTGGGTTAGTATCAATTAGAAGCCAAATCACGACTGCAAGAGTGTCAAAGATGTCCAGCAAGAAGGTGCTGCCCTTGGCCAACGGCTGTTGAGAAGATCTCTTGGGAGTTGGTCCTGACCAGGGATGAGGAAGCCTAGACCTCAAGGCCACATGTGGCCCTCGAGGGCCTCAAGTATGGCCATTTGACTGAATCCAAAACTTCACAGAACAAATCCTCTTAATAAAAGGATTTGTTTTATAAAACTTGGACTCAATCAAAAGGCTGCACCCAAGGATGTAGAAAGCCACATGTGGCCTTGAGGCTACAGGTTCTTCACCCCTGATCCTGACTATTCCAGCAAGTTAAAGGAATTGCAGCCCAGGATTTTGGGATTTTGATAATTAAGATATAGATGGAGATGCAATGTAGATATATAAAGGGGCAGAGTCATATAGTTAGAGTTTTAAATATAGTGACAGTATTTATATAGCCTTTTCAAGTTTGCATGATGGTTCATTTTATTTCATATTATTTATCCTCACAACAACCCTGTTACTGTCTCCATTTTACAGATGAGAAAACTGAGGTTAAGTAACTTGCCCAGAGTCACACAGCTGGTAAGTGTCTAAGACTGAATTAGAACTTAGGTCTTCCTGACTCTAGACCCAGTGCTCTATCCACTGCACCACATCTGCCTGAGAGTACAGATATATATATATATATATATATATATATATATATATATATGTACACACTCACATATATATAGATAGAGAGAGAGAGAGAGAGAGAGAGAGAGAGAGAGAGAGATAAATAGATATTGAGAAAGACAGAAAAATTATAGATATATAGGTGTAGATATAGTTCTAGTTATAAACATACATGATGATATAAATGTAACTATAGTTGATATACATAGGGATATAGATATAAGGACTAGCCCTCTGATTTCAGCAAATTATGTGTTGGAGTTGGGATTTCTCCTCCCCTTTCCCATTATAGTATAAGTTCCTTGAGACCAGAGATATCTTTTAACCTTTTTTTATACCTTCAGTACAGCTTCTGCACATAGTAGGTGCTTGATAAATGCTTCTTGATTCACTGCCTGACAACCATGGCCTGGGTTAAGGCAGTCAGAATTATAGCTGAAACAGATGCAGAGCTGGCCCATGGAAGTCCACTCTCAAATCCTGATGCTTCAACCTTAGCAGAATGATGGAGACAGTCTTCACCAACCTTCCCCAATTGTATCCTTGTTACTGAGACTTGATGCCATGAGTTTATTTAGCAGTTTATTTTGGGATAGGGACAGAAATGACCTATATCCTGGAAAGGGAAGAGAATGGCCCTATTTTCTTGTCCTTGAACTTTGAGGTGAGTCCACATGTCTCCACATGTACCAATGAATCAAGGAGGTGATTTATCTCCAACAATCTAGACTTATCATTTTGTACTATGTTATAATAATCAGATTTTTTTAAAGCCTAGGATCAATTTCATGGTCCCTCTGGTTCAAGTGATCCCCTCTTCTATTGTTTTAGGAGAGAAATTTATATTAGACAAAATGTTAGGAGTAGTCACAATCTGAGCTCTGAGTTAGGAAAATTCCTAAGATTCAGGTAGCGTTTGGACTGCCTTAATTTTTATTTACTTACCTAGTTGCTAAATTTACATTTATTATTGCAAAAGTAGCTAAGTGGTACAGTGGATAGAGTAACAGACCTGGAGTCAGGAAGACCTGAATTCCAACCCCTTCTCAGATACTTTCTAATTGTGTGACTCTGGGCAAATCACTCAACCTCTATCTGCTTCGGTTTTCTCAACCGTAAAATGGGAATAGTAATGCCTACCTCCCCAGGTCATTGTGAGGCGTAAATGAGATAATATTTTTAAAGCACTTAGCACAGTGTCTGGCACTTAGTAGATGCTATATAAAGCTATCATCACCACACTTATCCTTATTATTTATACCTATCTCCAGTTAGTCTCTGGCCTCTTTGTAGTTCAGGTGAAAGTCAAGTCACTTGAAATATTTTGATAAAGAATCAAAATACTATGTTATTGTGTTTGATGGGCACCTGAAGGAAAAGTTGGGGTTGGGGGAGGAGGAAAGCAGAGCTTTTCTGAGAACTTCATGCAGCCCTTTTGAGAGGACGCTGCCTGTGATTTCAGTTCGAGTTTTCTGCTCTGGAGTACAGACATGGCCAATGGCCCTTCTCTAGATCTCCCTTCTCTGTTATAGCTCACTCCCACTTTCTCTTTTTCCTTTTCAGTTGTTGCTCTCTGAGTTACGGGCTCTTGCTTAACCCACATTCCCTCCTCTCCACTGCCAGTCCCTTGAAATCTCCCAAGTGTAATTCTCTACCCTAGCCTAGTATTTTATATCAAATGAGAGAACATCTGTAAAGCTCAAAGTACAGTGCCTGGCACATAGTAGACAAGTCAGTATGTCAGTGTTTATTCCTTTCCCTTTCTGTTCCCTTATAGAAGACCCGTAGGGCTTAACTAAATTAACTCAGACAATGTGGATTCTTCCTACTGGCAGGTAGCCTGGTGAATTCCTCAAGGAGAGACCTTGAAATGAACTAAATACAAATATTCCCAGAGGGAGATAGAGTCCAACCCATTGGGTGGAGGTAAAACCCAGCTTTATCAATGATATTAGAGAAAAGATCCCTAGGATCAAATATAGTCCCTGCAAATACAGAGGTTCCCTTTTGAGCTGTGGGTGGATGCACACATGTACATACATACACACATTTAACAATGCAAGAGAGTATACAGTAAGAGCTACATCCTTGATACAGATAGAAAGATCATGCCAGTTTATCCAAGGAGTTTTCACACTTAGTCTACAGTCTTTACTTGATTAGTTGATTGAGACTTCTCACCTAATTAAAGTTTCAGGACAGTTTATCACTCAGTTTAAATGGGGAGTGGTGACTTAACTGATTTATTCAGTCATCACCAGCATTTTTACTTAGTCCATAGGTCTTTGACAGTTGTCTGAGACTTAAAGAGAAGAAATCTGCACAGGATCACACAGTCACTAAGCATCAGAGGTGGCTAATTAACCCAGGTCTTTCAGAGTCTTTGTGACATATCATGTTACCTAATCTCCTTCCTCATATATATGAAATAGATGTGTTTGGTACAAACAATGCTTGGAGATTGTCTTGGTTGCTTATAAGTAGGCAAACTCGAATTCCCCACATGAGAAGAGAGAATAAACTATATTCAGGCAGTGTCAGAGGTGGGGGGAGAAGGAGAGAGAGAGACAAAGAGAAAGAGAGACAGAGACAGAGACAGAGACAGACAGAGAGTGACAGACAGACAGACAGAGAAGGAGAGAGCATTTGGGTCAACACTCCAGCCACATTGATGGTGTTAGATGGAACAAAATAATCCCCAAGATCAAGTGTAGTCCATGTAATACTCAAGTTTCACTTCTAATTACTTGGGTCACATGCAGAGATAATGAACAATGGAAAAGAAGATTGTGTGTGTGTGTGTGTGTGTGTGTGTATACATATACACATACACACACACACACAAACACACACACACACATATATATATGTATATATATATACATATATATATATGTATATATATATATATACATATATACCCATATGATATATAGATACCAAGTGCCATGTTAGTGGTACAGATAGAGAGATACCAATGGTATAGTGGATAGGATTGGATTTACAATCAGATGATCTGAATTCAAATCCTAGATCTCGTATTTACTATCTCTGTGACCTTGACTAGTCACAGCCCTTTTTGGTGATCTGTAGATGTCTGTTTTGAGTTTACAACTTTGATAAGGTGATTAACCAGAAGATGGCTTGGGTGAGGCATGGTTGGGTCTGGAATGGATATAGTGAGTGCTATCTCACTAATCACTTCTCAAAATACTGGAACTTGAAGAGAATTTCCTAATCCAAGATCCTGTGAAGCCTTTCTCGCATAGTCTTTGGGGCTTGGCAAGTTAATTCTTCTCAGACAGCCCAAGAAGTTATTAAGCTCAACTTACTAATGGCAAGAGGTCCTACCCATTTCCCACTTGATAATATTTAAGATGCCCTATTACCACCTCCTTGGTCACTGCCTCATAAGGACCATGGGACCTTTTCATCTGACTTGCTGCTGAAATCTTCAGTGTATGTTGTCTTCCCATTTAGAAGGAATTCTTTAAAGCATGCCCTGTTTCTACTTTTCTATTTGAATCCCCAGCCCTTAGCATAGTGTAAACACAAAGTGCTTAATAGATGTTTTTTCATTCATTAAACATGTGAATATTTGCATTTAGCATCAGATAAATGCTAACCCCTACAGCTGCATATCCAATATGTTAGGCCACTAATTCTTTGTATTTTTAAAAACTATTGTCACAAGTTAATTTTTAACTCATTTCAGTAAAAATTATAATATTAAATAAATTTAGTATTCAGGGGCAAATTATAGAATTATAGAACCTCAGAATTGGAAAAGATCTTAGAATTCTTCTTATCCAAATAGGTTTTCCTTCTCTGGCATCTCAGACAAGTGGTCATCCACTTCTACTTGAAGATCTCCAATACCTTTCAAAATTTTGAGACATCTCTAATTGCTAAGGAAGCTTTATTTTACCTGGAACCTAAATCTGTATCTTTGTCACTTATTATTCTTAGTTTATCCCTCTGGGACCAAGCAGAACAAATCTGATCCAAACAGTAGTGTGCTGATCCACAAGTGGGGGTGGAGGGGCAGGGTCCCTTCATCAGAGGGGGTAGGACATGGAATGTACACACAACACACTTTTAAGTTTAAAGTGTAATTAACATTTTGTTCGTCACTTTCTCAGGTCCAGACTATCAATAAAACAATAAATCAAATCTTGGAAAATTGAATAATCATCTGTCACAAGCCAGATCTAAACTGAATTATAATACAGCCTTTATTTTCTAGCTGTTTAAAATAATATTGCTAGTAAATGTGGCATTTCATACGCATACAGTTTCCAAGGGGGACAGTGACCTCACAAGTGTTTTATACTTTATGCTTGCTGAAAAGAATCTCTGTGAACAAAAGACAGCTTTCAATTCGAATGTTCTCTAACCTCTAGGTCCCCAAGGTAATAAATAGGTTTTCTTGTAGATGATTACACTCCAAAGTGCAGCCGGGGCATCTTACCCTTACCTGTCACCAGACTGTTGCATGTGTGAACTAAGAATTCCCAACCTAAAACACTTCTCTAATAAAGGCAGAGGAAAGAAGGAGCAGGTCAGTAAATGGGCTTTGTGCCCATGGAGAGAATTCTACTGCTGCTTCCTCAGACTGGCACTGAGTTCCTATCAAGGCTTAGCTGAAGAGCTCAGGGAGGATGTCTAAGAATCAAGAAACTGTTCAAGAGAAAGACCTATGTGGATGGAGAGCACAGGGCATTTGTACTGTCATTTGTGAGGGGATAAAGTGAGATTTCATTCTGGTCACAGAGAAACTGGACCTTTTCTTTCCACTCATTCAGAAATACTTACTCTAAGGAAAACTTGCTTCTCTAAGATACTGTACAGGTTGGGACTTAGCTGAAATCTCTCTTAGTCCCCTCATCCCACCTCTTTCTAATAGGAAATTAACTCTATTTATTTGTCCAGTTTGGATTGGGATTCCACACTACACTCAAATAAAAAGAGAGAGAAATCTATTATTTTACAGATATGAAAAAGAAAAAAGATGGTGAATTTATAGGCTCAAATTGTATATATCTGATGCTTATGAGAGGTTCTATTAAAAGTTCCATTGCAAAAACGTGAAATTTGAATGAATTAATGAATGCTCCTCAAGAGCAGAGATTGTTGTATGTGTTGTACTTACATCTCTGGTACCTAGATAGAGCCTGGCACATAGTAGATGCTTACTAAATATTTTGTGATTGATTATCTGGTGAGGGGGGTGAGGACCCAAATTAGAGTGTTGGCCATATGAGTGTAGAGAAGATGGATGAGAGAGGTGTGATGGTGGGAGACTGAATAAGATTTGTCAACTGACTTAGGATACAGTGATAGGAGAGAAAAGAGAATGAAGAGTTTAGAATGGAAGACTGAACTCCTGGAGGGACAAGGCAATGGTATCTTCAACAGAAACAGAGCAGTTAGGAAGGACTGGCTTAAGGGAGAAAAGATCACAAGTTCATTTTTAGACACAATGACCCTATGATTTCAAAGATGTGGTATACCCTCCACCAATACAGATTTCAATTCATTCATGCCTGCTCATCCTATATAGCTCCTGTCCACATCCATTCATAACTCTGACACATAGGAATCACTCAACAGACCATTGCTTACTTCTTCTTCTCTTGACATTGTGTGATTAGCAATGGAATCAAGTATTTATTAATTATCTCTTACTCTCACAACATGACCCATCTGTCCTTTTTCTCAGGTTGAACATTTCTTTAATTCTTACATTCTTTGTGATGCTTCTGAACAATCCTTCTCTTAGAAAGTGATGCATTCTGCTTATACCTAGACCATTTTTCTTCCTTGTCCTTTGATCCTCAATTTCATTTTTTTGGATGCTGTAGTGTTTCATGATTAACAGTCATGCAACAACACTGGAAGAATATTGTTGGTCAAAAGATAGACCTCTGCTTCAGGGAAAGGCTCAGAGTCATTAAAAGAATTGTATGATTTCTCAAAGATAATCAAACCCATTCTCTTTCTATTGAATTCACCTATTAGCTTACTGTTCATTTTCGGTGTTGCCCCAAGAGGTACATACTAACAGTTCTGGTTTGTCCTTCCACCTGTACATAGTAGGCCAGACAAAAGACATTGCTCATCCACTTTGTTTTTTCCATGTGAGTAGTTAGGTCAAACTCCTCTGAGTAGTTATAGATCTCCTTTATGAGACTCTGTGATATTCTGGGACAACACAATCTATCTGCCAAAAGGAGTACCTCAATCAACAATATGAAACAATAAGGTGCTATAAAACCAAAAAAGCGAATGGGATCTTCAGCTATGTTAAACTTCAGAAAGGAGAAGGTAATGGAACTGCCATACTCTGTCCTGAAAGGCATCATATATTGTGTTCAATTATGGATCCTACAATTTAAGAGCTTTGATAAGTTGGAAGGCATGGAGGCAAGCAACAAACATCTTGAAGAGGCCTAAAGACCTCATCATATGAGAAGAGACAGAAGTAAATGGGATGTTGAGGCTGAAAAAGAGAAAACTCTGGGAATGCATTTTCATTGTCTTCAAGAATTTAAAGGACTTGTGTGATGAAGAGGGATGTAATTAGTCCTGCTTGGCCCCAGACGACCAAGCCACAAGCAAAAAGGGCTAAGGTTGTAAAGAGGCAAAATTAGGCTTGGCGGTCAGCCAAACCTTCCTAATGGTAAAAGCTGTCCAAAAGGGGAATGTGTTACCTCCAGAGGTGGCAGAGTCCCTTTCTTTGGGGGTTTTCAAACAGGATCTCCGGAGGAGAAAGTGAGGCTGGTGACTGCCTAGCCCTTCCTCACTTAAATCCAGTTCTCTTGCAAGTCATGGCATCACCTCCTGATGTCATGGTCCTCTTCAGGAACAAAGGACCACCATCAACAGTAACAACAGGATCATAGTAACTAACACTTATATAACGCTTACCATGTGATCGTCACTGTGCTAAGAGCTGCACAAATATGGTCTCATTTGATTGTCACAGCAATCTTGAGAAGTGGAGGCTATTTTATCCCCATTTTACAGATGAGGAAACTGAGGTAACCAGAGTTTAAGTGACTTGCCCAGGGTTACATAGCTAGTCAATGTCTGAAATTGGATTTGAACTCAGGTGTGCCTGACTCCAGGTCTGGCACTTTGTCCACTGCACTACCTTATCACTCAATTTCCTCAGTCATGTCTGCCCCTTCATGAGCCCATTTGAGGTTTTCTAGGCAAAGATACTGGAGTAGGTTGCCATTTCCTTTTCCAGCACATTTTACAGATGAGGAAACTGAGGCAAATAGAGTTAAGTGACATACCCAGGGTCCCACAGCTATTAAGTGTCTGAGGGTAGATTTGAACTCAGATCTTTCTGACTCCAGGCCTGGTGCTCTATCCATTGCACCACCTAGCTGCCCTACTGCATACCGAGGAGAAGACAATTTTTTGAGTTTATTATAGTGGGAAATCTTTTCCTAGTATGAATTGGGCTAAATTCCACTAAGGTCCCTTCCAATTCTCCAATTCTATGATTCTGTGACTTAAAGAAAATCTCTCTTTTGTACTTTACATGGCATTCCTCCATGACACAGCACATTCCTTTGGTAATCCTCCAGTTTTGTGCCTCATTTCACATTAATGACCAGAGAATTGTTGAACAAAGCTCTCTCTGTTTTTACATCTTTCCAGGAATCCTCTGTGATTTTGATTTAATGCATAGGAGAGGCTTTGTTGAAAGTGAGGATTTTCTCTCGGAGGAGAAAGATAGAATTTAGAACTCAAAATTTTAAATTAAAACATTAAAAATTGAAAAAAAATTAGTAAGCATTTCAGGTGGCAGCTGGTTCTATCAAATCAAATGCTTATTTTTTGTATCCATAAAACAATAAACACAGTGGGACTTTTGTATCAATTTTGTCACTGTAAAGGGGTTGGCTTGTGAATATTTAACATAAAAGCTCACATTCCTTCCTCATACCTTCATCAAGGATGCCTTAGATGGCTGTGTAGATCACTCCCATAAAACTTTGGTGGAGATGGAAAGGTCAGCATATGAGATATTTTTTATGGGAGGAAGCATTAGTAGTGTTCCATTCCTAATTCCATTTCATAGCCTGAGAAATTCAGAGGAAAAAGGTCCTTGTATTAATGACTTAGGAAGAATTGGTGATCTTTGAGATTTCAATTTCCAAGGTGTGGTGTGCCTAGAGGATAGAGTGCAGTGGGTTAAAGGATGAATGGTTAGTGAGAAAATGGAAGCAAAAGACACAGATCACTCCTTCAAGAAATTTGTCAGTGAAGAGAACGAGAGGAAGCCGTTAGTAGCCGGAGGGATTAGCAGAGTTAAGTGAAGGAATTTTCAAAATGAGAGAGGCACATAAGTATCTGAAGCTAGAAAGAACGTGAAGAGGAAAAAGTTGAAGACAGGTGTAATAGAGGAGTAAGACCTGTCAAATTTATTATCTCAAATAAGCAAAGTCAGAGAATATGAATGGGTAGTTATCAAAGGAAAAAGACCTAAGCTGTCAACAATTATGTAAAAATATGCTGCAAATCACTAATAATTAGAGAAATGTAAATTAAAACAATTCTGAGATTCCACCGCCCAGCTTATCACATTGGCAAAGACAACAGTAAAAGAAAATGAAAATTGTAGGGAAGCTTTTAAGAAAAGGTATGCACTGGGGTCCAGGGAGTAGAACTGTGGAAAACCATTTAGAACTGTGCTCAAAAAGTCACCAAAAGAAAAATATTATTCTGAATTTAAGGAATGCCAAAAATATTTTTATCAAAAAAAGAAAAAGTTCTACATATATAAAAATGTTTATAATATATTTACATACATACTCTTTATATATATGTATATACATATAAACATATACTCTTCATTGTAGCAAAGAACTAGAAACAAAGGGGGTGTTCATCTCTTGGGGGAATGGATGAACAAATTTTGGTATAGGAATATCATAGGATATTATTATGCCATAAGAAAAGACAGCTTCAGAGAAATTCAAGAAAGCTTGTATGAATTGATGCAGAGTGAAGTAAACAGATCAGAAAGACAATTGACACAGTAGCCAAAAAACCCCCAAAAACATTGTAAGACTTTCAAAGGCTTCTACTCTGATCAAGATGACTCATCACAACTCTAGAGAGCTGATGATGAAGCATGTCACACCTCCTGACAGAGAGGAGAAAGAATCAATTTGCAGAAAAAGGAGTATATTTTTGGAAATGACAAATGTGTGGATATATTTTGCTTGACTACGATTATTTGTTAAAAAGATTGTGTTTTTGTGGGGGTGAGAGAAATTGGAGGGAGAAGAGAACTAGTAATAGTGTTGCTGAAAAAAGAAGAAAGAAAAAGAAAAAGGGGTCATTGAAGCATTTTTAAATGCATAGGGAAAAAAACCAGAAGGGAGTTCAGCTAGAAAAAAAAAACAGAGAAATTAAACAGTATTGAAAATAACATGTTGTGTTTATTATATATTTAATTATTTTAAAAGCATGCTGTCCATAAAAGAGATTCACATTTTTACATGCAATCTTTTTTTTTCCTGTTTTAATTTTTAGATAGAAGAATTGGATTTGCTTTTGGTTTGGTTTTGGTTTTTTATATAATATTTTTATATAATTTTATAATGAATATAATGACTATAATAACATTATTTAATAAATTTTGAATTTAATTTAAAATATTTAATAAATAATATAAAAATAATTTTCATATAATTTTAGAATAAAAAATATTTAGAAAAAGCTTTTCAAGACCAGAATGTATCATTTCAATTTGCAGAATAAAACTGATTCAAAGAAGGGAGAAAGAAAGGAAGAGAGGAAGGAAGGAAGAAAGAAAAGAAAGAAAGAAAGAAAAAAGAAAGGAGGGAGGGAAAAAGGAAAGAAGGACGGAAGGAAAGCAGAAGAGTAGGATGGAGGGAGGGAAGGAAGAAATCGAGGAATCTAGGTCACAGGCAGAAGATTCGTCTTAAAGATGTGAAGTGTTATACCTTCTGATCCAGGAAGGAAGAGAAGACAGCAGAAAGAAGGAAACACTTTTGAGGCACGGTAGAACTCTCCAATAATTGAATCTGCCATGTGCTTAAGGGCTCCCAACGTTAACAAAAACAAAAGTTGTTACTGGCAAAAGCCAACATAGTTTCTCTTTGTGGTTTGGGTACATGCTTCAGCCTGCCTGATTGTTGGTGTCCCCTGCAGTGCTGTCAACATCTAACTCCCTTGGGTATCAAGGCAGGATCCAAGAGCCAGGTCAAAAAGATCTGAACTCCCAAGTGAGTAAATCTTATGTATTCCAGACCCATTTATTGACCTGGAATCAGTAAACACACTTGGAGCCTTTAATAAATGACTTTTAGAATGACATTGGCTTTGTTATCCATGGTATCTTTAAGAGATTGCTTGCACTCTCTTTTACTTTGTCCTACCTAGTAAATGAATAGGAAATGTTGGCAACGAGCAGAGCCCAGGGATAGGAAACTGAGGGCCAGAAACATAAGCAGGCCACTAAGATAGGGTTTGAAGTTTGGTCTAAGTGGAGGCTTCTCATCTCCTTAACCCATGGCAGTAGCCAACTCAGTAGAACATCATTCTCTTGGAGCAAAGGTGAGTGAGTTGGAGTCAGTACTCCTCAGAACTCTTTCAGACTCCCTCCATCATACAACAGTGGCCCCCATACCACTGGTTCTGTTTCCAGCATGAGCCCTGTAGCTCTCACTAAGGGGAGCAGTCATTGTGGAAAAGTGGGGCAACTTCCTTGACCAATAATCACACCAACTGCTGGCCAAATGCCATCATCTGTAATCCTAGGAGTCCTGGGAGTACCTCTCTCTCCCCTGGTCAGCGATCCTCTTTCAAGCCCAGCCTCTAAAACATCATACTGGGAAGTGACCCCTATAAGGACATGATCTGCAGTTTTTGCAGCCGTATTCTTCTCGCCACCACCGCTTCTGAAGACCCAGAAAATCAAGTTCTCACCAGCTAAATCCTTGGCATTGCCAAATGGTTCAACATCAGAAATGGATTATTAAAGATTGTATTAAAGAAGATGCATTACCCTCTGGGTTGCTGCTGTACCCTAAGGACTATGAGACCTTTCCATCTGACTTGGAGCTGAAACTACACTTGTGTATTCTCTCCCCCATTAAAATGTAAGAGAACAGAGACCATCTTGCTTTGCTCTTGGCATAGTGTTTTACACGTAAGAAGCACTTAATTTTTTCATTCATTCATTCATTCATTATTCAGAAATCTCATACCTATACATGTATATCATGAATTCCTTCTCCAAGAAAAGATTTGGTAGATTCTGGGTACTATAAATGTCAGTCAACTATGACATTGACTATAACTTAATAGATAAAAAAATAACTGATTATCAATTTCGGAAGTAATTGTATGCAAATTACTGAGAAGAAAAGTCAAACTTAACATCAAATTAGAAGAAAGGATAAAGAGAAGACAGCTCACAGAATCACAACAGGTCCAGACTGATGTATTTAAATAAGGAATTGACTCTGAAAAATAGGAAATGGATGCTAGCTGACCTTTGCAAAGCACTTTCTCATGGTCATATGGCTCGTATGTATTAGAGTTAGGATTCCAAAGTAGGTATTTCCTTATTGGAAGTCTACTAGGGTTACTTTTTTTCCTATTATTCCATAATGCCTTGTAATACATAAATGCATAAAAGTCACAATGGGGCTGGTTATCATTGTTTCTTAAAGAAATTTTAACTATTGTAAAAATGATTATGATGAAGTGGGCCAAAAGAACCTTGAAATCATCTCATCCTGCAAAAATGTCATGATATTCCTTGCTGAGCAGAGGCTCATGGCATCAAAAGGAAGCGCCAGTTTACAGTGTGTAAGTTCATTTACAGAAAGAGAATTCGTAAGTAAAAACAGAAGAGAAAAAAAGGACTGAAAACATAAGAAAAAGACCAGGTCTACCAGCATTACTAGCATGACCTGTTCTTATCAACAATGATAGTGCAACTACCATATTTTTTCCAGTGCCTGGCACATAGTAGGTGTTTGTTGGTTGATTTATCAATAGATTGCTCAACACTCAAATTTCTGAATAAGGAAGTGAAAATGGCACTCAAGAAAATTTAGTCAGAAAAAAGTAGCTTGAAACTGGGCAAATAAATAAAAAAAAAAATCTATGCTAAAAGAGACTATAGTTTTAATGGTACCCAGGGATCTATTTTTAAGAGTTTTTTAGAGGAGATTATAAAAGAATGGAAAAGATCCTGGTGAATATTATTAACATTTTCAAAGGTGACATATATCAACAACTGCCCACCTGTATCCATACTTTTTTATCTCTGTTAAATTTTTCTAGTAATATAGAATATAGCTCTTCCATGGTAGAAAATGAGGCAAGAACTATGTTGGGCCTCTGAGTGGGAGTGGGGCCTTAGGGCCCTCTTTCTTCTCCCAGGCACTACTTGACCATGAGCACATGGCATCTCAGTTGCCTCTTTCTCTGCTGTGTTTCATTCCATGTTGGAGATGGAATGATCCAGGTTAAGACCTTGTGAATTTTGAAATGTGAACAGTCATCAAAAGTCCTTCTGGCAACTGAAACTGGTAGCAACAATTGCTGAGTCTGGTGGGGAGTCTGCACTGAGGAACAACCTGCTTGACCCAACACAGCAGGGGCCGAGACACTACATCTGCAAGTAAGAGTTAACTGACTCATCCACTGGCTACACCACACCCTGAAGTGAACCTGGTGAGGAAAACATTTTGTAGCAATCACTTCAAATTTGAACCCACTCTCCCCAGATATTTGCAGTGTGTAGAGGGGACACAGTCCATGCTATTCCTTCTCAGTAATTAGCTTTGTAGAAGTTAGTTGATGTTAACTGGCTAAATGATATTAGGGAGGTTTCCATGGTGTATTGATAATTGAGGGGAACACAGCAGATAGGGGCTCATGAATGACACCACGAGAGACAACTACCCCCAGCCACTGGGGGTTATCCCTAGAGTTCAGAGAAAAAGGAGTACTAGCCATACTCTAGAGACCCAACCTACCAGTCTAAGTGTGGGTTAGGAGATTCCCAGAGTCTATACCACATTACAAAAATAAGAGGGAAAAGCATAAGGTAATTTGGGAATAGAAGGGGCCCCAGAAGCTGAGCCATGTCAGAGGCAACATTTAAACCAAGCTTTGAAGAAGAAAACTAGAACTGCTAAGAGGAGTTTTCAGAGGATAAGGTAACCAAGGAACCTTGGAGAGGTAACTCAGGAGCCTTGGTGAGGTATCCAAGGAGTACTGGATCCTTTACAGACTTTGTTTGTCTTTAATCCAAACAGTCCTGAAAAGTTTTATGTTTTCATTCTCCAGAGGGCAACTTTATCTTATTTAAATTTTGGTTTGGTTCTGAACTTTGACAAACATAGAAAACAGAGCGAGATGATTATGTCCAGAAGTGTGACTTTCTACTTAAGTTACTTTAAACTGCACTAAGATTTTTTGGGACAATTTACATTGTATAGAGCTTCCTTATTTTTTTAAGTACATAGTGAGTTCAACATGTAATTTTCTAATAAAAAATAGTCTGTGCATCTATTGAGGGTATCCTTAATGAAAATTTGAGAACACTTCAGATTTCATGATCAGTTTTCGACAGCCAACTACATCTTTACAATCACAAAACTGACTAAGGTGAAAAGAATACCAGATCCTACTGTGCACAAATCTTTCTTTTATTCTCTCCCAAAAAAGCAAGAAAAAGAAATGATTCAATAAAGAAAAGCATAGCTTTAAATGCTCTTCTTCCACAAGGTGTCACCTATGTAAATGTCAACATCAGAAAAGATTCCATAATAGACGCAGGCTCAGAGATAACTCCCCTCAGTGATCCTTTGAGTTTCATTTTTGAGTGGACGTAAAACAAGGAGGTCAAGAAGGATAAATACTAAGAAAAGTATTGATTACCATTGTTCCCTTTAGAGACCAATGACAATCATGGAAAGAGCAGTTTGAGTTGAGTGATGACATCAAAAGTATTTCAGGGGGTTCTAAAGGAAGTGAGAGGAAAGGTATTGGAAGCAATCAGAGTAGTTATCTTTTTCTGTTTATTTATGAAAGAGAGAAGAGATAGAGGGTGATAGCTGGAAGGGAGTAGAAGGGTCTACTGTGGCATGTTTGTAGACAGAAGGAGAAGAACTGGTAGATCGGGAGAAGTGGAAGATTAGAGAGAGGCAGAAATGATTTCCTGGGCTGTCTTCTGGAGAAGATAGAAGGAAACACAGTCAGTGGTGAGAGTAGACCTTCCTTGCCCTGCTTCTTTGGTGACACTGTGAAAAGAGACAGATGCAAGTCTTTCAGCAACAATATTGTTTGCATGGGTGGTTGGGTCATAGTCTAGCTTCTGAAACAAGGTATCCACCCACTGACTGTGATATATTATGGGAAAAGTGAACTGAGTTGGAAAGAAGCACCCACTTCATCCAATGCTGGTATATCTCCAAGGTTGATGTCTTGGAGATGCTCCAGGTTTTTATAATCCAACTAGATTATTATGGGATGCTGTACCTCTTCCACGTGATGATGCCCTTCCTCAAATACAGACTTCTCTGCCAGTGGTTTTTTCCTCCAGTTCTTATGATTCTTTTCAGTTGCTGAAAGCTCTTGAAATGTGCCTTTTGAGCCAAAGAACCTCAGGGAAGTTCCCAGCTTTGAAAAGAATAGTGCCCACTACCTTAGCAGAACTACACATGGCTTCTGGGTGTATGGATACAGCATCAGCAGAGCAGTCTTTTCAGTCCTCTGAAAGCAGCTTTGGCAGCAGGAGGAATTCAGTGAAAAGACTTTTTGGGGGCATCCATGGAATTGATGGGTGAGGGGTAGTGCCAGAGCAATGAATGTAGTAGATCCTTCTTTGTTGATCATGGGAGCCCCTGCTGGAATTTGTTTCATCTTTGGTGGTAAGTCTACTCTCACAGAGGAGCTGGCTCTTCCATGTCTCAGCAATTCCAGGTTTTCTTGCTCAGACTGACATTCCCTCAGCTTCTAGAACAGGTGGTACTGGTGCAGGCATAGGAGGACAGTATTTAGTGCAGCAGTATGCTGGCTGGGATGCCTCAAGCAGATCAAAATGTCAGTAAAATAAATGACTACCTCCTCCTACCATGATCCAGCAGACAGAGTTCATGTAACACTGTAAAACCACAGGAGCATAGAAGAGTCCAAATGGCATGACTCTCTACTCATACTACCCCCAATTGAACTAAAATGTCAGTCACCTTCTATACATCCTCTGAATCCAAATAAGGTTAAGGGATGCTGCAGATACAGCTTGATGAAAAAGGACTGCCTGAGCTAGCTGGTCTAGTTCATAGGAAGTCAGAGGAAGAGGATACTGACCTCATCTCACAATGGCATAGAGCATCTGGAGTGATGTAGGGCAGAACCTTAACTCCCTATTCAGATGATCATAATTTAGAGTTAGAAGGACTTTAGGGGGCATCTAGAATAATCCCCTCATTTACAGATGAGGAAATAAGGCCCATAGAGGTTTCAAACACATTGATTTTCGAATCAACAGTGTAACATCCAAGCAAAGACATCATGTAGGCAGTGGGAGATTTCATTCCAGCATTCTGAAGAGAATTCATGCAGAAGATAGAGATTCAGGATTCAGCTCTGTGGGGTTGAATAAGATTTACAAATGAGTGAAGGAGAGAGTGAGAGAGAGATATGGGTGGAGAGAGAGAAGGAGAGGGAGGGAGGGAAGGAGAGAGAGAAGAGAGAATAAGAGAGAGAGAGAGAGAGAGAGAGAGAGAGAGAGAGAGAGAGAAAGAGAGAGAGAGATGTGATGGTGGGTAAAGTGTCCCATGATTCAGAAGTTCTTATGCAAAATATATGGACTTGCTTTTAAAATATTTTGATATCTATATTTCAGGATAATTGATTTTTTTATAATCCTAAGTGTTTTATTTTATGCATTTAAATTGTTTTGAGAAGGAGGTCATAAGTTTCACCATCAAAGAGTCTATAACATATAAACCCCTAATAAAGAGTACTTTCATACCACATCATACTGTCCACTCAACTCAGTGCTCTTTGCCTCTCTCCCCACCTCCCTTCTGTCTTCCATCTTGCTCAGTCAAATCCCAAGTCTTGTGTATTCTCTCTCCATAATATTTTCAAGTATTTATCCCTTACTTTCCATGTCCCTGGCTACTACCATGATCCTGGTGCAACTTCCTTCATGCCTTGATGACTGACTCAGATTGGTTTCTAACCTATCCTCCAAACCACTACTAGATCAATCCCCCTAAAACACTGTTTTAAAGCATTGGACCAGGAATCAGGAAAATGTGACTGAATCCTCCCTCACTCACACTAATTGTATGATCCTGGGCAAGTCACTTAACCTCAACAGACAACTGGTTTGACTGATGGGTAGAGCACTGGTTCTGGAATCGGGAAGACTGACTCAGATACTTTCTAGCAACGTGACTCTGATCAAGTCACTGGACCTCTGTTTGCCTCAGTTTTTTCAACAGCAAGATGGGGAAAATAAAGTCCATAGCTTACTCTCAAAGTTGTTGTAAGGATCAAATGAGATATTTGTAAAATGCCTGGAACACAGCAGGTTCTATATACATGTTATCAGTATCATTAGTATCAATTATTTCATCTGTAAAATAAGGCAGTTGGGCTTGACAGCCTCTGAGGTCTGTTCCAGCTCTAAATCTGTGATCCTAAGATTTTGCCTAATCTAGCCTCACTCTATCTAATCTCATCTCTCATTCTCCCAACAAAAATTCCTGCACTGACTCCCACCCGCAAAGCAGTTGACAATTCAGTATCTCTTGAGTTGAGTAGACAGCATCTCTATCTCTGTCCCTATTTAGAGCATCCTCACTTTCTCTTCCATGGAGCTAATCCAAACCATCCTTTAAAACCTGCTTCAAGTTCACCTTCTCTAGTTATTCCCCTGCCCTCCTTCTCATTCTCTGAACTCCATAACACTCCCTTTGGGACTTGTTAGATATGTCCTGGAATTGTAACTTAACAGTTTGGAAAGCGTAGGTCTCTGTTCCACAGTTACATTGCAAGCATCCAGGGTGGCATCTTACATTTCTTTCAAAGATTCCTCAGTCAGACATGCAAGTATTTATTAAAACTCTATGTGCCAGGCACTGGGGATGCAGTGACAAAAAAGAAAATATTCTCTTCCTTCAAGGAAGTTAAATTCCAAATTGGGGGAGGGGGGGATGGAGAGGAATATGTAGCCTCCATGCATATATACATACTAGAAATATATGTGCACATGTTATAATTAATTATAACAATGATTATGCACGTGTATGTACATGTGCACATATAATATGCATTTATGTATGCATATTTATGTTTTTAAATTATTCTTTCATTAATTCATCTATTCATTTATTTGTCTATTAATTTATGGTCTTGAATGAAAGCAGGAATTCAAATAGATAGAGGAAGTGAGGAAAGAGAGCATTCCAGACATGGAGTCTAGACATGGCATGTTATCATCACTTCAAAGGAGGCAAGATGGAGTATTAGAAAGAGCTCTGAATATGAAGCCCCAGGGACTCAGGTTCCATTCCTATGGGACTCCGGGTTAGTCATATGGTTGCTATCTGGCCTCAGTTTCTTCATCTGTAAAATGAGGGACAGGGATTAGCATCTGGCTCTGAATGCTATGACTGATGATGAGAAGTCAACCCAGATCTTAAGCCATCACACTGTACTTGTCCTTTCCTCAAGGGCTCAGTTGTTTCAAAGTTGGTCATCCTTGATGCCCTCCCCTAGCTGGAAGTGACCTATTTTTTTTCCTCAAATGGTTCATAGTATGTGGCCTGATTCTCTCCTCCTCACCTCTCACCATCTCTTGTATCAAAGTTATTTGTGTGTAGATCACTCCCTCCCACCTCCAACCCAATTTCTTGACAATTGGATCTGTATTGTTCCTATCTTTGCATGCCCAGCTCCCTGAACAGTGCCTTCCACCTTATCGGTATC
>CM053771.1:512500557-512583868 GCA_028658325.1 Potorous gilbertii
GTATCTAATTAATGCTTATGGAACAGAACAGCTCCCTCTAGAATACAGACCAAGATTAATGAAGAGAATTTGTATCTAATTTCTGGCCTGTCTCTCTCTCTCTCTCTCTCTCTCTCTCTCTCTCTCTCTCTCTCTCTGTGTGTGTGTATATATATATATATATATATATATATATATATATATATATATATATATATATCTATACACACACACACACAGATACATACATACACACACACATACACACAAAACTTTTTGAATCATTTGAGGAGTCTTTGCTCTGAACAACTCCATCTGGTGCATTGTGCTCTTCTCCCATAAGTAATAAGTATCTCATTCAAAAATGTTGGCAACTGTTATCATTCCTTAAACTGGCTAAATCCTGGTGGTTATTGTTAGACATTATTCTGTGTGTCTAATTAAATCAAGTCCCACAAATCTGACCGTGGAAAATGGGCCTGGGAGACAACTGACATATTTCAGATTGGCTATGTTACTCATGTGTCATTTTAGCTTAACTTTTGGAGAACTCCCAGGAGTATTTTTTTATTATTATTCTAAAAATGACATGGGGTCAGGGAGCAAGTATAAAGGGAAAAAAAAGACCCTTTTGAAAACCTATCAGGAAACCTAAATCAATGGAGGTACTTTAAAGTTTAATACCAGAAGCTATTAGGGTGAATAGGAATCTTAACACAGCTCGATCTATTTTGCAAACCAATGCAACTTGTGAAAAGTTTTGAAGCCTCATTTATTGAGCTGCATCATAATGAAAGTGGCAATGGTTGGAACAGCACATGGCCAGCTGGCTGAGCTGGGTTCCATCAGAAATTCTAGGGAATGCCTGTGATGGGAAATAAATCTCAGGTGGGCCTCCCTCGCTTGGCACGGTGTTCTCTTGAAAGGATGCACTTTTGTGAAATTCTTGTACACCCCTCAAAAGTTTCAACATTTTCAAATGATAAAATAAGACTCGCAAAAGATAGAATTACAATTCAAATAAACCTGAAGGTCTCAACCATTTACATTTTGATTAGAAAAATATGGAGGGTGAATTTGTGTAGGGAGAAGTCAAACAGACTCCCAAGGGTGGCCAGAGCCAAAATAAAATGTAATTGGTAAATACTTATCAAAATAAATAAAAATACAATAAAACAGGGGTAATATTACATTTTAGAATTAAATCAGTGTGTAGTCCATAAGGATCCTTGTGAACAGATTTTTCTTGAGTTTGACACAATTAACATAGAGAATAGAAAACTAACCTTGGAATCAGAATGATCTGAATTTAAGATCCATATCTGGCTCTGTGACCTTGGCAAGTCGCTTAATTTCTCACTGGCTCAGGTAACTCTTTAGATTCTAAGTTGTAGAACAGAGGCTGCCAACATCAGGAGAGGGACGTGCTTCATGGTGAGTTCTCCATATTGACAAAACCATGAATCTGATCCAATTTTTTAAATTAGCAAAATAATAGCAATAACAACTCATTTGTTCTATCTTCCCTTCTGAATCCCATCTGTGTGTGTGTGTATGTGTGTGTGTGTGTGTGTGTGTGTGTGTGTGTGTGTGTCTATTTTTTATAAAGGAGAAGCAGAAGCCTGGGTCCATTCTGCTCTCCTCAGAGAGAGGCTAGAATTTATACTACCTGTCCCCTTAAATATTGTTAGTCTAGGGATTGTGGATTTCGGGTTCCAACTACATTTCTGATCACTACTCATTAATGGGGAAAGGAAGATTCAAGCTTTATCTCCAAGGCTGGATCCCTTTCCTACCAAATACCAGTTCCACAATGAACACACATATGGCAAATAGCAAAGAAACTCATTTATTCAAGTTGGTAGCAAACCAGAAATTAGAGAAAATGTACCTAGGAATATATATGCCAGATAATAGAGTGAAGGAGTTCTCTCACTGGTAGTAAATCTCTCTGCCCAACCAAAAGAGTTTCCCAGCTCACCCAAGGGGACATTCCCCAAAGACTTTAGTGGAACAAGCTGGCATAGAGACCTCATAGAGACTGCCAGCTTCTCTCATGCTAGCTTCTTCCTATAGCTTTATTTTCCTGTCAGTAACCTGAAGCAGGTTTGGCATCATCCACCTTCTCTCTTGAAGCTGGAAGCCACAGGTGCTCAGAGACTGCAGAACCCCAAGAGACTCAAGGAACTTGGAGACTAAAGAACTCTCCTGTCTCCTGTGCTCTAACCAGTTCTGCCCTGCCCCCTCATCCCCACAGGTGTGGGGCACTGGTTTCCACCAATGAGGAGTCTCATACCAATTGACCTTGGGATTTGGGTTACATGTAAAATGAGAGAGTTGAACTAAAGGGGAGGCTCTTCCAGCCCTAGGCCCACGCTACTATGATCTTACAGGGAAATTGTGTACCTGTATTCTCCTCCTATTAAGCAGCTTTCCATTCTATTTGAATTTGTGATATCTTGTGTTCTGCATCCCTGAACATGCCTTCTTTGGGTTGTGTGACACAGACCCAGAGAGCCTTGATGAATTTGTGTCCCAGGTTCAGCAACAATTGCACCCATTACCTTCTGAACTATTCCTTCTTCAATCAGGATGGTCTGTGTCATAGGTCAGGGGACTCCCATGATAACACCAGACCATACAACTTGTCAACTCTTCCAGTAACTCTAGAACATCTCAGAAACCTCATGCAAGGACTGAAGGAACAACTGCAGGACTTAACAATGGAGATGTTAACACTGGTCTCCTCTCATCTTGCACTGGGAGGGGTAGCTTTGGCACTGGAAAAGATGGCTATTCCTCTATGAAGCAGAGCTATTCCCCACTTAGATCAATAACTCCACAAGAGTTATTGCTTCAATAACTGCTTCATTATAGCAGGAAAGACCCTCAAAGCCTAGATCAGCAGAGCACAAACTCTGGGAGTTCCCACCTGAATGAAATGACTTTGGGTAGAGGCCTAGTGATGACATGTATGCTAGGGTGATCAATTTAGTGATTACAAGCACTCTTTTTATTTTTGTCTTTCTAAAATCTATTTTATTTTTTCCTGTATTTTTGAAGAGAGGATGCCAAATCTTATTTATGGTCTTTCTGATGGATGGATGGATGGATGGATGGATAGATGACTTGGGGTCATTCTTTGTTTTTTAGAATAAAAAAATATATTTTATTTTTTCCAATTAAATGTAAAAACAATTTTAAGCATCCTTTTAAAAAATTTGAATTCCAAATTCTCTTCCTCCCTCCTCCCCTCAATGAGAAGGCAAGAAATTTGATATAGGTTATAGATATTCAGTCATGAAAAATATATTTCCATATTAGTCATGTGACTACACACAACTCTTAAGATGATAGGATCCTGGTTTTAGAGCTAGAGAGAATCTTAGAGAGCACCTAGTCCAAACCTCAGATTTTTTAGATCATATGATTACAGATTTAACCCTAGATGGACCCTTGAAAGTTGTCCCTTCCCCTCATTTCTCAGATAAGGAAATTGGAACCCAGAGCTGTTATTGCCTGTCCAGGTAATAAGTGGCAGAGCTTTGGATCCAGTTCTTTTTACACCACTCTGCCTCCCCAAGACTGAGCATTAAAGTCATCAGCCTATCCAAGGGAGTGGTAGGGTGCCTTGTAGCCCAACAGGCAACTCAAAGCAATTTACAACTCAGCCTACCCTCATCCCTCCTTCTGGCTAAGTGACACATACTCCTTCACATCTCCCATGGCTCCTCTGGTTCTACCCTCTTCGTCAGTCTCCCAGAATAACTTTCACAAGAACTACAGAGATCAGAAAAGTGCGTAGACAAAGTGGGCGTCCAGCCACGACCTTTCACCTAGCTTTCTTCCAGCATGTCCTCTGTCACAGGGTCATCAGAAACCATCCTCAAGAACAAATGGGGACTGGTTGTCCTTTCTTGCTCCCGGCTTCTCAGGATCACAGATCTCAAAGGCCTCCTCAGAGGTCCTGTTGTCCAAATTGTACTCTAACTCCAATGATGTAAAGAATTGTTCAATCAAATCTCTAATGAGGAAAAAAAAAACATTCTTAAAAAATTAAATTCCATTTTTGGTTGACTCTTAAACATTAGGATTTTTTCCTTACATAAAGACAAAATGCACCTCTCTGTTCATCTCTACCCTTTGCTCCTAGATTTGCCCTCTGGGGCAAAGCAGATAAATTGGAATGCTCTTTATATGTGATATACTATATATACTGAATATAACATAGTTACTATATTTTCTAAAAGTCTTCTCCAGACTGAATATTCTCAGTTATTTCAACAGTATTCATATTATTCAACAACAATTATTATTCAACAATATTCAACAATGTTCATATTACTTGATCTCAAGACCAACAGTCTCCCTTGACTCCAGTTTAAGATGACAGAATTATTGATTTAGATCTAGAAATAACCCTAGATGTCTAGTCCAATTCCCTCATTTAGCAAATGAGAAAAGTGAGGCCAAGTAACTCTCTGAATGCCATACTTTTACAAAGTGACCAAGCATCCAACATCAAACATTAGTTCATTTTTCCTAACAAGCTATGCTCAGAACTGGACTCAGGGCTGCAGATGTTCTCTGACTAGGGTAGAATACAGTCAAACTCTTGCCTTAATTGTTTTGGACACTTGGCTGCTCTCAATGTTGCCCAAATAAAATCAATATTTTCTTGACTGCCATATTATACCGCTGACTTACCTTGAGTTGTACTCCACTAAAAACCTTCACAGCTTTTGAACAAAAACGGAGAATTTGTGTTCAGAGTTGATATAACCCTAATTTGTCTTCAAACACAAGGCATTTACAAATGAATAGTATTTCACTATCGTTGCAGACTCATGCAGTTCATCATCCAGAAACCACAGATAACTCCCTAATGGGTCCCTGTGGCTATTCCCTGGTCAAAGTTGCTCACTGGGGAAGCTACGCCTCTCTAGATGACATATTAATGCTTGCCAAAATAGTTTTTGAACCCACCCCCTCTCCCAATACTGGGACATGGTTAAATATCAGGAACTTTCTACACATAGTACCAAGGTCTCTCCACTGGCACCTGCAGTTGTGATAGTGTTGCCACTTAAGCCTATCCATCTTCCAGAGGCAACAGGGGTAAATGACGTTCTTTTCTCTACTTTCATATGACTACCATCCTAGTTCAAGCCCTGGTGGTGGCATCTCCAATAATGACCTTAAAGTATGTATCTGGGGGTCTCTCTTTCAGTGGAGACTTGTATCTCAACCCTTCACCCACAAAAGCTGATTTAAAGGTGACTTGTGCTGTGTGTCCTGGTCATGTTGTACGATTTTATGCTAGGGAGTACCGTGGGTTAGAGTGGGTGGGCTTGGAGTCAGGGAGACCTCAGTTCAAATCCCACTTCAGACACTTACTCGCTATAGGACCCTGAGCAAATCCCTGAGAGGGACTTCTCTCAGTCCCTCTTTCCTCATCTGTAAAATGGGGATATAATACCACCCACCTCATTGAGTTCTTGTGAGGATCAAATGAGATAACATTTGCGCTACAACTGCCAACCTTAAGACTCTATGTAAGAGTCTGGCAGCAAAATTGTTCTAGCTATGTATGTCTGTCTTTGGTTCCTACAAAACTCTTCCATCCTGGTAGAAGTTTAAAATCAAGATAATCTAAAGGAGTGGGCCTAAGAATTAGGCTGATAGTCATTTTCCTTGCCCAAAAAGATGATTGCTTGGGAGGCCTTGCTTAGGGAGATGAGGATAAACTCCTACCTAACAAAATACTTTGGGTCTATGTTGCCAAGTTGTTTCATTTGTGTACAACTCTTCATGACCCCATTTGGGGTTTTCATGGCAAAGTTCCTAGAGTGGTTTGCTATTTCCATCTCCAGCTCATTTTACAGATGAGGAAACTGAGGCAAACAGGGGTAAGTGACTTGCCTAGGATCACACAGCTACTAAGTTTCTGAAGCCAGATTTGCACTCAGGAAGATGAGTCTACCTGATTCTGTGCCCAGTGCTTTATCCACCATAGCACCTTTGGATCTGTTCTCCACCCTTATTGATAGGACCCCAAGAGAAGCATAGGATCATATTTCTTGAGCTGGAAAGAACCATAAGAGGCCACTGAGTCCAACACCTTCATTTTACAGATGAAAAAATACAGGCAAAGAGAGGTGGAGCAATACATGGTTATTAAACATCTTCTATATGCCAGTTACTGTGCTAAGCACTTTACAAATATTATCTCATTTTACCCAAAGTGCTATGCTTAGATCCTAAAATATTTTGCTTAGAACTGAACATAGGACTCCAGATTTTCTCCAACCAGGGTAGAGTACAGTGGAAGTCCTCGTCTTAATTATGGACACTTTACCCATTTTAATGCTGCTCTAAATTGCCTTAATGATTTTTTTGGTTACCATGTTACTCTACTGACTTCCACTGAGAGAGGCTAAGTTACTTGCCTAAGATCACATAATTAGTGTCTTTGATGGGATTTAAACCCAGGTTTTCTTACCTCCAAGCCCAGGACTGGCCACAAAAATAAAGGTAGTTACTGGAGTGGGTATTAGCAGAGGGCAGGAAAGAAAGAAAGTAGGAAAATTCATAGTTAAGAAAAGGTGATGGTGCCAGGCAAAAAGGAACCCAGAGCACCCAGCCTGGTGTCCACACATGATAATAACCCCATGACTGAGCAAGAAGAGAGAATTTCTCTGCTCTAGGAAAAGTGTAAACTGTTGCCTTCTAGGTATGTGCAATGAGGTCAGAAAGGGGAGGGGCTCTAGAATAAGTTGCTGATAGCCTCGAGTCAAGGCTATCTGCCTCTTTCCCATCTTGGGACTGCCCATAAAAGTGGGAAGAACCAGGGTTGCTCTTCTTGGTTGGTCTTGTAGGCTGGGCCATTATCCTATTGTGGAAGAAGTCATTGACCCGGAAGGAAGGCAAGAGATCAGGTGAGACCTCCTTGTTCTGAAGCAATGTGGCAGGGTGAGGGGAGGGCAGGGTCTAGTGTTTCTAGCAGGTTTTGTGTTTGTATTTATTTCCTTGTACGTGTCCCTAGGAAGTTCTGTATGCCAGGCTGTGCTGACAAACTATTTAGAGTTTTGAGAATAGGACTGGATGGAGATGCTTCTCTGTCACAGAATAGTGATAGCTTAATCTATCATCACATTTTCAAAATCCTTCACTTTTCTCTTAATCATCCTTGTGATGGAAGGCTTGACACCCTATCACTGTGCTTGTCTTGTATTCTAAACCTGCCCTATGTCCTGTGCTTGGTCTATAAAGAGGACTCTATCTTTTCCTATCCAGTTAAGAACCTTGGACCAAAAGAGACATTCACCATTGACCATACACATTGTCTGAACCCTATCAGAAACCATGGTCCCAGACTAGTTGCTACCAGGCTCCCTGTGCCTTCAATTATGTACTATTGTCACTTCTAAATTTCCTGCTACTGTTAGACCCTCCTAACCTTAGCTTCAGATAAGAAATGTGAACTCCAATGAAGGGAATAGATTGGACAGGAATATAAAAATTTGGGCGATAATATAAGGGAAGAATTATAGGATCACAAGATTTAGAACTAGAGGAGACACTATAAGTCATCTAAGAGTCCAGTGCTCTTATTTTGCAGATAAGGAAACTGAGACTCAGTGAGGTTAGGTGTCCATAGTCCTTGGTGATGTATCTAGTAAATATTGGATCTAGATTTTAATGTTAAATCTCCTTACTATAAATTCAGCTCTCTTTCTACTATCCCAGAAGTATGGGACAAATCATCCTTCTAGGTGGGTAAAAAGAAGCCAAGAGAAAATGGTCTGGAAGCATGGATCTGAAGTTAGAGGACTTTGAGTTTGAATCTCACCTTTTCTGCTTCCTCCCAGTATGATCTTGGGCAAGTAAGGTCCTCTGTGGTCTCATCTCCACATAAGTGAAATAAGGGGCATAGACTAAATAATGTGTGAGGGTCTGTCTCACCTATGGATCGATGACCCTATGAGCCCATGAATAGGGTCCAATACTTTATACACATTATTAATTCTAGGTCTCATTCTACTTCTTTGAACTCACTCGAATCAAAATTCAGTTTAAGTGCTAGTTCCTACATGAGCCCTTTCCTATTCCCCCTAATTGCTATTGCCTCTTTACTAAGTACATTTAGTTTCTGTAAAAAGAGGAAGCTGGGTGCCATAGTGGGTAGAGCACTGGACTTGGAATTAAGACGACTCTCCTTTGTGAGTTCAAATCTCTAGCTGTGTGACCCTGGGAAAATCTCTCAAGCCTGTTTACCTCCATTTCCTCATCTATAAAAGGAACTGGAGAAAGAAAACAGCAAACCAGTCCAGTATCTTTGCAAAGAAAATTCCAAGTGGAGTCCCAGAGAGTAGGAAACAACTGAAACAATTGAACAACAATACTTCCAGTAGCTACTTTAGAATGACTTGTATATAGATGTGATCCTCCTACACCCTCCTATAACTCCGCAAAGACAGGAATTTTTTCTTTATCTCTTTGTGTTCCAAGAAAGCACAGAGCCAGGCACCTGTTAAGCACCTAATAAATACTTATTGATTGATTAATTGAATTATTCACAATCTGCTTTTCTTGTTTCGAGATTATCCAGGACTTTTGCTTCTCTCCTTTCTTATCCTTTCTGCCTACCCTTTAATCTTTTTACTTATCAGTAGAATTGCCAGAGGTTGTGCAAAGGAAAGATAACTTGGGGAAACTCAGATCTGGTTGGGGCGGGGCGTGGTTTTCTATGTGCTCTCCTGGTAAAAAGGGTGCAGTGTTAAGAAAATCAGGACCATTAGGACATTATACATTTTTTAAAAAAATGTTCCTGGAGTTTATCTTGGCTCTCTTGTTCCCTGATTACCATGGAAAACAAGGAGTTGGCAGCAAATTTTTAAATTTTGTACACTTGCCAAACACTCGATCATCCTATCTTTGCTCACTCCAGTTATTGGGAAAGAAGGTTTTTTTTATGCAGGATGCACCATTTTGAAAAATGAAATTCTATCCTTAGCTTTATCACTTGGTTTTGCTTTTTCCAATTCTTCTTTATCTCATTCTTTGATATAGATTTCCCAGGCTTGGCTTTTCATGTCCTTGACTCCCTTGCCTCTCCTTGTTCAGGAAATTGTTATTTTTTGGTTTTTTATTTATTTTTGGACAAGGAACAAAAAGGACTTTACTTATCTTCCTAAGACTTCATTGTTACTAATCCTTCATCTCACTCCCCCATCTTTTTTTTTTTTTGACATTCTGATCTTTTAGTTGGGGAATGTGTCCACCCCAGCTTGTACAGACATCTTATTAAGGATCTATATTTCACTGGTTCCATTAGTGTTTGAATTACCCTTTGGAGTCCTAACATGTGTGCTCTTCACATCCCCAGACGTAATGTGAAAGACAGCATTAAGAATATGGCCAATACATACTGTCCTATAATTAATCAATCATGCCTTCTTCTTCTGCCCTGGCCCTACTTCATTTTCATTATCATGCTTCTCTACCAGGCAACAGATAAAGGAGACATTTTTGCTAATGAACTTAAGAGCAGGACTAAGACAAACATTTAAGCAAAGTGGGATTTATGTAAAACTGAGAGGAAATTAACCCCTAAATTCCACCAACACATAGCCTGTCAACAAGACAATTATATATAGATTTGATAAGCATTAATTCCATAGAGATGCCCTGTAACAATAATTACTTCACCTACAGCCTCTATGTGGAGAATTCATTTGCACTTTAGTAGGAGTACACTGAACTGAGCACGGTCTTTGGAAGTGTACCTTCTCTCTTTAATGTCGATGGACCAGCACTGATGATAACCAGCCAGTGTCTACCCATCTGAGCTCAAGCTTGGCACAGTGGAAATGGGATAAGATGCCACAGGATTAGTGAGTAAAGTGCTAGATTTGGACTCAATGCTGCTACTTGCTACCTGTTTGACCCTAGACCAAGTCAGTTCCCCTCACTGTGCCTTAGCTTCCTTGTGTGTATGAAGGAAGTAGTCTTAGAAAGCCCAGGACCTAATCACAGAAAAGAAGCCAGTTAAAAGATGTTAAATGAACTGGGGGGAAGAAATGATTATGCCAGATCACTCCTTTATGAAGAGCAGAAAAAGTTCTTCGAATCTATTAGAAATTTTTAGAATTAGACATGAGTTAGAAATTCTTTGAATAAAATTAGAAAGAAAGCTACACAGTTGGATGAAAAATAAGGCAGCGAGGTGAAACAGTGGATGGAGTGCTGGGTCTAGAGCTAGGACCGAAGTGAATTCAAGTCTAGCCTTGGACATTTACGAGCTGTGTGACCCTGGACAAGTCACTTGATTGCTGTTTGCCTCAGTTTTCTCGGATGTAAAATAGGAGTAACAATGACATTTACCTCCCAGGGTTGTTATGAGGATAAAATGAGATACTAATTAATTATAAGGTGCTTAGCACGCCACCTGGCATAGAGTAAGATGGAGATATGGAGACACACATATACACATATTTATATATGTACATATAGTAAGATGGAGATAAATGTACACACACATATACACATATTTATATATGTACATATATGTGTGTATATACGGATATATGTATATATTTTGCAACTATTAAAAATTATTACCGCTGTTCTCTGAGTGAGGTGCTGGATTCACTCTCCCAAGTCCATATGTACACTAGACAGTTGATTTCCCTGAGTGTGGTTTGCTAAAGCTCCCCTCAAGGTCCCAGAGGCTCCCCCTGAGAAACAGTGAAGTCTTTCTAATACTATCATTTGGAGTCTCTACTTCAATATGCTCTCTACAGTATCACTTGACAGTGACTATTTCCCTTTATCATTTACCTATTGTTGATATCTTCTCAACTTCAGTGACAAACAATCATTAACTTTGGCAAAGCGATGTTTGCTGAAAAGATAAAGTAGAATCTGATGCATGAAACAGTCCCCTGAATCCCCTTCTTTGCTTCGTAGCTCCATCCCTGGGAAGGGTGGGTTCAAGCTTAGAGTGGTAGCTACAAACATTCTCCCTCAGTCCTAGGTGCAGTCCCAGGTTCAGCCAACCCATGGAAGACTGGTTTTCCTTGTTTTTAGGATGTGATATTTCAGATGTCACATTGACCCGGTGCCAGGCTAAGTCAAGCCAACTGCTCCTTCCTGGGCTCAGCTTTTGAACGAACCTCTGGCGACGCTTCCACTTTTTCAAAGCTCTCATAAGGCCCTGTGCCAAAGGAAAGGAGACATAAATAGGAGGAGATCCCATCCCAGAAACAGGCTTGCCTAGAAAGCCATATATATGCTTACTGGCTGGCCCAGTGGGTGGAAGAGCACCTACCCACCCACCTACACATACAACACACACACATATACACATGCATACACACATACACATACATATACACATCCACACACACACCCGCCCTCTGGAACTCAGAAATTGTTCACATTTAATAGCCAGTATGAAGAAAAAGAAATGCCTTTGGGGTGGGGTACATATTCAGTTCCAGTTCATCAGGCACTTAAAGACTTTTTGGTGGATGGAAAATCACTGAAAACTTTCATATGCTCTTGGGAGCATGGTCCCTCCATTACACATTGTCACATACTTCCAGAAGGAGGCTCATCAAATCCCTGACACATGAGCTGGCAGCAGCCTCCCAGGATCAGGACCTCATCATCCAGTCCTGTCATTATATTCAATAGCCGGTAGACAGTGTGAGGAGAAACTGGTCTGGAGAGTTCAGGCAAGAGCTGTCTTGAGGAGGAGCCCAGTTCCTAGGCAGATGTTACAAGGATCATGGAAAGAAGCCTCATAGAGATGGGAGAATGGAAGTACAGTCAGAGACAGCTGTGGGAGCAGGGATCATTCAGGTCACCACTGGAACTGTAGGGGCCAAGTGGACTTGAGGAGTATTGCTGCAGAGGCCATATGTCATTGCAATCCTCCCATAGTATAGATCCCAAGATCTACACTTCCTTTTCTCCCTTGGACTTCTTTTTGGAATAAGCCTTTTCCCTCTGGACACAAGGAATATCTCTTTATCCTTTTTTTTATTTTGGTCTTGAATATTTACTTTGTCATTATAAATGTGTTTGACCACCTTTATTAACTGATCTAGATATATTTGTTGGGAATACAGTTTGAAGAAAGCAGTTGATTGTGAGCATCCAAGGAAAAAGAAGAGAAAAAAGACAAGAGAGACAGAGAGAGACAGAATGGTTCAATACTGAGTTTTGTTGTCCTAGGCTCGAGGCCCAGAGCTTAAAAATTGACAGAATTTTGGATCCTTTTGTCACAACTTCTGAGAGTAAAGAAAGAACATTTATACTGGGAAACTCCTCTACACAATGAGTCAGTAGGAATGGGAGAGTGAATAAGAGTGGCTAAAAAAACCCCATCCTCACTGTTCTATGTAAAATTAGTGCCCTGGGCTTGTTGCTCATTTGAATCCCGCTCTCTGTGACCCCATTTGGGGTTTTCTTGGCAAAGATACTGGGGTGGTTTCCCAGTTCCTTCTCCAACTCCTTTTGTAGATGAGGAAACTGAGGCAAACAGGGTAAAGTGACTTACTCAGGGTCACACAACTAGTAAATACCTGAGGCTAGTTTCGAACTTACGAAGATGAGTCTTCCTGACTCCAAGCCCAATGCTCTATTGGAATGCACTGGGATAGATAATATCTAAGGACTCTTCCAAGTTCAAATTTAGGATTCTTTCATTTCTAAGGACTTAGAATTTTGCCAGTATGATCACTTCTTGGACAAACAACCTACCAGTAAGCATTTATTAAGCACCTTCTATGTGCCAGGAACTGTACTGTGCCGGGGCTTAAAATAATTTAAATTGATAAAGTTATTCCCCTCAAGAAAATATACATGACACTTCTTCCACTATGCCATTCATAACTTCTTTTTGACTTAATAGATGATATTTTAAAATTGTAACTTTAAAAAAAGTCATCTTCCTGAATTCAGTCTTGTGCTGAGCCTCTTTCACCTTAACCAGGTTGATCCTCAGATGACAGGACTATACCTGGGCCCATTCTTGAAGTCTTTCCAACTTGGTCAGAGAGTCAGGAGGGCGAGAACTGCTGCCATAGCCTTTGAGAAGTCAGAGTCATCACAGAGATGCCAATGGAGCATCAAAAGTGGGCTTCAGTGGAAACCACAAACACTAGTTGCAAATTCTGACCCAAAGCTATGTTTGGCCTTCCTGATGTTACATCAGCAATAGTAACCAGGTCAAATTCATACTTCATGTTCTGATGTCTAATACTCACCAAAGCTTCCTTGGTCTTCATCTTTTACAATGGAGATAGAATTAACTGATTGAGGTAGAGATGTTTTTCAGTCCAGCAGTGAGTGATCAAGTAGAGCCTGAGATTTAGAAGGGTTTAGAGGGATCAATAAGAAACAATGCCTATTCATCTATTAAACAAATATAGAGTAAGCACCTTCACTGTACAAAGTGCTATTTGAAACAAGTGGAAATATCTTACAGTGACAGTATTCTTCAACTGGAGAAACAAGACATTTCTTCTGGAAGTCTGCCATTTGAGGTTGAATGCTTATTTGTTAGGAATATTGTAGAAGGGAATCCTGGTTGGCTATACATTGAACTTGAGGTCCTCTGAGGTCCTTTCCATCTCAGAGATTCTGGGTCATATGAAATAACAAACCAATAAAGTGGAGAGTTAAGGGTTAAAATAAATGATGCTAATTCTAAGTTCTGGAGTAAAGAGAAGGGACAAATTATAGTTAGGGAGGAAAACTTCATAAGGAAAGGAAAGGATTAGGTAATAGCTAATCTTCCTGCTCTGTGTGATGCAAATATAATAATATGTTTATGTATATATAAATATGTAAAAATGTATATATATGCACATGTATAGGTATTTTATATACACACATGCATGTATACATATATTCACATGCATATGTATACAGACATATATAATGTAATAGCTAGTATTTATATAGCACCAGGCACTACGCTAAGCACTTTAGAAATATTAACTCATTTCATTTTCACAGTAACCTTGTTTAGGTAGGTGGTAAGTTAGAAAGTAGGTTAGAAGGTGAGTGTTATCCACATTTTTATAGTTGAGGAAACTGAGACAAAGAGAAGTTAAGAGAAGTCAAGGCCACACAGTGTCTGAGACCAAATTTGAACTAAAGTCTTCCCAATTCAAGCCCCATGACTCATCATTGAATCCCCTATCTACCAAGTTCATCCTTTCCATTCTGAAGTCTCTTATAAGTGCCAGGTTCCGTGATTAAGCCCTGAGGAGACAAATACGTGTAAAGGAAATGTAAGGGCGGAGTAAAATCAACCCCATTTGACTCCAGGTGCCCTGATCAGATGAGAGCACTTTTTGATTGAGTCAAACCATCCAACTGAGTGTTTACAGGCCCAAATCCCTCCTTGAATCAATCAAAGTCATTGTTTGAAAGACACACCCTAAGCAATTTGTATAAAAGACAGAAGCTAGCTCAGATCCAGGGGGAGAAGGAGATACTGAGTTTTGGAATCTAGGAGCAAGACTAGACCGCAGCCAGGACTGAACTGTGGCTGAGAAGGGAGATACCTAAGAGTGGTTGTCTCTGGAGCCATTGCAAGAGGACCCCGGCTGAAAGAAGACACAAAAGAGGTCAGCTCATTCACCAACTTACCCACGCAAGGTCTGTCTAACCATAATGTAATTTGCTTCATTTTCTGGAGGTTTCCAGTAAATTGAATTTTGCCTTGATCATAAAGAGGCTAAGAATGCCTAGAAGTTAGGAATTTTCTTAATTAGGGACATGGAACTGTTGTGATTGATCTCAGAACTTTTCATTTAAAATAATTTAAAATAAAAATAATAAAAATATTAAAATAAAAGGGAGAAGGGAACCAAGTGGATCTTAGGGGTCAGTATACAGCCCCCAAGACTTAAAATGAGCTAGTTGTTGCAACTGGTTTTTACAGGGACCTTACCCTCAAGGAAGTCAACTTTTAATGAGGGAAAACAACACGTTTAGAGGACCTGAAAAGAGAGAAGCAAGATGGTGGGTGAAGAAAGAGGACTCCAGAGAGGAGGGTGTCCAAGAGTGAGATTAGGATTTAGATACAGAGGTTTGGGGCAACCTAAACAAATGTATGGAGATAGGCATGAAGATAGGCTCTTAGGGTTTAGAATTAAAAAGGGGCCACAAAAATTATTTCATCCAATCCTTGCTTTGTACATATGAGGAAAGTGAGGCAAGATATAGAAAGTGACTTACTCAAGATTACACATGTAGTATGGGGCTGGGATAGAATTTTGTACCTAGGTCTGGGATGCTAGGATTTAATAGAAATCCAGTGCTCTTTCAATAACACGAGGCTATTCAAGAAACACTGGGAATATTCAGTGAATAGTATAACAGTAGACGTGGCTGGAGTGTAGGGTTGTTGGCAAATAGTTGTAGATGGACAGAAAGGTGCGTTGGGGCCAGGGAGGAGAGGGTTCTAAATGTCAGGCTCATGGAACAAAACCTTCTTATGAGAGTTTGCAAAGGTACCATAGGATGTCAAAACTTGTTCTAACAATTCTATAACCTCATGCTTGCTCCATTTCATGAGATTAAACATGATCAGTGATTAAAGAGAATGGAAGCTTTTGTCCAGGGAATGAGAAGGGTACAGTGGGCCGCTCAGAAGCTTTGAAAACAGCTGTAGGAGGGAGAAGGTCAGCATCATTATTGGAGTCATGCAAGTGTAAACTTCTTGAGTTCAGGGAACTCTCTTTGTGCAATAATTGATAGATTGATTGAAGTGCCTAATAAGTACCTGTAAGCTCTGAAGACAATATGCTATAGTATCCAATCAAATAAACATTTTTAAGTGCCTACTATGTGCTAGTCACTACGTTAAGCACTGGAATATAAAGTTATTCCTTATCTTTAACAAGTTTACAAGCTAATTCAGGAAGATAACCCATAAAAGGACCCAAGAAAGAGGGGGATGATGTTGAAAACAGATAGGGTAACAGATGCAGAGTGGAATGAATCCAACAGTCCAGTTTCTGCCCTCTATAAAGGAAGGCATTGGAAAGAGTTTGGTACTTTGCCCTTTAATCATCCCAGTAGAGGAGAGAGGAGGCTGAGGGAACAGATGTCAGTCAAGGTTTGAATTCTAAGACTGTTTTGGAAATTGCTACCCACACATCAGAATTCTGGACAAAGTACAGACTTGGCCATAGTACATTCTTTTTTTCTTTCTCTGAAAAGACCATCACTTATTCAACCATTCTGCAATCTTTGGACATCGAATTTCAACTCAGGATACATATTCATCCTTGAACCATGTAGTAGAGAGGAAGCAGACTGGTGCAGTGGGAAGACCTGGTTTCACATTTATGGCATATTTTGATGGTTCTTTTTCCTTCAATTCAACACTGTCAAGCCTGTAATTTGGTGATAGCAACTATGAAGCTGGCAAGATCCTTCTCTGAAGGAGCTTTTTCATTAGAATCCCCCATCTGACTGTTAGCTGAGGGTAGGGATTGGATATGTCTTCGCTAGTTTCTAGTGAGGGACACACAAGGGATGCTTAATGAATATTTGTGGTGGTTGTAGCATGGACCACTTCTACCTTTCTGCTAATCAACTGCATTTCCATCTTCTCTTACCACATGGCTCTGAGTTATAGAGAAGACCAGGGTGGCAAACTTTATTATTTTAAAACATATTTATTTAACATTGTATTTTTCCCCAATTACATGTCAAACAATTTTTTAACACTCATTTTTGAAAATTTTGAGTTCCAAATTCTCGCCCTTCCTTCCTCCTCTCTCCCTTCATTGTAAAGGCAAGAAATTAGATATAGTTTGTACATGTTCAGTCATGGAAAACATTTTTCTGTATTAGTCATGTTGTGAAAGAAAATGCAGACCAGAAAAAAAGTATGCTTTGATTTATATCCAGTCTTTATCAGTTCTTTCTCTGGAGATGGATAAGCATTTTTCATCATGAGTGCTTCAGAATTGTCTTGGATTATTGTATTACAGAGAATAGCTATGTCATTCACAATTGAACATTGTACAATGTTGCTGTTACTGTGTATGTTCTCCTGGTTCTTTTCGTTTCACTTCGTATAAGTTCATGTAAGTGTTTCCAGGTTTTTCTGAGAACATCATGTTTATCATTTTTTTATAGCACAAATCTTCCATCACAATCATTTTCCACAACTTGTTCAGCCATTCCTCAATTGATGGGCATTCCCTCAATTTCTAATTCTTTGCCACCACTAAAAGAGATGCTATACATATTTGTGTACATATAGGTCCTTTTCCTTTTTTTAAAATCCCTTTGGGATACAGACCTAGTAGCAATATTTCTGGGCCAAAGGGTATGTGGGCATAATTCCAAATTGCTTTCAAATGGTTGAATACATGTGTCTCAATTGTCCCAAATCTCCTCCAACATTTGTCATTTCGTTTTCTGTCATATTAGCCAATCTGATAAATGTAGAATGGTACCTCAGAGTTCTTTTTATTTGCCTTTCTCTAATCGATAGTGATTTAGAGCATTTTTTCATATGACTATAGATAGCTTTGATGATTTCATTTGAAAACTACCAGTTCATATTCTTTGATCATTCGTCAACTGAGAAATGGCTCTTATTTTTATACATTTGACTCATTTTTCGGTATATTTGAGAAATGAAGGACTTATCAAAGAAAGTTAGTGGCAAACTTTAAAGGAACTTTCTATTATCCTTGCGGTTCCTGTCCAGATTACACGTCAGGAAGAATTCTAATAGCACAATGAAAGTGTGAGTGCTTTGAAGGGAGAGAAGGAAAATGAGGGAGACTAATAATGGTAATAAATAGCTAGCACTTGTATAGTGCTTTGAGGTTTTCAAAGGACTTTACATATATTATCTCATTTGGTCTTCATTGAACCTCTCTGTTACTGATGAATCACTTAAGTTACAACTGAATTTTCCTGACCCCATTTGGAGTTTTCTTAGCAAAGACACTGGAGTAGTTTGTCATTTCTTTCTCCAGCTCATTTTGTGATGAAGAAATTGAGGCAAACAGGCTTAAGTGTACTTGCCCAGGGTAACACAACCATTAAGTATGTCAGTGAAGTGCTTCTGTGAGGTAGGTGCTGTTCTCATCCATTTTCGCAAGTCTAAGGTTTTGAGACATTTATTCACAATTTATCTCTTTCTACCTCTTCATTGCTAGATTCCCTTCCGTAGGTGTCCCTCAGGCCTCTGTCCTGGCCCTCTTCTCTTCTTCCTCCATCCTACTTAACTTGGTGATCTCATCAGCTCCCATAGATTTAATCACCATTTCTATGCTGATGATTCTCAAGCCTACCTATCTTGCCCCAGCCTCTCCGCCAGCCTTCAATCTTGCATCTCCATCTGCCTGTCAGATGTTCAAGACATCTTAAACCCATTCTGTCCAAAACAGAACTCATTATCTTTCTTCCTAAGTCCTCCCCCTCCCCACTTCCTATTTTGTCTATTACTGTAGAGGGCAATAACATTCTTAGAGTACCTGAGGCTTGAAACCTAGGAATCATCCTGACTCTTATTGGGCACCCTATGTCCATTCTTTCTTCAAGGTCTGTGGATTTCACCTTTGCAACGTCTTGTCAGAGGGGCCAATCCCTTCTCTCTTCTCACACTCACACCTGGATTACTGCAATAGTCAGCTGCTGGGTCTACCTGCCTCCTGGCTTTCCCCACTCCATTCCATCCTCCATCTTGTCACTAAGGTGATGGTTTGACCACATCATCCCTCCTAGTCAATAAACTCTGGTTGCCTCCAGGATCAAATACAAAATGCCCCCTTTATATTCAAAGCCTTTCATAATCTAGCCCCTTCCTATCTTTGCAGTTTTCTTATCCCTTATACTTCTGTCTCCCCATTACTCTTAGATCCAGTAACATTGACACCCTTGCTGTTCCACAAACACTCCATCTCTCTGCTCCAGATATTTTCTCTGGTTGCTCCTGCAGACCCAGAATGCACCTTGATGGCTAACTTTCCTGGCTTCCTTTAAGTCTCAACTAAAATCCCACCTTCTACAAGAAGCCTTCCCTAACTCCTTGTAATTCTAGTGCCTTCCCTTTGTTAGTTATTTCCTTTTTATCCTATATATAGCTTGCTCTGTATATATTTGTTCCCATGTTGTCTCCCCCATTAAATTGTTAGCTCCTTGAGATCGGGCACTATTTTTTTTTGCCTCTTTTCATATCCGCAGCACTTAACCCAGTGTCTGACACACAGTAGGCACTTAATAAATGTTGATTGATTGAAGTTGAGAAAGTTTCAGTGATTTGCCCAGGGTCATATAGTTAGTGAATGTCTGAGGCAAGATTCAAACTCAGGACTTCTTGCCTCCAAGTCAGACACTCTGTTTGCTCTGCTATCTAGCCGTCTTACTCATGAAACTGAACAGAGCTGAAAAGTTTTCTGACCACCCACTAAGATCTTCCTCTGAATTCTTTCACCTTCATGGATATAACAGCAGACTGGCTAAGTTTGGAGGGGTATCAAATTAGTTAGGGTGAGGATTTTTTCTACAACAACACAAGAATTCACTAATTCATACTACTGGTTGTAATCTGTATCAGTAGAGAGAGTGTCTGAATTAATGAAATAAATATCTTGGAGCCTTAAAAGATTAATTTTGAAGCTTTCTCATTGAGGTTCACAGTCAAAATGAATGAATGAGAAAGCGTAAGTACTTACTAAATGCTAAACACTGGGGGGGTGGGGTACAAGTAGAAAAGTGAAGACAGTCCTTCCCTTCTAGAGGAGCTTGCCTTCTCATTATAGGAGAGGGTAAAGTTAATGGGTGGGAGAATAGGAGAATCCTCTGATATACCCTTTTCAGGACCAATTGCAGTATTGATTTTTAGCATAGTTCCAGAAGTGGAAAGGAGGAGGGGGACGAGAGGTGGAAGCCATGGGCAATAACAAGGTTACTGTACCAAAGATGGTCAAGGAGTAAAGTATGGATAGAGGAGGGATTGATATAGAACAGGCCCCATGAGACATGCACCAACCAGGAGAGTGGGGAGCTGTTGTAGCTGGATGTATATAAGTACAATGAATCATATGATAGAGCTATAGCTGGAAAGGATTTAGAAAACTATCTAGTCAACCCCTTTATTTTACAGATGAGGAAAAGGTCCAGGGGTGTTAATTATCTTGCACAGAAGGGTTAAGTCCCCTGACTGGGCAGCTAGGTGGTGTAGTGGATAATGTGCTGAGCCTGGAGTCAGGGAGATCTGAGTTCAAATGTGACATCAGATACTTACTAGCTGTGTGACCCTGGGTAAGTCATTTGACCCTGTTTGCCTCAGTTTCCTCACCTGTAAAATGAGCTGGAGAAGGAAATGGCAAACCACTTAGGTATCTTTCTCAAGAAAATGGGGTCAGACATGACTGAACAACAACCTCTCACTGCAGAGTCCAGACTTTTTCCACTGTGTCACCTTCTGTCCTGCAGCTAAGCAATAGACCATGGCCAGAGTTGAATAGAAAGAGATCAGTCTTGCTTGAATTAAGCAAATTACATCATGATTTCAATGACTCCATACTGTCCCAAAAGTCAATCTTTTTCAACACCAGAGAGGCAATTATGGAATGCCACAATGTCAGTGAATTCTAGTGGCTTTCTATTACCTCGAAGGTAAACTGCTTTCAGGCAATTGAAGCTCTTCCTTTGACTTGATCACGTTTTATCCTTGTAACACGTTATCCCTCTACTCTACGCTCAAGCCAAGTTGCACTTCTGCTGTCTCTCTCACACAGCTCCCCATCTCTGGCTTTTGTATGGGCCATACCCCTGTACCTCTTCTATACATCTGCCTCTCCAAGCCTCTGGTTTCCTTCAGCAGACAAACCAGACTGAAGGATCAAACTGGGTCAATTGACATAGTGTATTTCCTGTCCCCTTCCTCCCACAATACTGAGAAAATAAAGGTAGAATGAAATTTTAATAAAAATTTTGCATCAATTGACCTTCCTGGTCCTTTGAGTATTCTAGTATTCCTAGTCTCTATAGCTGTTAGCACTTTCCCCTCTTCAAAGGTTTTCTTGGATTTGGATTTTGTATATGTTTTGCATAAACCTGTATATGTATATACATATGTGTGCATATGTGTATACACACACAGAGTTATACTTTCCACTTCACTCAGTTTTGATGTTGAGGGGTCAGAATAAGAAATTAAATGGAAACTTTGGGGAGTTTTGTGGAGACATTTGTGCAAGGACAATGCAGGAAAACAAGCAGTAGACACAGAAAAAGTTTAGAAACTCAGAAATGTATAAAATGTATGCATAGTATTGCATATCAACATATTTTATCTTTTAATATATAATAATTCAGATTTCTTCTCCAGTACAAAGGAAAGGTGAAAATTTTTTTTACCAGATTCTCCAGATGGTGGGCCATTCCCACCCCTAACCCTCTTTATGTGAAAAGGATAACTCTGTGTGTATACATACACACACATGCCATCTACAGAGTGTCCTTTTTTATCTATAGGAGATCCCCTACCCACAACTGCTAATAATACCTTTCACTCAGTTACTTTCTATCTAATTGGTATGTACTTTATACTGATTTATGTATATACCAGAATGGAAGCTCCTTAAGAAGAGGGATCGTTAATACTTTTTTTTTAAGTATCTGGGGTTAAGCACTGTACCTGGACCATTGCAGAAACTTAATACTGGCTGATTTATCTGAAAAACATTCAAATGGCAAGGGATCCAAAGACAAATGGAAAAACTGGGTGGTGGCCCTGAGCAAGCTGTAGCATACTTATGACCAGTGATGACTTGGGCAGAAATGGTATAAAGGAAGACATCCCAGAGCACTTACTTGGAAAAATGAGCATGGCCTTGTCAGTTTCTTCATCTCTAACATGAGGTTACTGGGCTGAAGAATGCCTAAGACCCCCTTCCAACTCTGAATCTTTCCTGAGTGATCTTTACTGAAAATGAGATTTTAAGCCATGAAGTGGGCTGCATTGATGCCTGTAATGGATGGGCAAGAAGAGGGTGGAAGGAGAGTGGAGTTTCTATATTGTCATACTCCTATTTCCTTTGCTCCCTCAGGGATCCCCTTCTTACCCTTGAAATTAGGGAGTCATTGATCACTTCATAGGAATGTGGATTTAAAGCCAGAAGGGATTTGTTCTCGAGTTCAGCTCTCATTTTACAGATCAGGAAACTGAGGCAGAGAGACTGAATAACTTGCTCAAGGTCACAGGTAGTCAAGCTGGGATTTGAACTCTTGTTCTATGACCCTTGTGGTTGGACCTTTCTTTTTTCAGAAACATGCAATACTACTGTTGAAATCTATCCCTTAGGAGTCTAGGACCATCTCTGAACAGGATGCAGATTCCAAATCTGCTTCAGGCTCTCCTCTGCATTCCTCTCTAGGCAACCAGGTGGGGACTGCAGGACCATTTCACATACCACTGCCCCCTCCCCCAACACCTTTCTGAGGTGATATCCAAGGGGAAGGGTGGCTAGCCTAGGTGAGACAGCATAAACTAGGAACTAAAACCCAGTCAGTCTCCTATTGGCAAAGGGGAGAGTGGAGGCACAGCAGCCATGAGATGGGTGCTGGTGGTGACCTCGTCTTCTCTGCGCGCCTCCCTCTCTACGTTCAGGTTCAATGCCTGGGCTGGACCTAAGACTCTGCGGGTCTCCCTCTCCCCCTTCTTCTGCTGCCGCGAAAACCCGGAGAAATGGAGTCCAAAGTGAGCTCCCCGCGCTGAGAAACTCCTCGGCGGCTCTAGCAGCCGGGGAGCTGGGCATGCTCAGTAAGCCCGAGCTGCTTTTGGGGCGCAAGCCGGCCGCTTTGACTCGCCACGGGGCCGTGGGGGGGAGGGAGCCGCCGGCAGCGCGGGGGCACTGCCCGCTGCCACCCCGCCTGCAGCTTCTAGGCGATGGGCAAAGTTTCCGGCGTCTCGCACGCATCGAGCGAGCGCCCGGGGTCCAGCGGGGGTGCTGCAATGGTGGTTGCGGCAGCCGGGGGGCCGCTGCCACGGTCAAGGCCACTGGCCCCTTCCCTATAGCCTGTGACCAACAGGTAAACTGTTGCCGGGAAGGCGGAGGAGGAGGAGGAGGAGGAGGAGGGGGGAGGGGGAGGGGAGGTGGTGGTGAAGGTGAGGAGCTGCGGCAACGGGGGGGGGGGGTGTGTATGAGGGGAGGAGAATGGAGCGGGGAGGGTGCGGGGGGGGGAGACTGGGGAAGCCTGCAGGCTTCACCCGGCACTGATCGCAGCTCCTCCTCCCCCTCCTCCCCCTCCCCGACCCCGCCTGTGCCCAGTGAGCCCCTGGAGGGGCGCCGAAAGGGTTAAGCCGGCTCTAGGCCCCCGCGAGAACTCCCCCGTGCATTCTGCCGCGGCGACCGCTCGGCGGAACCGCGGTCCGCTCCTCTCCTCTCCGCTCCTCCCAGCTCCTTTCCTCCTCTCCCGGCAGCGGCGGGCTCGGATGCTCCGGCGGGAGGGAGGCTCGGAGGCGTCTTGTAGGGACCAGCCGGTTTCCCTGCAGCCGAGCATCCCTCCGCCCCCCGCCCCGCCTGCCCCCTCCTCCTCCTCCTCCGTCCCCCGCCCCCCGCGGGCCTCCGCACTGTCCAGGTCGGTGTCCAGGTGACAGCATCCAGGGCCCCGGCGGGGAGCGGTGGCAAGAGCCGGCGGTGCTCACAGGGAGCTGGGAGCTGGGGCTGCGCCTGGAGGGGAGGGGAGGGCAGGGCAGGGCTGCTCCCCGCGGCAGCGGCAGCGGCAGCGGCAGCGATAGCCCCCTGCTCTGCCCAGAGCCGTAGGCGCCCCACCAATACTTCAGCTCCAGGCTTGGCTGCAAAGAAAAGTTTTTTTAAAATTTTTTCTCCCTCCCCAACCCTGAGCTGGGCCAGGCTGGGCTGGGGTCTTCCAGGGGTCAGCAAAGTGCCCCGCTTCCCCGAGCCTGGTCCCCTCCAGGAGGTAAGAGGAGGAAGTGGGGTAACCCGCGGGCCGAGATCTGGACCCCTTCTCTAAGAGCCGGGGGCTGGGGAGGGGGCGAGGCTGGCAGGGGTTGGGGGCAGTGCGTGCGGCGGGCTGCTCAATTGCTGTGGGTGTCTGTGTTTCAGGCGGCGGCGGCTGTGGCGGCAGTGGCAGCATCCAACCTGCTCATTCCTGCAGCGAGAGGAAGAGAGAGAGAAGGAGAAGGAGAGGAGGAGAGAGGAGGGAGTCTGTCTGCAAAGTGCTGCTCCCTGGTGCTCAGAGGCGGCTGCTCCATCTCCAACTCTCATTCATTTCTCCGGTTAACATGAGAGATCATGGCCGCCTTCGGGCTTCTCAGTTATGAGCAGAGACCTCTGAAACGACCCCGACTCGGGCCGCCTGACGTTTACCCCCAGGACCCAAAGCAGAAGGAGGTAAGCGCGGCTGCCTCCGCCTCCCTTCCCTTTGCAGTGCCCGACCCCCCCCCCCCCACCCCCAGCCCGGTCTCTGCAGCGCTGACCTGGGGCCAAGTTTGCCCAGCGGGCATCCGAAGTAGTGAAGGGAGGGGGAGGGGGCAGAATGGAGAGCGTGCTGGGTGAGGAAGGGTTACCAGGGGGTGGAGGCTGGTACAGGGCGCTAGGGTCCGTGCCAGCCCCAGGTGGGGGGCACGGGGAGGCCGAGCCGCCGGCTTAGGGTTGCTGTCAGTGAATGCATTGAACTATGAAGTTACTATCTGCATGTGTTCGCCTCCCCCCTCCTCCTGGGCCTTCCGCGGCTTCTGGAGATTTTCTCCTGGTTAATTTGCTCTCGGCCTCCCCCTCCGACTTCGTCTTCACTATCTCTTTCTCCTCCGCCTCTTTAGTGAATCCTCATAAACTTTTGAAAAATGTTGGAATGCAATTCAGGGCATCCAATACGAGACTTGCATTTTGCGCTAGAAGAAGCAGAGAAGCGAATAAAAACCCTCCCTTTTTTTGCCTGTCTGCCTGGTACATCCTCATGTTTTCCATTGCTAACAACCGTTAGGAGAGGCATAAACTTCGAAATGGGAACGATATCTTAAAAACCGTCATTCTGCGTCCCCCATCCTCTAGAATGAGTAGTAGAGAGAAAATCCTGATTTTTTTTTGCATCTAGAGGTGATTGGCTTAACTGACAGTTTATTTGCATATGTAAATTGAACCATGTCAGCGCAGGTAAGTCTGATTTGGAGGTTAGGGAATGAATGGTCAGTAAGTATTTTAAATTTCATTTCCCTGTCCGCTTTCTCTAAATACAATTAAAGAGTGAAATTTCCGCCCCCCTCCCCACTTTGGGTGCCACCGACGGTAATGGTAAGGGCTCTAATGCCGTTTCGTAACCGTATATGTTAGTATATGCTGCTGCTGTGTGCAGCCCCTGCTAATAAGTAATTATGTAACAATTGACTAGATGTAATCATCACCCTTTGCTACAATTTGTCAGGGGACTTTTTTAAAATCACCTGCTCCCCAGCTGTATCTTATGGAGCTGCCTTCAACTGTAAATACTTTGTGTTTTTTTCCTTCTCTTTCATCAAATAGTAACGGTTAGCAAGGAAGTTTCACCTCATTTTGCACACGTTTTAATTCATGATTCAAAGTTCATAACTCATGACCAGTCCCCATCGTACTTTGTAACTTAAATACCAGCCTGTCTCTTTAATTTTTGTGAATATAAATTTGTACATTTCACTGAAAAGTCGGTGAGGGATAGAGGGGGTTGGCTGTTTTGGTTAAACTTGATTATTTGCTAATGTGATTGTAAAGTAGTATGGCCTTAGGCTGGCGCTAACTCCTATTTCGGAAGTTTACGCCTTTAATGGGCCTGAATTTCTGTAGGTAATCTTGTCGGAAATTCACAGGTAGGTTCTTTTCAAGCGCTTCTGCGAGGCTGAGAGGGAGGAAATCGGGAAGGGGAGGGAGGAGGGAGGGAGGGACACAGCCATCAGTGGTGCTTTGTGTGAATTTGAGTCGATTCTGCAAATTCCTGTCTTCCCTTTTCACTTACTCCCACCCCTACTTTCCCCAAATCAAGCTAATTGCTGTATGGTAGAATTAGGGACAAAGTATCACCTTGAGGTAAAGAAGGAATTTGTCCCTGGTTGGATTTGGGGTGAGGGAGATCTGGGTTCCAATTCTGCCTTGCCTACAACTTCCTAGCTTTGTGATTCTTGGCAAGTTGTTTAATTTCATTGTGCCTCAAGCACCACCCCAGTGATTATCTACGCTGTCCATGTAGTTTCTTGGCCTAAGGTAAAGAAAGTTCGAAATGATCAGTATAGAGACTTCAAGCTGTGGGAGGGAATAGGGACATTTAATGATTGTCTGTTAATACTGGCATTATATTGGCTAAAAGACAAAACAATCAGATTTTGTTTTTAATGGGTATATTCAAAATTGGTATATTTTGCTATGTTTCCATAAAGGAAAAATAATTTAGCAGTTTGTTAGCTGTTGTTCAGACTGTGACCCCATTTGGGGTTTTCTTGGCAGAGATACTGGAGTGGTTTGTCCTTTTCTTCTCCAGCTCATTTTCCAGATGAGGAAACTGAGGCAAACAGGGTTAAGTGACTTGCCCAAGGTCACACAGCTAGGAAATGTCTTGGGGTCAGATTTGAACTCTGATCTTCCTGACTCCAGGCCCAGCATACTATCCGTTGTGCCATTTAGTGGCCCTACCATTTTAGCAATGCTGACGGATGTCTGACTAGACTAGACATTGGGACCCAGTAGTGAAAAGGTATGAAATCCTGGGTATGAAATGCTATTGGGTCAATACATTCTCCCTCTTTCCATTGGGCTCTCTCCACTCGTGATACTAGGTTCTCCACCTTCTGGCGCTCAAGGCCAAGAGCAGTAGTAGATTCTTTATAATCAGGCTAGGAGTACATTTAGAGAACGAAAAGACTGGTAGTTTTCCTCATTTTTATAATCTGTCTATTTGGGAAAAGAGGTTCATCCTGTGGTTTTTGGCTTGCAAAAGTTAAGTCTGTCAGAGGCGGAAAGAGCATTGCGCTGTGAGTAAGAAAAGCTGACCATAACTTACTAGCTGTGTGACCCTGGGCAAGTCACTAAACTTCTCAACCTTAGTTCTATCTTCTGTAAAATAGGAATAGTAATAGCCTCTCCCTCACAGGATTGTTTGTGAAGATTTTGCAAACCCTGAAGACAAATTATAGACTCACCTCCTGCACCTCAGGTCTTTGTAAAGAGAGGGTTAGCACTTGGATGATGAGTCCTCACAATTTTGGGGGGAAAAAGCGTTTTGTAAAATATTCTGTAAGGTAATATTTCCGCAGGACTTTTGACAGTATACATTTTCTGACTAGATCCGTAATATTATTGTTTTAATTCGTTCCTCTTGGAGAAGCTTCTACTTACTATCTTTTGATATTGGCACCTGCTCAGCAATTTACAGTCTTGGGGAGTTGAATGGGACTCTACGATGTTGTGTGTCTGTGAGTCAATGAACATTTACGAAGAGCCTGTTGTGTGCCAGGCCTGTGCTAAGTCCTGGGGATAAAAAGAGGCCCCTGCCCTCAGGGAGCTCATATTCTAATGAAAGACACCAAACACAGAAAATTGTCTGGGGATATATACAATGTAAATGGAAAGGAAGGTCATCTCCAAGGGTAGGCACTAGTCTAAATGGCTTACCTGGTCTTTGAGACTTTGAACCTTCCACCTCAACTGTGTACTCAAAACTAATAACAATAAAGAAAGAGATAAGTAGCCCACTTCTATAGCACCGTTTATCACGCTTGATTAATGTGCCTCAGTTTTCCTGAAGGATGAAAACAGCCGAAAGTCGTGATCTCCTCCCCCTCCTCCAAGAAGAATTTAACATTTTGAGAGAGTTAATTAGGCTTTACTAGAATCAAGTCCTTAGAGTCATGATGGTAGAAAATCCTGGGCCAGTTCCCTCAAAGCTTGAAGCTATAGATGAGTCTAGAGCACCTTGGGATGATTCCCGCCCCCCTACCCTTTTTTGCCCACTCTAGAGCTGACAATATTTATATAAAGCTCCGAGCATCTTATTCATTTAATTATTGAACAACTATCATGCAGCATCTGGGTGTCTGTCACAAAAGTTTAAATAGTTCTAATGCCCAAATGGCTTAACTACTCTTCATCCTCCCTTTGTTAGAATCGAGTTATTTTTCACAAGTCACTGCTTTGGTCACAAGCATTTGCAATGATTCTACTACCACTCCTCCCTACCCTGGAGTAATCCGGATTGGGTTCTTTCTGCACCCATTCCTTGGCCCTAGGCAGGGCAGGCTTGTGTGTTTGCCCTCCTTGGGAAATGGGGGACCCCCTATAAAGCATGGAGTTCATGTGGGGTGCAGCCAGTCTTCTGTGTTCTTTGTTCCGCCAGGAAATGGGCCCTGGTGGTTGGACTGGGAAGAGGATCTGAAGCCTTGCTTGAGAAAACTGGCGAAATAGCTGGTGATAAAACCAGAAAATGGGAAAGCCAACTTCCTTCAGTACCTCATGTCTCTGGGACTTTTTCTACACAGCAATAACAGTAACTATAGTGGTGTCTCGTATTCACATACTTCTTTTAGCTTTGCAAAGTATTTAGTGTAATCTCATTTGATCCTTCTAGCAATCTGTGAAAAAGCTGCTTTTGTTAGCCCCTCTTGATGATGAAGATAGTAAGTAGCCTTTATGTTTATGTTTAGGGTTTTATACAATGCTTTACCTACTTTCAACTTGGGAGGTGGGTACAATTGTTATTCCAATTTTATAGATGAACACACTGAGGTTTAGGGAAAGTAACTTGACTTGCCCTGCTTCACACAGAATTTGAACTCTGTTCTCCCTAACTCCAGGTCCAAGGCTCTATCTCCTGCCCTACCATGGACCAGGCAGTCTTTTTTAGAGGTCTTTGAGAGTTGCTATAGCTGAAAAATACTTGTTCCCTATCTGATCATAAGTTTCTGAGCATTTAGTTAGGTAGGGTTTAGTTTTGTTTTTTAATGGGGGATAGAATGATGAACTTGGAATCTGGAAAACCTAGGTTCCAAACCAACTCTGGGATATTGTCTTTGCGACAAGAAGCAAGTCACATAATGGGGATAATGTAGCACCTGCCTCCCTGGGTTGTTGGAACCAAAAGAGATAATGAATGAATAAAAAAGCTCTATGCTAAGCACTGGGGATACAAATATAAAAGCCATGGTCTCTGCCCTGAAGGCTCCTTCTGAAAGCTGGAAACAACCCCAAGAGGAAATAATGGCCTTGGTGGCCTTTTGACTGTATTGATAAGCCCTTAGATTCACTTACCTTTCCCTTCAGTTATGGTGGCATTGATTTGATTATGTAAAAACAGCTTTGCAAATCTTAAGGCACTATATAAATGAGCCTTTATTGTTTTTAAAAATCTCATATGACAGACACATAGTTCAATGCCTCAAATTGTCTCATTTTTACAAAATAAGCTCCTTGAGAGTAGGGACTTTTTTCTTGTCCCTTTTTGAATATTTAATAAATACTTGTTGATGGGGTCATCTCTGGACCTATATTGAGAGTTTTTGAGACTTAGTAGAACCTGTCAGATACTGTATTTCTTTGGTGTAACTTTTTAATAACAATAGTATTTATCCTGGGCTTGAAGATTGGCAGAGCACTTTCCATATATTATCTCACTGAATCCTCACAACAACCCTGGGAAGTAGATGCTGTTTTTACGGATAAGGAAGGTAATTGGTTTGCACAACTAAGTGTCAGAGTCAGGACTTGAGCCATCACTCAGTTACCATCCCTACATGGCAGGATGAGACCAACAGGGGATGATTTTAATGGATAAATGCAATCAGAAAACAGCATAACGTCTTGTATGGTCAGAGTTGTTTCTTTGTTATAGCCTCCATGCTGATTGTGCTTTTGCCTTTCTTTGAACCCTAACCTTAGCACAATGCCTGGCACATAATAGGTACTTAATAAATGTTTCTTGACTTAAAACTGTATAAATACCATTTGGGTACTGTCTGGATAAGGTGTCAGGGGTCACTATTTGCTATTTCTATTAAACACAACATACATGATTTATGGTGAGACCTAGGAAGATTAAAACAAGTCTTCCTTTACTATTCAGTCTTTAGTGAGGTTTTATAATTTACTTTTGTGCTTCATATATAAGAAAGAATTGGAGAAATTGGAAAGGTTCCATGGAGGAACAGTGAAAATAATTAAGGTTCCATGGAGGAACAGTGAAAATAATTAAGGGTTATAAAATAGAGTCTTTGAGCAAAGATGAAAGGAACTGGGCTTATTTAGCCTGGAGGAAAGGTTACAGAAGGGCGAATATTAAAAAATGGAGTGAAGAAGGTCAAGGAAAGTTTGGAGAAAAAGCATCTGTGTTTGGCATGGAGAAGAGCAGAGGGAAAAAAAGATCGATAGAGAATTTCAGAGCGTTAGGAGATGTCAGGGACCATCTAAGCCAGCTCATACCTGAAAAATTATGTTGAAAGATCTCCAGGGAAGAGGGACCCATTGCTACCCTCCGGGGCCCAACAGAACAAGTCTGTCTCATGGAGGTCATGGCCCTCCTGACTCTGCTCCATACTTAGTATCCCCAGTAACTTTACATGACATGAACTTGAAGTCCTTCACCAGGAGGGAGGGTCACCTTCCTTTCAATGCTTGGCAACTCATCATGGTCCTTCCTGAATTTTGATGTAAGACTACTCCACACACAGTCTGAAATTAGCTGTCTTTGATTTGTCCCATAAGGGAGATTTGGGGCCTGAAGTTAGACCTTTGGCTGATGACCAGTGATCTGGTAGAATCCTGTCTTCATGAGGAGGAGACTGTCTCTCTGGGCTGAGTAGGTGTAAGAGTTTCTCCAGAAATTCTTTTACTTTGCTTCCACACAGGCTAATGCCACCGGTAAAGATGTTGTCTTCAATCCATATTTCTCAGAACTTTTTCTACCATATGACCAAATGAAGATGGTAGGAATATAAGATCCTTGCAGAGGCAGCTGGGTGGCAAGAACACTGGAGTCAGGAGCACCCAAGCTTGAATCCTACCTCAAACCCTTGTTAGCTATGTGAGCCTGGCCAATTCCCTGAGTCTCAGTTTCTTCCTCTGTAAAGTAGGGTGGATAACAATAGCGTCTCCTCTCAAGGCGAGAGAACATGTGGAAGTTAAGGGGCTAGCTAAGGGCTAACCTAGGTAAGACCAGGAAGTTCTTGGGCAGCTGGAACCTGATGAGGTCTCATTTGGGACTCCTTTGTCACTGAAGGGAACACATTTCTAGACTGAAATTTCTCAGAAGGGAAGTTGAGGATGGGGAGGGGGGTAAGAAATGCTTCCTGGCCTTAAAAACTACGATTCTGAACTATCCAGTTTTGAACTGCTTGAGCTCACCAGTGACTTTATCCTATCCAACCTCATTTAACAGTTGGGAAAGGAACCAGCATTTATTAAGCACCTATTGTTGAGCTGTGCTAGCCACCTTACTGATAGGATATCATTTGCTCCTTACAATAACTGTTTAAAATAGGTTCTACTATGATACCCATTTTACAGTTGAGGAAATAGGCCCAGAGATTCAACCAGAATGCAGCTCTCCTGAGTCTCAGGCCAGTCAAATCTAAACCAAGGAGGGTCAGCTACTGTGAGTGTAGCACGCTGCAAGGAATCCCCCACCCCCACCCCCCTGCAGCTTTCCATGATTTCTGGCTTCACAGCCTCTGTGATGGAGGAGAAAATATTGGTTACCTTGCTCTTGCTCACTCCTGGGTGACCTCAGGTGAATTATTCAACCTGCCTTTTTCAGTTCTAACACTTCTTCACCTTTTAAAATGAAAGGACTCTGATTTCTGAAGTCCGTTTGAGGTCTGGATTCTGTAACATGCTGTTGAGATGGGCAGGAGACTGTATGTGGCTTTGAGATTTCCATTTCACATTTCTTCCTTGAACTGGGGTTTGAGGCATCTTTTGGAATTTTTGTCCATTTCTTACGAGACCTAGACCCAAGGTTCTTAACCTTTGGTGACCTTCTTGAAACCTATGGATGTCTCCTTAGAACTACACATAAAATAAAGTACCTAGGATTACAAAGCAAATAGACTATATTGAAATACAGTTAATATTTAATATACAGTATTTTTGTTATACATAGAATTTTATTTATACATAAGATTACAAAGTAAATTGACTATGGAAATACAGTTAATATTTAATATGTAGTATTTAAAATAGTTAATATTTAAATAAAAAGTTCATATAGACTATTATAAAATGTTTTACATGATTGCATATGAATAACATAGCAGTTTGCTTACCCTCTCAGGGAGGGTGGGGGAGAAGAGAAGGAAGGATAGATTTGGAACTCAGAACTTAAAAAAAACAACTCTTGAAACAAATATCCATATTTAAGGGAAAACAAATTCTTTCTTTGGTCATTGTAATGAGAGTTAAAAATCTTCCTCTGCAAATTGACAAGCCTGAGGTGGGACTATTGACTTGATGAGGGGAGGCTTGTTACCCTATGAAGGCCCACACCTTTTCTGATTGCTAATGAGGCCCTGAGTCACTCTGGCTCTGAAAAGGGTATATATACACTCTGAGGTGAGATTTAGATTTGGGGTTAGGTTTTGGAAGAAGGTTAGTGTGCCAGGTGAGATTCTGGGCCGCCGTTTGAAGAAGCCTTCCCTCCTCTGCTTTGAAAACGCAGATGTTGGTGCTGCCATTTCTGGTAATGATATGTGTATTGCCCATGGTCAGACAGTTGGAAGCCTCGTATTTTCTTTGTTGGTATATGTATTTGATTAAAGTGAGTGCTCCAAGCTGTAGGATCATCGGTACCAAGAGACTTGAACTTTTAAAGTCTTTTATATCCTGGCCCCTTTCTTCCTTGTCAAGTCAAGTTGACAAGCATTTTTAAGTGCCTACTTTGTGCCAGGCATAGTGCTAGGCACTGGGAATACAAAGAAAAGTGCTGTCAAGGAGTTCCCAGTCGAATGGGGAAGAGAATGTGTAAACAACCATATACAAACAAGATGTTGTGTTTTCTTATTCTGTTAACTAGAATCGTCTTTTGATCATCTCATCTTATTGCGTAGGTGACTTTTGTGTAGATAGGTATTGTGCAGGCAGTCAAGTGGTGCAATAGATAGAGCTCAACCTGTATTGAACAATAATTCCTTAAAAGAAATAGGAAAATACTGGATGGATGATTTTCCAGCTTCCAGTTGGGGAAGTTCAGTGATAAACTTACACTTCCTGGGACAATTCATTCTACTTTTAGACCTCTTTATTTGTCAGGAATTTTTTTCTTAAGTTGGAATAAGCCCTTCTGCAATTTGGGCCCCCTGATTTTACTTTGGTGCCAAGTAAAACAATGTTAATCCCATCCATGTGACAATCCTTTAAATATACTCCAATATCTTCCCTTGTTCTGGATGGCATCCATCTATTGAGAGAGAGAGAGTGCGAGCGGGAGAGCATGTTGACTTCGTTGGTTGCCTTCTTACCCTGCTTACTTGTAAACTTGTGGCTTGCTTACAAGTCTCTGATTTCTCTTTCCACCTGAGCTATGGAGCTACATCTCCTCCTATCCTGTACTTGTATAATTGATTTTTTTGGACCCAACTTTTGGACTTTACATTTATCTCTGTATGTATCCTGTCACTATGTCAAATTATTTCTTTTACCTGTTGAGAGTTTTCTGGATCCCAGCTTTGACATTTAAAATGTCTCCTCTTTTTGTGTTATCTTTGCTTTAAACGATGTGCAGTCTATCAATACCATCATCCAATCCATTGATAAAAATGTTGAAGAAAATACGCTGAACATAGAAATGAGTGACGCTCATTCTATTCGAGAATTCACTTCTGATTGATCAGCAATCTGTTTGTAATCAGTGTATAATTGGCTTGTTGAATTCCATTCTTTGGGTCTGTTTATTTCCATCCAACAGTTCTGGGGATACAAAGGTATAACCAAAAGCACTCTTTAAGAAGCGTTGATATTCCTGTCTGTGGGGTCAGGGGATACAATATATATGCAATTTTAATAAAAATATACAGAGTAATACAATTTTGCTTCTTCCTCCCTCTCTTCTTCTCCCATCCAGCCCATGTTTGTGCATCTTGTTTACAAGGACATCATGGAAAACTGCCTGACATGAAAAGCTGTTGTGCTAGGTGTGTGGCATTCCCCTGATATACCAGTCTACTAAACATGTCATAAAAGAAATGTCGTTAGTCTATCAGGAGTGGTTTGTAATGGACCATACTGCCTTGTAGTCATTGCCCTGTCTCTTCCAAAGAAAACCATGCCATTCGTAGTATGTTGGAATATTTTTCAGAAATTTTGAAAATCCTGACAATATCTTGCTTTAAGCGAAGGGATTAGATCAGAAGATGCCACTGTGGGTGATGAGAAAACTATTTAGTTGAACCTGATATGAAACATAGTAAGACACAAGAATCCAAATGAAGCTAGAATTGATTTATTGCTGCCTTTCTAATGACCTTCCTCAAATGAGACATAGGAAAGAGGCAGACATCTGATTTTTTTAAAGTGGCGGATGTGAAGGTTGTGTAAGCACTTTATCATATTTCCCGCTTTTTAGGATATCTTTGACTTATAAAGGGAGGCATGAATCTTCTCTTGCTGGTAGATGTACAAAATTAAGTCTTGCCCATCCATGCTGATGCCTCTTGTAGAATGAGCCTCCCTACTTCTGGCCCATTAGAACCTCTGAGCTTGTAGATGTCAGTGTCTCCTGCTGTTTTATGTGATTATCAGATTTCAGTAAGGGGACACAAGAGGTCCTACTCTCAAGGACCTTACAGTATAGATGGGGAGATAAGGGTGTATGTGTGTGCATACGTTTTTACACATACATTCTCTAAAGGACAAGCTATCCATACAAAATGCCTAATGAGGAAGCAAGAAGGAAGACTGTGTTTGTAAGAAGAAAGCCAGAGCAACTGTTTAGAGGCAGTAATTTATTTGGGGAGTAAAACAGTTCAACAACTTGGTTAGAGTAGAGGGGTCATGTGAAAAAGTAATGAGTTGATAATGGTGACCTGGAACAGGAATTTTGCTCTGCTGGTAAACTGTTATGGCATGGGAAATGCTTCTTATATATTTTAAACTGAATTTAAAATTTGGTAACTTGACATGCTTTTTTTTTTTTTAACTCCCTGGAGAATATTATGACTTGAGGCCTTGATTGAATTCTTTTGTGACAGGAAAAATTCCCTTGGGAGAACTGTTGGCTGATTTCATGGCTGGGATTTTTGTATTTTGAATTTTCTCAAAGAAACTTGAAGTAGGGGGTCAGAAGAGCTTGGTTCGAATTCTGATTTTGCTACTTATTATCTCCATTAAAATGTAACTTCCTTGAGAGTAATAGCTGTTCCGTTCCTTGTGTTTGAATACTCAACATCTAGCCCGAAGTATAGTAGGCACTTAGCTCCTTGAGAGTAGGGTCTATCTTGTGTCTTTCTTTGCATTCCTGGTATTTCATAAGTGCTTATTGACTTACTGATAGTGTGATCGTGGGAAAAGTCACTTTACCTTTTTATTTTTTGGTGGGAGCTGGGGGGTCATCTGCAAAATGAGGAAATTGGAGGAGCTCACTCCTAAGGTCTAAACTTATTCTATGATCACAGACATATTGTCTTCTCAAATGTAAAATCATGACCGCAGAGTGTACCACATTTCTTTGGATCTCGTTGTCCACTTACTGTAAATGTCAAGGCTTATGTTTTAATTTATCTATTACGTTTAACATGCTTAAACCTGCATCTAAGCTGTTTAGACAGAGTTCCATCATGAAGGATGGACATTTCACAGGCTCCAGGTGAAGCTTCAGAGTCAACTTTGAACTCTATAATGGCAGGAAATGAAACTCGATGGGGAAGGATGTCGTTTCTACTCAACCCCCATTAGAAGCCTCCCTCTCCCCCAACCAGGATTCAAATCCAGATCTTCTGACTACAATTCAGAATTATTTGAGAAAATTCAGTATGCAGAAATGTGGACGTGAAATAGATAAACAATTCTCCCAGGAGGAAATAGCCATGATAAAACCTTCTTTGCAAATGAGGAAACGCTGAGGCTGCCCCGAGTGGGCTGACTTGCCTTAAAAGGTCCTAGCTTTCTTTGGGATTCATGCCTTAAGGGACTGTTGGAAAGGCCTGTATATAGAAGTAGGATGTTAAAAGAAACAGAGACTCTACCTGTCAGGGCATTTGTGCTCCCTCTAACCTTTATCTTTGTCCTGGATGGATCATTAGTTCCCAAATATCCACTCCTGAAGGTTCAACATATTTTCTTTGTTCTTCAAAGCACAGGGGCTCTTCCATAGCCATTTTGCCTGTGGGTGCTTAATGAATATTAATTGTGGCTGAAGACCAAGGTTTTGATCCTTTGTCAGTATATATGAAGTATGTAGGAGAGTCATTCATCTTTCCAAATACCCAGAAAAATAATCTTTGGCTTCATTCATTTCTTCTATGTTTATTCATTAATTCCTTCAGTGACTGTTTCTTGAGTGTTCAGCTGCTTAGTTGTGACTGCTGTGGTGATTCTGTTATAAAGACCCTGGCGGTATTCAGTCTGAAAGATAGAAGGTGTTAAGTCTATGTAGGCCTTCCCTATAGAAAAAGGATTAGATTTGGTCGGTTTGGCCCTAGAGGGCAGAATTGGGAGGGATATGTGGAAGTTCCTTACTTCCTAACAATTGGAGCTATCTGAGAATGAAATGGCAATCTCCCCAAGGAAGTGGGTTTCCCCTCAGTGGAAGCCTTCCAGGTAGAGAATTCTCTTTCAGGTCTTTGAGGTTCCTTCTAACTCTCCTATGTTCTGGGGTAGAGATGGGGAACCTTCAGCCTTGAAGCCACATGTGGCCCTCTAGGTCCTCAAGTGTGGCCCTTTGACTGAATCCAAACTTCCCAGAAATACTTTTATCAAAAGGATTTGTTCTGTAAAACTTGACTCAGTCACAAAGGAAAATGCACAGACCTAGAAGGCATACCCAGGCACCTAGAAGGTCACATGTGACCTCCGAGGCTGCAGGTTCCCTACCTCTATTCTGGGGCATTGTGCTCAAGGTGCTATGTTAAATTCTCTGAGGGATATAAAGATATAGAGGACGTTAGGCCTTGCTTCCAAGGAATTTGCTGTCTGATGGGGGCGGGGGGAGATGAAATAAGACATCTTCAAATAACTCCCCTTCAAGGTATGGTGTGACATCAGTAATCTTCATAGTATGGCCTTGGTGTTAAAGAATTGCAAGAACTGGGGCAGGTAGGTGCCACAGTGGATAGAGCACTAGACCTTAGTTCAAATCAGCCTCAGACACTTACTAGCTCTATGACCCTGGATAAATCACTTAATTGCTTTCTCCTCTCAAAAAAAAAAAAAGAATTAAAGAGCAGATGTGCATAGAATAAATGAATTCCACACATGAGGTGATAGGAAGTTGGGACAAGGGAGGTCCACAGTCATGACCACAGGCTGACCTCTCCCTCTCCTCCATCCTTGCATATCCAAGAATTGACTCTGGAAGTTTCAAGATCTTCATGACTCATCATTTTGTCCAACCTGGGAAACTTGGTGGAGAGTGAAAATTCCTTCCTCCCAATGTCCTCTTAGCTCTATAGTGTGAGCTCCATAATTATTCATGAATTATCATTTTAGTTTGTTTACTTAAATCTATAAAAGTAGATTTTGAATTGTAAGTGGTGACCATTTGAGAGTTTCAAGGGGCAGAGAGAATGAATATTATAATATGCATGTATGTACACATATATGGTATCTATTAAGCATTCATAGCTTGGGACTGCGCTGACTTCATACATTGTATATGTATACACAATGTACATATACCATATATGTATGTGTAGGTATGTGTTTATATATATTTATATATGCATGTATGAATATACATACATTTATGTAGGTTTGTTCATACACCTGGTGTATATATATATTATATATATATATGTGCAAACAGTATACAGGTGTTTACACTATATACATGTGTAAGCACACACACACACACACACACACACACACACACACACACACACACATATATATATATATATATATATATATATATATATATATGTATATATATGTGCATACGTATATAAAATTGTCTTCTGTTCAGACCTCTCTGTCCTACCTTGCCCTGACCAGAAAATAGCAAGAAAGACCAGTATTTAAAAACCATTCTAATTTATTTGGTGCTAGGGGACAACAGACTTACTGGTGCATGGAGGGAGTTTTTCTTTTTCTTGGCTACAGTAACAAGTGACGTGTAGGGTGTGTTCAAGTACAGCTGTCTACAACATTTTGGGTTCCTTTCCTATTGGTTAAAATTCAGTCCAATGAGCATTTATTTAGCTCTTACTATATGCAAAACACTGTGCCTAGTGCTAGGAGTAGAATACCCAAATTAAAAAATATTATTCTTCTCAGGAAGCTTACTTCCTGTGCTTGGAAAGGGAGGAGGGATACAACTTTTACATGGAGAAGCGAAAACAAGATACTTTGAGGGGAGGCCTTGGGGGGGCAGGGGAGGGGGGCCATGCAACTAATAGAAAGCTGTCCTGGGAGTGCCTCAGTCCAAGTGCCACCTCTGATACATTCTGACTGGGTGCCCCTGGGCCTGCTGCCTGACCTCATGGTATTCTAAGGGATTCCCTAAAGTGGGGCTTCTTTACTTTTTTGTATATTTGGCAGTCTGGTAAAGTCAATGGATCCTTCCTCAGTACTATGTCTTTCAATTCATTCAGTAAATTTTATAGGCTGATAAAGGAAATCAATTTTATTGAAATAAAAATTATCAAAATATTTTTTTAAAAAGTAAAGAAAAACTGCAGTGTTTTACAATTATATTTACTTATCCTCAGAACTACTCTGGGAGATAGGGGCTATGATTATTCCCATTTTGCTGAGGAGGAAACTGAGGCAGGCAGAGATTAAGGGACTTGTCCAGGATCACACAGCTAGTATGTATGCAAGGCAGGATTTTTTTAAAAGTAACTTCTTTTTTTTCTTATTTAATGTTTTGTTCTTTGCCCAATTACATGTAAAAACAATTTTAACATTTCTTTAAAATTTTGAGTTCTAAATTCTTTCCCTCTGTCGCCCATTGAGAAGGCAAGCAGTTTGACATGGGTTACATATATGTAGTCATGCAAAACACATTTCCATGTAAGTCATTCTGTGAAAGAAAACACAAGACTAAAAAACCCCCAAGAAAAATAAAAATAAAAAGTATCCTTCATCTATATTGAGACATTTTCTCTGGCGATGGCAATACCTTTCATTAGAAGTCCTTCAGAATTGTCTTGGATCTTCATATTGCTGAGAAGAGCTAAATTATCCACAGTTCATCATGGTACAGAACTGCTGTTCCTGTGTACAGTGTTCTCCTGGTTTTGCTCATTTCATTTTGCATCAGCTTATTTAAGTCTTTCCAGGTTTTTGTGCAAGTGTTCTGCTTATCCTTCCTTAAAGCACAATAATATTTCATCACATTCACATACCACAACTTGTTCAGCCATTCCCCAGTCGGTGATTTTCAGTCAATTTCCAGTTCTTAGCCACCAAAAAAGAGTTGCTATAAATGTTTTTGTACACATAGGTTCTTTTCCTTTTTGTTTTTTATCTCTTTGGGATACAGACCGAGTGGTGGTATTGCTTAATCAAAGGGTGTGCATGGTTTTATAGCTGTTGGGTGTAGTTCCAAATGGCTCTCCAGGAAGGTTGAATCGGTATACAACTTCACCAAGAGTACGTTAGTGTGTTAATTTCCCCACATCTTCTCCAACACTTGTCATTTTCCTTTTCCGTCGTATTAGCCAGTCTTGCAGGTGTGAGGTAGCAGCTCAGGGTTGTTTTAATTTGCATTTCTCTCATCAATCGTGATTTAGAGCATTTTTTTTCATATGACTATAGATAGCTTTGATTACTTTGTCTGAAAATTGCCTGTTCATTTCTATCATTGACCATTTATGCATTGAGAAACGGCTTTTATTTCTATAAATTTGACCAAATTTTCTATTTGATTGAAAAATGAAGTCTTTATCAGAGAAACTTGCTGTAAAAAACCCAACCTTTTTTCCACAGTGATTACCAACTATGTATTTTCCTCTCTCCTGTTTTCCCCAGTTTATTGTATTCTTTGTCTCCTTTTGCCCTGTGTATTTACAAAAGTGTTTTGCTTTTGACTTTTACCTCCCCCAAACTGCCTTCCCTTCTATTGGCTCCCCTCCCTTTCCTTCCTACTTTCTTGTATGGTAAGATAGAGTTCTACATCCAATTGACTGTGTGTATCATTTTCTCTTTGAGCCAGTTCCAATGAGAGTAAGGTTCCTTTGCACCCTCTTTGCTTCTCCTGTTATCCCCTCTACCATAAAAATCTCTTTCAGTCCTCCTTTATGTCGGATAACTTATCCCATTCTTCCTTTCCCTTTCCCCTTCTCCTACTGCATTCATCTTTCTCATCCCTTAATTTTATTTTTTTAGATAATGCCATTGCATTCAGCTCATACCTCTGCTTTTTGTCTATGTGTACTTTTTTAACTGCCCTAATAATGAGAAAGATTTTAGGAGTTATAAATGTAATTTTTCTAGGTAGGAATATAAACAATTGAGCCTTATTATATCTCATATAATTTCTCTTTCCTGTTTATGTTTTTATGCCTCTTTGCGTCTCATATTTGAAAATCAGATTTTCTATTCAGCCCCCCCCCCTTTTTTTAATCAGTAATGTTTGAAAGTCCTCTATTTCACAGAATGCCCATTAAGTTTTTGACTCTTTCAAGGTGGTATGATCTAGGGAGAGGTGTGTTTCCTACTCTACTGTACTGTGCACTGGTTTGTGAGTAATCATAAGCACTCTTTTCAACCCTGGAGCTGGGGCCAAGGTCTCTGTTCCCCTGCAGCTGCAAGCTCTGCTGGGCTAGTACTCCTCTTCACACTGATTCTGAGACCAAGATCCAAGTGGTGCCAGCAAAGGGACTCCTGTAGATCTCCTGACCTATTGTCTGACCCACTTAGTCTGTGGACTGAGAGGTCCAGAAGCAAGCTGCAGCCACTGCTGATACAGTGGCTCCCAAGGCTTTCTTCTGGTTTGCTGGATCTGGGTCTGTGCTGGTGTGACCTTTGCTGGACTGTGCTCCTCTCACCCAGGTGTGACAGACTTTTCCTGCTGACCTTCTAAGTTGTCTTGAGCTGGAAAATTGTTTCACTGTGTCTTTTTGTGGGTTCTACCACTCTAGAATTTGTTTAGAGTCATTATTTAAAGGTATTTGGAGGGGTTTGGGGGAGAGCTCAGATGAGTCCCTGCCTTTACTCTTCCATCTTAGCTCTGCCTCCCCAAGGAAGGATTTTAAATCAAATCTTCTTGACTTTCCAGGCCAGCTTTCTGTGTCCTGTGCCACCTGTCTGTGAAGAGGAGGATTGTGCAGTTAAAAAAACCAAACAGACCAGATTGTGGAAGGTTTTAAATGCCAGGCTGAGGTCTTTGTATTTTATTTTAGTGACTGTAGGAAGTCATTGAGGAGACTTGAACAGAAAAGCAATATATAGTCAGACCTGTGTTTCAGGAAGGTTGCTTGAGCTGCTATGTTGAGAATGTCAGGAGGAAGATGGAAGCAGGAAGGACAATTTGTAGTGTTCAAGAAACTGAGTCAGGATAGTATTTCTGCAGTTCGAGATAAGTGAATCTGCTAGAGATGTGGAAGTAGAGTCAACAAGACTTGGAAACTGATTGGAGATAGAGTGTGAGGGAAAGGGAAGAATGGAGGAGGCTATAAATCCAGGTGACTTAGAAGGTGCCCTCAATGGTTATTTGGAGAAGAATTTAGTTGGAGAGAAAAGATAATGAGCTCTGCTTTGAAAATATTGAGTTTGAAATGCTTATGGGGTATCTTGATGGAGATGTCAAGGTTGTTGTTGTTGAGTTGTTTCAGATACATCTGACTCTTTGTGACCTGATTTGGGGTTTTCCTGGCAAAGACAGTCACATGGCAGGTAAATGTCAGCGGCAGAATTTGAACTCAGGAAGATGAATGAGTCCTTCTGATTGCATGCTCAGTATTCTATCCACTGTGCCACCTATTTGCCTAGATGTCAGACGGGCCCTGGTAATTTGTGATTGAAGATTGGGGAGAAATTAAGGCAGGATATATGTGAGTCACTTGCATAGTGGTACTAATTGAACACATGGGAACTGAGGGGATTACCAGTAGAGTACGGCAGTAGAGGAGAGGAGTGCCCAGGGTAGGAGACACCAGTGGTTAAGAACGGGACAAAGATAATGAATCTGTGAGGGGAGAAGAGAAATCAGAATCTCTTGAGTATAGCAGCTGTCCTGATTCTGTCCCTAAGTCTGATTGGAATCTGAGACCTGCCTCTTACCTACTGAGAGGCTGCTATAGGAGAAACAACTAACTACTTAGGGGAAGAAGATGGTAAGTTGTTTCAGGCCTTATACATAGTAATGAGGTTACTATGATCACTCAATTTCAGTTCTCCCATGTTTCATGGATTTAAAGAATGACCCTTCAAGTGATAGTTGTAATGTTTATTAGTTAAATTAATTAATCAAAAATTAAATTAATTTAAAAAGAATTGGAGGTTAAATGTTCATTTTCTCACCATGTCTCATGAGGCAACTTAGGAGGCACCACAGTGGATAGCACACAGAGGCTAGAGTCAGGAAGACCTGAGTTCACATCCAGCCTCTGACACTTACTAGCTGTGTGACCCTGGGCAAGTCACTTCACTTCTTAGTCTCCATTTTCTCAACTGCAAAATGGGAATGATAATTATATCTGCCTTTTGGGGTTGTTGTGAGAGGATCAAATTAAAAAATTTTTGTAAAGTGCTTAGCACTGTCTAAGTAGGTACTTAATAAATTCCTTCCACATTGCCCCTTTAACAATGTTAAAGCTAAAGCCAGTACATCTGAACTGGGGCAGAAGTTGAGTACGGGGAAATTTATATAAGAAATAAATGCATGTCATTTTTATGTCAGTAGCTTCCATCTTGGCTCGCAGCACCTTTACAGAAATGAATGAATTAGACTGGAGTACAAGCTTGGATACTGAGTTTTACTTAAATTTCTTGTTGTGAATATACAGAGGATCTTGAGTAAAAGCTTAATCTTTAAATGAAAGACAAATGGGAAGAATCCATTAAAATGGAATTATTTGAAAGTTATTGAAATGTGTTAACTTTTAATGCATACTCTAAATAGGATTGCAATAATTTGAATCTACCACAGAATAGCTCTGTTTGTATGTGGGATACGTGCTTTTCTCACAGAGACTCTAGAAGGCATCATACTATAACTTTATTTCTCCCCTTTTACAAATATGTAAACCTTGGTTTTGAGCTGCTAGATAACTTGCCCAGGGTTCTGTAGGCAGTAAGGATCTGAGGTTGGATTCAAACCTACTGCAGGGCAATGCTCTATCTACTGATACAGCTTTGCCTCTCAAAAATTAAGGAAATAGTATTTCAAATTTTATAATGTTTCCCACCTCCTCCCCCAAACCCCAACTCTGAGATACAGGTGGCATAAATATTATTTTTCCATTTAATAAAAAAAGGAAACTGAGGTCAATATATTATTTGTTCATTTAACAAAAAAGGAAACTGAGGCCAGTACAAACATTATTTTTCCATTTAACAAAAAAGGAAATGGAGGCTAGAGAGGTACAGTAAACATAAGGTGCATAAGGTTACTGGCTAGTAAGCATCAGAGCTGAGACTTAACCACAGGCTTTCTGATCCTAAATATAACATTCTTTCTGCTGTATCTCTCTGGGTCTCAGCTCCCTCATCTGTAAAATGAGGGAGTTGTCTACTAAATGATTTCTGAAGCCCTCTACAGCTTCAAGTCTCTGAATTTATGAGCCTAAAAGATCACACAGACTTACCAATGTGAAGTGAATCATCCAAGGTCACAGGCGTAATAAATCACACAATGAGGATTTGACCTTGGGTCCTTGGACTCCAAATTCAAGGTTCTTCCCATTATACGGTATGGGCCATGCTGGCTCCTGACCAAACTTCTTTCAGACTTGATTCCATTGGAACTATATTCACCGTGAACAGACACCCCCCTGCTTCCCTTCCCCACGTGGTCACTTGATTGACTTTACTTGAGAAATTACAATAGACAAGCTCAGGGCTAGGGGAAATTCTCTTGTGAATATCCAAAGGGGTATTGAGAGCAGCGTGGAATTTTTCCAAAGAAAGGTGAGCCCTCCTGGTACACAAGCCCAAAGATGTGAGAGGGGAGCGTGTTATTTAGCACACACTGAAATCACAGGAAAAGCAGGTTTGTATAGTTTGCGTTGAATTTATGAACTCGTATGTGTGGGAGGAAGTATGCAGGGTCTGAGACCAGAGGACCTGGACTTTGGACCTGGCTCTGTTACTTTACTATGTGGATGACCATCTGAGCTCATTTCTCCATTCTAGACCTTTAGTTTCTGATACATCAAATGGGCAAATTTGGTTGCTGCACATCTTAATGCCTTTCCAGTCTTAAAAATCTCATAATTCCAGAATTTTGAAAATGATCTATCTAATAATTTTTATCTAAATAAATAATCAACAAGGTATTTGAATGCAAAGTCCCTTCGGTGAAGAGAAAACCAGAAGGATTTGCCTTGCAAAGGACCCCTGGTGTCAAAGTACCTGGTCCCTCGCTCCCATTTTAGGGGTTAGCAAACACAGTAAGAGTGATGGAACTCTTGAGGCCAAGCCTTTTGACTTGCTCTCTGGGGTGCTTCTTATTTTTCTATACTGATTGATCAAAGTGGCAAAGTGATAAATTTGAACTTAAAATTTAGAGCTGTCCAAAAATGATATGGTCTGGCTTCTAGACTAGCTTATAAGGGACAAGAGAAATGGATTTTCCCTCATTGAAGATCTCCCAGCAAAGGCTGAAAGGCTCACATCTCCAATGTCTATCAGACATCTCAAATTGGATACCCTGTAGACATCTCAAACTCATCATGTCCAAAACTGAACTTGTTTCCTTCCAAACTTACCCATTACTGTTGAGGGCCCTACCATCCAGTTACCTAGGCTCTAAGCCTAAGTGTTATTTCTGACTTCCCACTCCCTCCCATCCCCCACATCTGATCTGTTGATTATACCTTTATAACATCTAGGGATGATGGTTAAAGAGACAGGTCTGAAATCAGGAAGACCTGAGTTCAAATCCTGCCTGAGACCCTGACCAGCCCTGTAACCCTGGGCAATGCACTTAGTCTTGTTTACCTCAGTTTCCTTATCTGTAAAATAGCAAATCACTCACACTACTTGTATAACATTGGGCAAATTCCAGAATCTAATGATGTCATGAAGAGCTAGAAATGACTAAACAAGAATCACAACAGGCTCTCACTCCTGGGCTGTTGCAGTATCCTACTGATTAGTCTCTTGGCCACAAAACTCTTTCTACCCCAGTCTGTCCTTCTGTCTCAGCTGTAATGAAAAAGAATGTCAGATGAGGGATATAGAATCCTCACTACAGCTTGAGATTGTAGAGTTCATCAAGTCTAATCCTCTTATTTTATAGGCAAAGAATGGCAAACCTAGATAGATGATGTCACTTGCCCACACTGGGCAGTGTAAATAGAAGATATGTGTTTCTTTTACATATAGGGAAACTGAGGTCAAGATATAGAAGGGGACCTGCTCAAGATCACACATATAGTAAGGGGATGGGCTAGGATTAGTTTTTTTGAGGCAATCAGTTAAGCGACCTGCCCTAGATCACACAACTAGTAAGTGTCTGCATCCAAATTTCAACTCAGGTCCTCCTGACTCCAGACCCGGTGCACCATGAAGCTGCCCCAACACCTGACTTGGGTTCTCTTACTCCAAAGTCAGCAAGCACCCTTTCCCTTCTCTCACACTACTTGTATAACATTGAGCAAAACTTTATATCCTTCAGTCTCCATTTTACTAGGCATAAAATGAGAGGATTTGACTTGCTGAAGTATCTTTAAGGCCCCTTACAACTACAAAGCCTATTCTCCTATAGCTTTTTTATCCTATGTCATCATTTGTAGATGTTACTGCCAGTGGTATAAAGAGCTGTTGCCACTGATGCTCCACATTGGGCTTAAGAGGTTGACCAGTGGGCTGAGCAGGATTGGGCTATGGAGTTTTTATAGGGCTGTGGTTCATTACCCCAACTTCCCTAAAAGATCTAGAGGTTCTCTTACTATGGCCACAAGCAAAAGAGATGCACAGGGTTTGTGGGAGTCTAAATGGCTAAGCAGGTGGGGAAAAGAGATGCTGTTCAAGTCAGTGCCTGGGGTACTTTGGTCTTCCTGACTCGGGCTCAGGCAGCTCTTTCACAAAATGCTTGTATCTTAGTGAATGACTAAAGAGTGGCTTGAAATAGACCTGCATAGTCACTGCCTCACTCATTGATGCTTGCCTCTGACTCAGGCAGAGAGGAATAGCCATTGATCTGTTGGCCATTCTGAGAGGGAGCTGGGTGTCTTCCCTTTCCTGTGAATGCAGGAGCTGGCAGTAATGGGTCACATGTGAAGCGAACAGTATTTGTTAATTTAGGATTTGCTGGCAAGACTGAAGAAGGGGGAGCAGGAATCCCTCCAGCTGGGCCCCTCTTCTCCAACCTGGAGGTGATGCCTGATCAGTGTGTTCATTCATGGATATTAGATTTTGGGATCATACTGGTAAACTGGAGAGTGTTCAAGGGAAATTAGGATGGTAAAAGCCTTGAATGTATGTCCTATGAGAATCAGGTAATGGAATTGGAGATGTTTACCTTGAAAAAGAAGAAAAGACTAGGGGAATTGGTTTGGGAGGTGGTGGGGAATTGTAGCTGTCTTCAAGGAATGTCAAAGATTAGACTTCTCCTTGGCCCCAGAGGAACGATCAGGAGCAGATGTTGAGATTACAAAGAGATGAGTTTAGGCTTGAGGATAAACTTCGAACAGCTAGAACTATCCAAAGTAGAATGGACAGTCTCCAGAGGCAGCGTGATGACTAGATGGCCAATTTATTGGAAACATCATAGGAGGGCATTCATGTCCAGGTATGGTTGTGACTAGATAGCTCATTTCTGAGAATTCTTCTCAAGTCTTCTCCACAATTTGTGGCTTCTGTGAATGTCCAGATTCATCAGCTCCTCTTATTCCACAAAAAGATATTGAGCTTCTCCCAGAAAAGACATTGTACCAGTGTTGTGGGTCCTGTGCACAACTTGAATGCATGCTTGCTTTACCTTTCTTTACTTCTGACTTAATGAATCTGAAGAGTTCATTTGGGAGGTAATAAATACGTTGTTATTGCTACCTTAAACAGAAGAGGTGGGTAAGCAGAGGGCTGATCTCTGTCTACATGTATATATATATGTATATATATATATGTACACACACACATATATATGTATATATATATGTACACACACACACACACACATACACACACACCCCTATATATAATAGAGAGTTAACCTATCAGAGGATTACAGATTAAGAGCTGAAAAGAATGAAAGGCTATCTGGTTCAAACCCTTCATTTTGCAGATGAGGAAACTGAGTCCAGGGAGGTTAATTTACTTCCCTAAGGTTGTAAAGGTAGGATACTTCCGAGATTTCCATGGGATTTAGTGGACAGAAGTCACTTTTTTATTATAATATTCACATTTATGTATAACTTTCCAATTACAAAATATTTGCCATGTATTATCTCACTTGAGCTCCACAATGAAGTGAGGTAGCTAATTCAACTATTATTTTCCCCTATTTTATGGATGAGTAAACTGAGATACAGAGTAGCTTAGTGACTTGACTATGGGCCCAGATCTAGTAAATGGTAAATATGGCACAGATTTTTTTTTTCCAATTCCAAGTTCAGAGTTTTGTTTTTGTTTTTTTAAACCACATGAGATGGTTTAACTCATTGTGGCATTTCACTCACCCTCTGAAGCCTCCCGACTGTTGTCCAGAAAACAGTAAAAGACTCAATTCACTTCAATTCAGCAAGTGTTTTGGTGCCTGTGATGTCTCAGGTATTGTGCATAGGCACTGAGGTTATAGTAACAAATGATTGGATTTCAAGAAAATTATATTTTACTGGTAGAAGTTTCTGAACATCTGTGCCTCTATGTATGGATGTGTGCATTAAGCTGGCTTGTGAGGGAGCCGGCAGAAATTGTGCCCCAGGCCATTTTTTTTTTTTAATGTGGGAAAATGTTTTAAAAAACCCAACTCTTTCCAACCCTGGATGAAAACATAGGTATTTTGCTTTCAAAATAAAGCTTTTATTGATATAAACACACTGTATGGTGAGAAGTGATCCAAAAACCCAGGATCATCTTGGGAAACTCTGTGTGAAAGTAAATATGTGAGATTTGCAAGTGAATTTGAAATGGACAGAGTTCTGGAAAACAACTTTCTACAGGTATGAAACAAGGCAGTAGGACTGGCCTTCTATGACTCAGAGTGAGTGTCTACTACTCAGAGTTCAGATCTGAGCTCCCATCATTCTCCAGTGTAGGAATTGTCCTAAGTGTGACATTTGAATGAGGGAATAGAACTTTCTTTTGGTCACAGTGTTCTGGACTTTGAAGGATTGTCATGTCAGTAAAAAGGCTATTGAAATCCACTGTGAGGGGAGCCCTGCAGATAGAGCTGTAAGCCTACAAGTTAGATGGCCCTGAGTCTTGACCTGTTGCTAACTCAGTACTAGTTTACTTAACTTCCCTCTGTGTCTCCGATTTTCTATCTTTAAATGAATTAACACAGCTCACTAGCTAATTGCAGGATTGTTGAAGGAACATTGACCTAATGGGAATAAAGTATAATAGCTAGCATTTTTGTATATTGTTTGAAGGAGTGCCAAGGCACTTTCCAAATGTTTTCTCCTTGAATCCTTGCAACAACTGGGTGAGATTGGTGCTTTTATGTCTTCGTCTTACATAGGAGAAAACTGAATCTGAGAGAGGTGAAATGAATAATTGCCCAGGGTTAAATAGCTCGGAAGTGGCATTCAAAGTCAAGTGTTCCAGACTCCCAAATACAGTGGTGTCTTCTGCTCCACCTAGTGGCCACCCAGGGATGTCTTATTATTAAATAATCATCTAGCAAAGTTCAACAGAGGACTCAATCCCAAACCCAGTGATGTCCACTCTTCCACCTAGTGGCCACATGGGGAAATCCTGCAATAAAGTATTTCAAATCGTTATATTTGAAGAAGCAGTCATGGGATCTTGGTTCAAATTCAGCTTTTTTGGGGGGACACTTAAGGTGTCTGAGCTTTGGGGAAGGGGTTTAGACTTGGTAGTCTCTCAGGTTCTTTATAGATCAGATGCTCCTAATAGTGGCCATTGCAGGGAAAGTGAGTGGAGATTGTAGAGAGACAGATATTGGGTGAGATTCCAGATTTACAAGGAAAACTCCGTAAGTGTTAGAACTATCCCACAGTGGAATGGGTTAGCTTTGGGAAGGTTCCTTGTGGATAAGGAGGACAGCGCATATGCTCGACATAGGCTCAGGAAGACCTGGGTGTGAATCCAGTTTCTGGCACTTACCAGCTGTGTGGCCACTGCAAGCAATTGAACCTTTCTGAGCCTCAGTTTTTTCTCCTCTAACGTGAGGATAACCACAGGAGCTACTTTCTAGGGCCTTCGTGAGGTTTAAATAAGAAAAGCTGTATAAAATGCTTTATAAACCGAAAAGGATTGTTGTTACTGCTGCGAGATGGGAAGTTCCTCCTGTTGAGAGGTCTTTCCGCATAGCCTGGTCACTTAACAGGAGTGTGATAGAGGGGATCCTGTTCAGTTGTGTATTGGTGTAGGTGGCCTTTCATTCTGTAATAACGACATCGTAACATGCAAACCTTAAGAGGGGAGAAAAAATATTTTGCAGATCTTGAATATTATGATTTGTGGCCCAAGCAGAGCTCTAATCTCAGAGATCTCACTTTCTGCCTTATTTCTTTCCCCCTCCCACCCCTAGCTTTTTTTTTTTTTTTTTTAAGCAAAGACTTCCAGAGCAAAATGAGGTAAAAGCTAGTGTTTGTTCATGCAGTATATGTTGCCTGTGTGACTCTGGACAAATATTCTCCTCTCTGCCTCAAGTTCCTCATCTGTAAAATGGGGATACTAATTCTAACTACCTCATAAGGTTGTCCTATCAAATAAGATAATATTTGTAAAATGTTTTACATGCTTAAGACACTATATAAATACTAGTTATTTTATTTATTTATTTATTTATTATTATTTAGAAGCTGCTGTGTCAGTGGTAAAGTTTATTGGGTCTCAGTTTCCTGACTTTTTTCCTTGGTGATTATTGGCTTTGATTTATATTAACATTGTAGATTATTGTTAGTGTATGGGAAATTAATCTTATATTTAGAATCATCTTTATGAAATTTCACAGTTTTCAAAAATTTTTCAAAGCTCATACTTTGAAAAAAAAAAAGAATATTGGTGTTTGTGCTTGACTACACCAGTTTTTGGTGCATTGGGAAAAGTGTTGGCTTTGGAGTCATAAGACTTGAGTTTGAATCCTGATTGGACTGCAGTCACTACCTGTGGCCTTGGACCAGTGACTTCCCTGGGCCTGTTTCCCTACTAGTAAAATTCAGGGCTGCAATAGATGACTTCTAAAGAACTTTTTGAAATCAAAATTTATGATCCCAGGTCTAATCTTGGTTGCCCTGAAATGCCTCACTAGTGCTTTATAACCGCACAGAAAGATTTGGGGCTGGCCTTACTTGATCTCTGTGCCATTTTTGCTCTTTGTACTGGCTTTGTACTGTACTTTGTACTGTACTTTGGAGACTGGGGAAAACTTGCCCATTTTCCCTTTTGAGAGATTAGCTGTTGTGTGAACCTAACAATGCATCCTCTCTCCTAGAGATTCTTGACATCCTGCTACTGAAATAGAGAGCCTTGAATCCTCCCTAGTCCATGTGGTGACTTCCTGAGGCAGGTTGGGAGTAGGAATCCTTACATAGCTAGTTGGAGGGAAGGGAGATGGACACGGGAAGGGGATTCTGAGTTTTCTTCCTCCCTCTTCCCCTGTGTAAAGTCTGAGTTCTATCTGTTATTCATACATAATCTACTTTAGGGCAACCCTCTTCTCACAGACTTTTCCTCTTACCTTCAAGTACTATCTCCCTTCCACTGGTTACCTCTGTCTTTAGTTTTGGAATTTTGTTTAACTTGCTAATTCTTTTTTCTTTCCTTTATCTAGTTATTTAATTCTTTCCCTTTTTTTCTCTCAGTTAAGTAGTCCATTAAGCTCTTCCTTCATCTCCTCCCCTCTAACTTATTTTGTTTGTTGGTTTTTAAAAAATTTTTATTTTCTGAACCTTTTTCCAAAAAACTCCATCATTCCCTTGTCTTTGTGATTTCTCTTTCTATTCTCTCCTTTCTAGACTTTTATTCTTTGACTCACAACCTCAACTTATTTATTCCCTCTTAGTTTCTATTTTCTCATGGCATTAAATCTTCTAAAGTGCCCATTTTGAGTTCACTCTTCTAAATGGTTTCAATGTTATTGTCTTGTACGTTGTTTTTGCTGTTCCCTTTTCTCTTGTGCTCACTCTTTGAAGTACCAATTCCTAAAGAAGATAGAAAGGATAGATTATCCCAAGGTAGGAATTTTCTTAGGTCCCTGATTTAGTACTTTGTTACTATTTACTATCCCATAATCTTTTTCCCCTGACTAGTCATGAGCTCTGCCTTTGCGTCCAGGTTCTCCCACTCTTCCTGGTGTCAGTTACCCCCAGGAGCTCTGATGTCCCTTTCTCCTGAGTTAGGATGCTGCCCATAGAAGCCTAGCACTCTCTCAGAGGTAGTGGTCTCTCTAAATATCAAATTTCTTCAGATCCTATAAAGGGAGACTCTTAACGAAAGATAAGACGTCCATGAGACTGGCCCCCAAATTGACTTTTCATTGCTCTAAGAAGTGATTGATGACTGGGTGTTGCTTGGTGCCTCAGGTACTCCACCCAGTCCCTTAGCTCAACCCCAGAAACATATCATAATTTTTATTCCAGAGGAGCAAAGCTGTGTATTGTTTCTCTATTTAGCTGCTCCCTGAGAGCTGACATTTATATGAATAACTCTCAAATCTAGTAATAATGTTGGGGGAAAAACACAGTTGCAGTGAACAGGATATAAGTAAGTATTAATAGGAATGGAAAAATTCATGATCCCCAAATGTCATTTTAAAAAAATATATTAAAAATTCAACATCATTTCCACTGTTGTATATGTTAAAATGTTTCAAATCACAATAAGTTAAAATAACTCACTAAGAAGGATTTCTAATTTCTAAACAGAGGCAGAGCCTGCCTACTTGACTATGAGTAACGTCAGGGAAGTTCTTGCCTTGATTGGAGACATAAAAGATGTTAGTTGTCATGTTAAATTATTGATCCATCCGTTGAACCGCTGTTCTATTAGGGTGGAAAGGAGCCTGAAAAACCACATTTTTTTTTTCTATTGTAAGCCAGAAAAAAACAGAGTCCCTAAAGTGAAGTAGTGGTGGATACCGCTGTACCATTGGGTCTTGAAAAGCTCGCAGATCTGCTGCATGATTCTTTTTCATGGGGGTGGAAGTTTGGCGGGGAAGGAGGAAGGAAGCACATGTGCTACTTCCTAATTGTTGTGTCTTGCAATATCATAAGAGAAAACCAGAGATGGCAGCTTAGTTTCCTATTTCTACCCCCCCTTTTGCCTTCCTTCTCCACACCACCCTCTGAAAAATGGCCTCTGTTCCGTTAACTTAGTCAGAATGCTTGTTTTGAGACCTTTCTGATGTTATCACATTTACAAAGTGCTTTCTGTGTGTTGTCTCTCGCCAGCTCTGCTAAGGTAGGTGCTACAAGAGTTGTTACCCCATTTTATAGACGAGAAAACCAACCCGGGTTAAGTAGTTTGCTGATGTCGAAAGTGGGATTCCAAGTTCAGCGCTGTTCCCACTTCATCATGCGGCTCTCCTGGCCCTTTCTCCATCTCTTGGCAAGTTGAAAGTCGCTTCTGAAACCAACCCCCCTCATGAAGGAACTTAGTCCCAGGGAGCATAGGTGATTGCTTGAAGGTCGCACAAGTGATATATAGCAGGATAATAAATGATCTTTATTAAATTAAAGTCATGGAATATTAGAGCTGGAAGGAATCTTAAACTCATTTCAGCTCAAAAAGATAGAATCAATGATTCAGTATTCCTTAATACTTCAAGGACTTGTGATTTCATCTGTCTGTCCCTCTCCTTCCCCCTTCTTCCCTTCCTTCTTTCCTACTCTCCTCTCTTCCTCTCATCTCTTCCTCTCATCTTCCCCTCTCCCTCTCTTCTTTCTCCTCCCTATTTCTCCCTCTTTTCCTCCCTCCCTCTTTCCCTAAGAACCCTACTGAATACATTCAAGCAGTGGTGACCTGGATTCCAATACAGCTCTGACCTGCCTAATTTGTTCCTGTGCTGTAATATTCCTGTGCTATAATCTTCTATCTCCAAATCCACTAATTGGAAAATAGTGACTTTATATAGTTCTTTAAAAATTACAAATCACTTTGTGTATGTTATTATCTCATTTGAACTTCATAACAAACCCTGTAACGATGGGAAGTATAGATATTATCCCCATTGGACAGATGAGGAATTTGAGTTTGTGAGACGCCCATGGTGGCAGAATTGGTCAAAGTGCGGATGGAAACTTGGATCTTCCTGTCTCCAAATCCAGAGCACTTGCCATTATAACATGCTGAATTCTTTCTTTCCCTCTTCATCTACGTATATGTATGCACATAAATATGGATAAGTAGCTGGCCTTAAATTCAGGAAGGTATGAGCTCAAGTTCTGCCCGCCTCTGACATATTGACTGAGTTAACTCTGAACAAATCAGGCTGAAAGTGCCAGCCTGTACCAATAAAGAGTTTCTTTAGCCAAATAGCCTCTTTAACTAATGAAATTACAGGTCTGATCCCTGTTTCTCTCTCTCTCTCCTTCTCTCAGTATATAAAATTTATTCCTATGTTATGGATCTATTGGACTGGCTCCCCAAACTAGTCACTTGAAAATGTCTGAAGAGTTTAAGTTTTCTTTGATATGTGAGTGTGTAACTCATTCTCTGGGTGAAGCAAAATCTGAATGACCTTCTCGATGCTTAGAGGAGACTTGATTACTTTAGAGTTTAATTTCCCCACACAAGACATGTTTGATAACGGGCCAAAACAGTGGTCTGCCAACTTATTAGTAATAGCACACAGAATTAAATAAAGTTACATGGCGTGCCTCCAAGAGACCTCTGTTCACAGCTAATACGGCCTTTTAAGTCTTGGAACCAGTGCTTATATACTATAAAATACCTCGTTCTAGAACCTGGAAAAATATCAAGATGGTGGCTGCGGTTGGGTCCATTATTGATCGTATCTTTAAAGTAGTTACTTGCTGAAAATGTGTAGGTGCTCTCTATTCTAGGATGAATGGTACCATCGTTCCTGGTGTCTATGTGGCCATTTGGATGTGGAGAGAAAGAGGGTGATTCCAGAGAAGACTGTTTTTTTCTTCCCTTTCTCCTATATGTTAGGAAACCTTGTATAATGCTTCTAATTTGGGCCTTTGACCTTCACTTGTCACAGGTGAGTCAGGGAGGATGACATGGTCAGGGAAGCCATGTTTCAATAAAAAAAAAGTTTCCTTTTAGTGTCTTGTGAGGTTGGTAGCATCATAGTCTATAGGATCAGTGATGAGAAGATTCAGTGCTAGGTGAACCCTTAAAGTCTGTGCAAGTGGAATGTGAGGAGAGGTTGCCTTGGGAGGAGGTGTTGGATGGTCACTTTTTGGTTATGTTGTAGTAGGTATGGACTGCTGAAAATGCCTTTCTACTGGAAAAATTCTGTCATTCCCTGATTATCCTATTTACCCTCCTCACTTTACTGGAAACTGAAGCCCAGAGGCACTAAGTTCCCATTGGCAATCATTAACAAAGTGAGGATTGGAATACAGGTCTTCTGACTCCAAACCCCGAGGTCTTGTGTAGGATGAGTGAGAGTGTTAACACATAACCCTGTGCTAATGGGGGAAGTTGTATTTCTTAAAAAATAAGTGAGATCTATAAGGCAGAGAGCTCTGTGTATTCTTGGTGTCATTGAAGTACAAGTTAGGAAGAACTCAGGCTATTGTCGTAGCATGGAAGGAGGAGGAAGGGAATTTAATCACAGTAATGCAAGTTAGGCTCTCCCATGCGATTCCCCTGCGAAGAGCATTTCACATGAAATGGGTGGTATACAAAGGCCAGAATGTGAAAGAAATGCCCGTTTCCGCCTAATGTTGCATTAATGTGATTTGTTTTAAGAGCGTTTATTTGGGATGTGAAAATATGACTTTTGTAAGACTGCCAAGTCTTACAATGAGTGGCCTGATGATCGAACTCTGGTTTGTGCCAGATGAGAGGTACCAGAGGGCAGGCTTTAAGTGATATTGAGATGTTATGAATTATCAAACATTGGGGAGAGCAGAGAGAGAGAAGGGAGGGAGAAGAGAGGGGAGGGAGGAGGAGGAAGAGGAAGAAGGAAGATGTGTTAATACATTTCCACTTGGCACCAGATAATAAAAACCCAAAATACCTTAGTTTCTTAATCAACAAGCATTTATTAAGTGCCTACTAAGTACTAGGAACTGTCCTAGGTCCTGGATATACAGAGGCAGAAATGAGATGGAAACTTCACAGAGCTTATTCTCTATCAAGGGAGATGCCATGAACATTACAAGCATCCATGATCTCTATAAACTCACTTTTTGGGAGGTAGAATTGGCCTCTGGGGGCACCAGGAAAGGTCTCAAGTGGGAGGAGACGCCACTTGAGCTGAACTTTAAAGAAGACTGAGAATCCTAGAGGAGAGGAGGGGAAAGCCTGCTAGGCATTAGGCACAGCTTGTGCAAAGACACAGGGAGAGGATTTAGTAGGTGGGGTTTGAAGAATAGGAAGAAGGCTTATTTAACTGTACTGTAGCATATGTGAAAAGGAAACATGTCATGCTGCAAAGGAAGGTCAGAGGCAGGGTGAAAGAACTTTCAATGCCAGAAGGATTAAGGAATCATAGGAATTCATTGAACTTCTTCAAGGAACTCATATTCTGTGCTGGGTGTACTTCATTAGCCAACTAAATAAAAAATGCATGTTCAGAGTCTACTTCAAGAATGATAGGGAATACATTTACTCACATCAGGAAAGGTTCACGTATGAGGTGATGTTTGGTTCAAGCTAGGAATTCAACAGAGGTGGTAGTTTTGCCGGTAACTGTCTGTGATCTTATTATTCTCCATTGAGGTGGAGAGTTGGACTTGAAAATATCTGAAATCCCTTCTAGCTTGAACATTCTGTGGTTTTCTGTGTGATACAGTGGATAGCGATTTTGGAGTCAGGGAACCTGGGTTCGAATTTTACCGTTGTCTCTTATTGCCTTTCTGACTTTGACCAAGGTACTTAGTCTCTGTGGGTCTTGATTTCCTCATCTGTCAATCGAGGACACTGAACTAGATTCTGTGGTTTGGATCTATGAAGCTAGACTTCTCTTTTCTCTTGATTTGGAATAGCTCCTTTTCTCTTCCTTTATTTTTCCCTCTATTCCCTTCTCTGGCAAGCCAAAATGTTTACTAAGCATTATAAAGCACAGGTTCTTTGGTGAAGGTGTAAATTCAGTTTTTAAAAACATCCTGATTAATAAATACCTTCTTTGAAACAGGATGAACTCACTGCAGTGAATGTAAAGCAAGGCTTCAATAATCAACCGGCTTTCTCTGGCGATGAGCATGGCTCTGCCAAGAATATTGTCATTAACCCATCCAAGGTAAGGCCCAGTCTTAACCTCAAGTTTCATTTCTTAACTATGGAGTGTGCAGAATTCCATGTTTAGATACATACACTATTAAGTTTTTGCCCAAGCAAATGTGTTTTTATGTCCTAAAAATGTGTCTGTCTGAATGATAGGAGGAGTCGTGTTTGGTTTCATGGTTTGACTCTCTGTTAGGTGAAAGTGTGTTCATACAAAGTCATGTCTCCAAGCCCAACATGGCCATGTTGGGGAAATATAATTGCAAGAAAAAGATGAACAAATACTGATTTTATGTATAGATTAAGTAGAAATGTTTCCATGAGTGCTCATGTTCTGCACCTCATGGTATACTTTAGTAACTTAAAAGTCTTTTGATTCAGAGTGGCCATGTCACTGAATTCTACTTCTTGTGCTGGGTAGCTCTCGAATGTTAAAGTTAGAAAAGTCTCATAAATGGAGGGAATGTCCAAACTGGGAGTTCCCTACATTGAGGAAATCCAGGTTTAGAATAACAACAGAAGTTTGTACTTGTTTCATAGAGATTAAGAATATGCCTCAGAGGACTGACCAGGCCTGTTTACCTGGTATGAGCTATTTGTTCAGTTTCACTTGAACATGATCTATTCTTAATTATTAAAATGCCAATGTCAGGAAGAAGGGAAACCATAACAACCATTATTATTGAGATTCCTAGCACTGAAATATTTTGGTCCTTTTAAGCTTTTTTATTCTCTAGAGTACAAAAAATCAACTTTGTTACATTATTAGGGATTAGCCTTTCTTACTGGTATTTGTGCAGTGATAGAAGGCTGGGTCTGGAGTCAGGAAACTCATTTTCCTGAGTTCAAATCCAGCCTCAGACCCTTATTAGTTATGTGAACCTGGGCAAGTCATTTAATCCCATTGCTTCAGTTTCCTCATCTGTAAAATGAGCTGGAGAAGGAAAAGGCAAACCATTCCAGTGGTTTTTTCTTAACCAGAAAAATGCTGAATGGGGTCATGGAAAATCAAATATGACTGAACTGAATGAATATTTAATGTTAAAATAATGCTTTACATTTTATAAAGTGCATTTGTTGTCTCAGTCTTTTCTGATTATCATGGCAGTGGTAGTGAGACTGGTGGGCTCCCAAAACTTGAACTTGGGCCTGGGTATTCTGACCAATTATTCAATGTTCTTTCTAGTATGATCTTTCTACCACTAGTTATGGCACATCAGTCAGTCACCGAGCATTTATTAGGCATTTACTGTGTGCCAAACACCTGAATTTCCAAGAAACCTTAGCCCCATTGGTTTTGGAATTTTGAGTATGGAGATGGCTTTTGATTTCACAGAAATGTCACATCCCCTCTTATGATAGAAAGATGTCGTATCTGATTAAGAAAATAGATGATAGCAAAAAAGCAACCAACCAGCCAGTCTGCTATGGATTCAGTGATGCTTGTCAATGAAATTATATTTTAAAATCCCAGCAGCATATGTATTACATTTGAAAAATAGTGATTCACTATCTGTGTAGGATATAATATTTATTCAGTCTGCAGAAGGTAGAATTGCTTATTTTTTATACTCAAATCAAACTGAATATCTTGTTGGAGTTAAGCATGGATCTGAATGGTTATAGTTGGCTTGTACAAGGATTTCTGGACCCTTTGAATAACCTCTTGGAAGGCCTCTAAAGGGGTCTCTGGATTCCCATAGATTGGGAATGGTTGTTTAACACACATTCCCCTCCCCCTCCCCTTGCCATTTCCTTGTTACCAAGACAGTTCTTTAGTCTCTTAAAAAAATACCTGCTAAATTAGGGGAAATAAACACTTCAAATTAAATGTCAAAAATGATACTTTGGTCTCTCCTCATACTCTCTTTAAATCTTTTACTTCCCAGGAAAATGTTGCTTCCTACAGTATGTATCTGTTCAGAAGGTGTTCATAGGACCCAGGATGCATATGCAATTTTACTGAGTTCCATTGGTATTATTAAGTCCATGGAAAAAAGTGTAATTATAAAAGCAAACAGCCCAAATTTTAATCATGCACTAATCAAAACGGATCAAGGAACACCTACTTCACATCTTTTGAAAAATTGCTCTTCTTTCATATTCAGGTAGACAGATTTGGCTAATTACTTACACCTGTACACCAGTCTACAAACTAAATATTTATTGATTCATGAACATTAACTCGGATGATAATTCATCTTTTAAAAATTGTGCTTTCTCTGGCTGCACAGCTAGGATTGTAAGTCCTTTAGGCTGTCACCTTCTGCTGGGTCTAGGGACACTGGGAGGGTCTGGCTTACCTTTAAAAAAAAGTAACTGATGGGGAGAGATGCTTAAACAGCAAGCCCCTTGGGAAAACTGAAGCAAGTTTATATTTGTTGTTATAGTTCAACTCTTTGTGACCCCATTTGGGGTTTTCTTGGAAGAGATACTGGAGTGGTTTGCCATTTCTTTCTCCGCTCATTTTACAGATGAAGAAACTGAGGTGAACAGGGTCTAAGTGGCTTACCAAAGGTCACAAGTGTCTGAGGCCAGATTTAAGCTCAGAAAGATGACTCTTCTAGCCACTCAGAGTTTATATAGCTTCATCCATTACCAGTTATTATTCTGTTTTGGCCTTTTTTATCCTGAACATTTCCAGATTTTTTTTTTAATCAATAATGTGGAAATGAAGAAACAGGTCCAAAGAGCTTCCTAATGCATTTTTGTAAGTTTAATGTTTGGCAGTATCATGAGAAACCAGTGTCGGTAAAATTGGCGGATCAGAGATTTGGGGCATTTATAAGTTGTTAGCTATGAAAAGAAAATTTAAATTACCTTTGACTAGGTGTCAGAATCCTTAATATAAATATACAGTTTTCTTCTTGAAAGAGTGATTACTGTGTGATTACTAGATTTTTCCATTACTGTTAAAACCCAAAATTCATGTTAGGATAAATATTCTCCCAGAGGGCTGGGTGCAATTAACAAGAATGTCTATTGTAGTAAACGAGAAAGGTTAGCTTTAGAGCATGGCAAAAGCCCATTTACTTTAAGATGTTCAGGACTTCACTTTACCTTGCCCAATGTCTTTAAAACCCCTTCTCCCCACCCTCCCCCCACCCCTTGACAACTTATTTGTAATTTAGGTTTCTAAAGAACAAAGGTGATCTGTCACTTTTAGTGGAAATCTCAACTCTGCTTTGAGGGATTGAATCTTAATCCTATTATGTGATTGACTAAATTGGTGACTTCTTTCAATTAAATTGTAACCACAAATTTTTTATATAGCAGGGTGCTTTTTTATATTCTTTAAACTTACTTTTTCCTTCTTTTCTCTTTTTTTTCCTTCCACCAGATTGGAGCTTATTTTAGCAGCATATTAGCAGAGAAACTGAAGCTAAATACTTTCCAGGACACAGGAAAGAAGAAACCACAAGTTAATGCTAAAGATAATTATTGGCTGGTGACTGCCCGATCCCAGAGTGCAATCCACAACTGGTTCTCAGATTTAGCGGGAAATAAACCACTCACTAACTTAGCAAAAAAGGTATTAGCTACTTTTTTTTCATGTTGCTTTAATATTTGATTTTCACCAAAGTGAGGAGCTGGTAATGATGAAGTTCCCTCCTTTCCTCATAGAGGAGGTAGATTTTGTATATATACGTTTTTCCCCTTTTCTGGTTTTGAACTGTGTGTCCCATATAGGGCTTCCGTCTAAAATGAGAAGCTTCACATAGAAACACAGTTTATATGGCCTACTGAAGGTAGAGAAGGAAGGACTTTGATGTCCAAAACAACTACCAAGAATCTACCATCTCCATGACTTGGACTTCTCAATTTGAAAAGTCCTTGAAAGCAGAGCTAAGTGTGTACAAGTAACTTTCCTTGCTTTGTTGGGCACTCCTCTTTAAAAGAAAGCATCTTAAGGTTCCTAGCTAAGTCTTGTTTCCCCATCAGATGAGATCAAGATTGAGATTCTGTGTGTTCTTCATCTATTAAAGAGAGAAATGAACCAAGTTAATAGCTTTCTTGGGTCCTTTCCTTTTGATCAGTGTGCCTCAGAATGAACATTTTCTTGTCGTGGGAAAAAAGACACACAGGGTCAACAATCATGTAGACCAACTGAAAGGAAATGTTCACTCGAAGCTAGCTAAAGAGCGAGAAAGCTTTTTTTCTTGGTAGACTTAGAAATGGCTTCCTTTATTTCTGACCTCTTGTATGGTTTTCCAATGAGCATGTGGATTTCCTTGCAGTCTCCTCTGCAGCCTTTTTTTTGTCCAAGGTATTTCTGTCTTACTCTCTTAACTTTTCAGTGGCAGGTCTGGCACTGGCTCAAAGTAGAGAAGAACTTCCTTGCAAGGTTTTTTTCTTTTTAAACAAAAATCCTTCCAAATAGGACTTGTTGCTTTATGTTGCTCTTATTTTTGTTACCATGATAGGTTTCTGTGACCAGACCCAACTGAAATATTTAAATGTATAAACCAAAATACCCAAAATAAGTCAGTTCATAACATATATTAAGTACTTGCTGTGCGCTAGTGCAAACCAAACCTACTCCCTTCCCTTCCTTTTTGGGTCATGTCACTAAAGCTTGTTGGACTGTTTGGCTTTGTCTTTTTCAGTGGTGAATAATAGTTTACTCAGTGACCTCACTGCAGGCTAGGCTAATTTCATCCGAGTACGTTTTGCTGTTTGCTTTCTCTCCACTAGGAATTCCTACGCTGTTTGTTGGTTAGCACCTCCAACTCCTGCATGGCCAACCCAGCTTTCTTCTTAGCAGGTTTTCCTGTTCTGGAAGCATTTCAAACGTATTTTTGATGCTCCTTAAATGCTCCTGCTGGCAGAGGGATGATGTACTTTGCATTAGAGGTGTATTGATCTAGGAAAGTCATCTTCTAGGAAGGAGGCAAACCCTGGAGCAGTTTGTTAGTCAATGTTCTTCTCTCTTTATTAGGAGCTGCTTACACTGGCCAAATCAGGTGTTGTTCAGGTAAGCCCTGGCATTCCTTCTTTGCAAATTTATAGATGTTTTCTTTGTAGAACCATTGAACATAGTTCAAAGTAGTCATTTCTTGGGCTTTTTTTTTTTTAAGAGCATTTTCCGTTGGCCTGAGCATCCTTTCCTCTTGGGATTGCAAAATTATTCATTCTCTGCATGTTCTTCATAAGTTTTTATTTTTTATTTTTTTAAGTTTTGGTATTGGTGTCTTGCATTTCTTCGAGAATTCCTCTTTCAGCTAGCTTATAGCAGAAAACCTTGCCTTTCCTGCTGAGATCACGAGTCAACTTCCAACTCTGATCCGGGGTCTAATGTAGTTGGGGATGTGTGAAAGATTGAATTTCCTAACTTGTTTTGCTGTCAAAATGAACCATGTAAATTGCCAGGTGTTTTGTTTCCGAGAGGTTGACAGCTGCATGGTGGGAAGGGGACAGGGTTTTTTAATTGATAGACAGTAACAGCTGGATTTTGACTGGGAGCCCTCCTTGCTGCTTGGGTTTGCTATAGGGAATGTCTCTGAGTTTGGAAAATATCTCTGGTCTTCACTTATCCATTTCAGGTGGTCATCTGATCAGTCCAACCTGTGCTGGTGACCCATTTTGGCCCCACTGGGGTGAGAGATGGTGCCATTGGGGAAAAATGGGGAAAGAGGAATCAGTAGGGAGAAGAGAGGGTTCTTCCAGGGGAGGAAAACAATAGCTGCATACTAGACGGTCTTAATTTTCTACTTTTATGTGGCTGCAGTTGTTACCTCCCTGAAAAACATTGATATTATTTCACTTCAGGACAGTTATAGCTTTATTGTAATTTTATTTAACTGTCTTGCAAGACAAGGTATTCATATATGCCAGATGGCTGACTGAATCAAACAGATATTCTAAACTTTTGGTCAATTTTCTCTATTAAAAGTATTTTCTGTCTCTATAAAGAAGACTGGCAATTTTGGTGCATGGGAGTCTTTTTCTTCTGGTTTGCATGATTCTTGTGGTTGGGTTCAGCACCGACCATAGCTATTAATTGAACAGAGCTGTTGATCTCTCTCTTCTTCCCTAATATGTAACTTTCTTCTCATAAATGTGTGTATAAATATATGTATATTTCTTCTGAATTTTAAGCACTCAAATTTAGCTAACTGCTCCTCCTGGGAGATTACTTGTAAGGGTGATATTAGAATTTTGCCCAGAGCTATTATAATTTCTCCTAGTCATTCAGTTTTGTTGGATAGTTCATCTAAATATTTAATATGTTGTATTAAATTTATCTTCAGCTTTTAATCCTCCTGTCGATTGCTGTTGCAAAGAAATCATTTAGGCTTTCCAGGAAAGATAGCATCAGTAATAATTTTCGGAGGTGGCAAGCTTCTCCCGCTTTTGTTTGCCTATCTGCTCTGGATCTTGGTCCTAAAACATTTTTCTGTGTGCCTGACTGAGAAGCAGCCTGGCCTTTGACAGATATTTGACATGCCAAATATTGTATTAGAGGAAATGGCAGGTCTGACCTTGGGATGAATAAGCACATGTTTTCCTATAAAGGTCTTGAAAGATGTAGTAGTCAGTGAACTGAGAGCCGCATGCCCTTTCAATGAAATGCTTCACAAGCAAAACGTGCTACTAATTCTTGGCCAGATTCATTACAGGGGCCCAGAACTTGAAGCCTTACTCATTAGGCTCATGTTCTTTACGTTCATTTCATTTTTCATTCCCTTGGAGTTGTGGCTGCCAAATTGGAGGGGATGGCCTCAGATGAAGAGAAGGTGTGTGGGGGAGCCGCTGGATTTTGAAATTTTATTTTTCAAATGGAAAGAACCACCAGCAATGGGAGAGACCTTAGGAGATCATCTTTGTTTTTTTCCATTTATGGCTCTTGAGACCAACGTGCCTGAGGGCCATGGCTGTGATTAGGAAACACCCTTGCTGGTTTGGAGCTTGGAACTTACAAACATGTAATAATATGCTAATAAGGCTGTGTATTAATGTAATAATACTCTTGCTTTCCACAGGGCTTTCTTATATTCCTTTGTGAACTTCAGTGGCCCTAAGGAATAGTAGGGGAATGAGTGAGGGTGGGAAATGGAATAAGTATTTGTATACCCACTATACACCAGGCACTATGCTGCGTGCTTTACAGATGTTACCTCATTTTATTCTCAAAGCAACCCTGGGAGGTTGGTGCTATTATCCCCATTTTACAGTTGAAGAAAACTGAGGCAGATAGAGGTTGAGTGACTTGTCCAGGGTCACATGCCTGAGGTTGATTTTGAACTCAGGTCTTCCTGACTCCAGGTCTAGTATCAGAGGATCCTAGATTTTAAAGCTGGAGGGGACTTCGGGGGCCTTATTTTATAGATTAGGAAACTGAGGGGTACTATGTGTAAGTGACTTGCCCAAATTCACACAGATCATAAGTAGGAGCAAAGGTAGAATTTGAGTCCAGGTCCTTTGACTCCAGGGCTCTTTACTATCTTCATTTACACAAAGAGAAATTAGAAGGACTGAGAGCTTAAATGATTGGTCCCATTTTCACACAGGTAATAGTCTCATTTCAAGTTCTGTATTCCCTCCGCCCCCCCCCCCTTTTTTTTTAAACCTATTCTGACCCTGGGACTTAGTGACCTGCTGTCACAGCTAAATGAACTTGATTGTTCTTGGACCCCTTCCTCTGGGTTACTGAGCTAACCAAATTCTGGGGTTAAACAAACTGCTCTTGAGATTATTGGCATTAGAGACTTTGAGAGGGTCACTAGCCTTTTTCTACCAGCTCCCTTTTGCTTCTCTGTGCATTGGGGCTCCAGCTCCCTCACTAGGTCTAAAAAGAAATAATAAACTGCCCTAAGTACCTATGAATAAATTAACTCCTCCATCATTTCTACACCATAGTTTCTATTTCAGTTTTTGTTAGCATTGCTGAGGTATCATAATTTTAGTGTTTACAACTTCCATTGAGAGAAAGTGTGATGGAGTAGATAGATAGTGACCTTGGAGTCAGAAAGAGTTGGATTTCCTGACTGCCCATATCCTTGTGGCCAAGGTACTGAGCTCTCAGTGGCACAGGGAGAATTCAAAGACCAAGTTTCAGAGCAGGTTCCTATTAGTCACTAGTAGGTGTTCTATGAAAATTCTTTATGTTGTAATCAAAGATCTGCTCAACAATTTCCCCTCCTCCTGATTGTAATAAGTGCTCTCTTGATGTGGTCCTTAACATGGGGTCTGTAGAGTAACAAGAGAACAGATGTTGGGGGGATATCTCTGAACTTGTTTTGGGGAAAATATCAGATCTTTATTTCATTATAATTGGTTTCTTTTGTAACCATATGCATTTTACGTTATGCGTTTAAAAACATGATTCTGAAAAGGGGTCCATAGACTTCGCCAGATTTTGATAGACTCCTAATCAGTGTCCATGACACATAAAATGTTGAGAACACCAGAATAGAAGTTTAAGGCTTACCCAATGCTTATCTTACAGCTCTGTGAAGTATGTCATGTAACAGTTATTATCCGTAGTCACAGAGGAGGGAACTGAGGCTAAGTAAGGTTAAATGACATCAAATCACCCAGCTAAGTTAGTGGTTTTAAACCCAAGCACCAAGGTGGGTGCTTTTCTTTACCCTTCCATATGAACATTTTGCTTCTCCCTGTTAACCCTGCCCTTCCACATTACCATTTGGCTCCTCCATTTTAGTGGTCTGCCCCTCTGTATTAGGACCTGCCCCTCCACATTAGAGGTTGTCTCCTCCCCATAAACTTTCATGCCTCTCCGCATTAACCTTCAGGCTGTAGGCACCTTCGTAGCTTTTTGCATTCTGTGTGATTTAGAAAATACAGGTTTTAACAAAGCATTTGACAACAAGTATTTCTTTGGAAAGTGAGGCTGGAAGTGAGTAAGCTCTGACTTCAGGTTTATTTTGTATTTTGAACTATTTCCCCTCTGCTCTTGCTGATAAGACTCAGGTTTTAGTGTCTATATTTATGAGAGAAGGCACAGATATTTTTTTCTCAAGATGGGTTTGGGTTATATTTTTGAGGGGAAGAATCTGTATTTCAATTTCTTAGGTTAGTGTCCTGCTCAGGATCCTGTGGCCAGTTAGTGCAGAGTGGAGTCTGGAACCCAGGTAGTTCCCAACCACATTTCAGTATGCTTTGAATTCTGCTGGGTGCTCCTCCAGACAAAGCAAGAACTTTATCCCTAGTAAAAACCTCATGACAAATCTGCGAGTTGTTGTTGAATTTTCATTTCACTCACCTGTTCCCTTGCAAGTAAGTAAATTTCATTTTTGACTAGTTTCTCCTCCTATCCTCCCTTTGCTTCCTCTTTCCTAGAAATGGATTTGGAGTCAAACCTGAATTTGAAATTTACTTCTGTGTGATCTAGTAGGTGACCTAGTCCTCCAGGAATCCTCAGTCTCCTGTATATAAAATTAAGGGGTGAATGCCAAGGTCCTTTTCAGCTCTAAATCCAAAATTCTTCTGAATATTGCAAACATTGATTTCTTTTTCTCCCTCTTTTTAAGGTTCCTATTCTTAGCAAAAAGGAGGATGTTTTTGCCTATTTAGCAAAATATTCAGTGCCATTGCTTCGGGCAGCGTGGTTGATCAAAATGACATGTGCTTATTACTCTGCTATTTCCGAGGCTAAGATTAAGAAGCGTCAGGCAACTGATCCGAATATGGGTAAGTTACCGGCTGCAGTTCCTCAATTGATTCATTTGGTAAGTGCTCTTATTGTGCCAGATACTTGTTTTCTCCAACGGTGCAAGTTTAATCTTGAAAATCAAGCACTTTGTAGCTTATAGGTAAAGATGCTTTGTTTACACTGGTTTTATTTCACAATAACTACCCCAGATTGAGCTATCCAGTTAAATACAGTTAAAACAAAAAACAGCTCTACAAATCGACTCTCTGGTGACATATGGCTCATTCTCCATCTGTGGTCTACCAGCTCTTTGAGAAGGGGGATTTTATCCTCTGCCCTCTGGAGTCAAGAATGGCCATTGCTTTGATCTGACTCCTGATATTTTTTATTTTTTTTTTTACTATTGTTTTCCTCTTTGTGGCCAGAATGTAAATAAATGTTGTCCGGATTCTGCTTATATCAATTTATACAGGTCTTCCTATTTCTCAAGAGTTTTCTCTATTCATTGTTTCTTATTCTATAGAAATATTCCATTCATATACCATAATGTGTTCAGCTGTTCCCTAATGGATGGGGTCTCATTTTTATTTCCAGTCTTTGCTGCCATGAAAAGCACTGCTATAAATATTTTTGTACATAGGGGACCTTTCTCTGTCCTTGACTTTCTTGAAGCGCACTAGTGGTCTTGTTAGGTCGTAGGTCATAAGCATTTGAATCATTTCCTCACAACATAGTTCCAAATTGTTTTCCACTATAGTTAGATAAATTTATAGCTCCATTAACTGTGTTCGAATGCCTGCCTTCACACAGCCCCTCCAACATAAACTATGTCCCTTTTTATCACCTTTGCTGATTGGGAGATGATGCTTCACAGTCACTTCCATTTTAATTATTAATGATTTGGGGAATTTTTTCATTTGGTTGTTGAACATTTTTATTCTTGTTCTTAACGCTATTTGTGTATATTCTTTGACCACTTATCTATTAGTGATATTTGTACCTCTATTGCTTGGATATCAGAGATAATTTGATTCATTTCTATCTTCCTCCCCCTGCCCCCAAGAGTTTTTCTTCTTATATTTCCACCTTAATCCTCAGAGCAGAAGGTGATAATTCTCTTAAATGTGAAACTGCCATGGACATACTGGCTAAGATTATTAGATGTCTTTTTTAGTTTGGAAGGGCTGAAGTAGTCACAAAGAAAATGGATGAGAGATTATAGATTATTCACCAACTTCTGAAGTTTTAAAATGAGCCACAAAGCTGTCTCTACATAGAGGACCTATCTTTTTAGAGGGGAAAAAATGATCATACCAACTGGTGTTAAACAACAAGAATAACAAATAATTGATAAACTGAGACTTTGACATGTAATCAACCCATGATCCTTTTTAACTTTTCACTGTGACCAAGTCCCTTTCTTTGTATCTCTAGCATTTTGCATAGGACCTGGCAAGTAGTGGGTGCTTAATATTTATTGATTGATGGTTGACATGTCCCAATAGACGCTGCTGTTATCATTTCTTTTCTCCAAAAAAGACTGTCCTTGATCTTCGTTCTAACCCAGTTTCACCCGGATACAAATAGGGCTTGGCAAAAGATAGTGTACTCCACTGGAAGGATTAATATAGTAAGAGTCAAGTCTTGAATTGTAGCTCATTTGCTCTGAGATGTATGAATGTGTGGTCATGTATACTTCTCCCATATCATCCATTTCTCCCCCACCTTCCCGCCCCAAGTGTTCTGTGGTGCTGCCATCACTATGGAAGAGAGGAAGCCTCTGCATTCCTGCTGCAGTGAATGTACCTTGGGGTCTATCCAGAGCAGGAAGGAGTATGATATGAGGCATTTTGACAGAACCTTGTAAATTTGATTCTAAAGGATAAATCATCTAGTTGGGCTGTGTGATTTGAGATCAATGAAACACCTGCTTTTAGGGAAGAGACATATAAGCTGCTAATGACAAAGAATCCTCATGTACAGGATGTACCAGAGCAACAAAATAACGTAAGCCCTAAATTGAAGTCTTTTGACATTGGATACATTTGCTTTAGGGACATAACAAAAATATATTTGAATGGGAGGTTTAAAACTTACAAGATACTTTGATTATTTTTTTGTGGGTCTTTGATTGGGATGCATTCCTTTCCTCCCCCCTCCCCCAAATCCCTAAGTCAACAGTAAGCATTTAGTAAGTATCTACTATGTTCCAGGCAATGTGCTAAGACATAGATATACAAAGAAAGGCAAAACAGGTCTTGTTTACCCACAATTTAATGGAGGAAACAACATGTAAACAGCTAGGTGCAAACAAGATACACAAAGTGTAAATTAGAGATAATCACAAGGTGAAGTCATTAACATCCAGTGGGCTTGGGGAAGGCTTTTGGCATAAGGTGGGATTTTGAAGAGATCCAGGCACACTAGGAGACAGACAGAGAGAAGGAGGGAGAAAATTCCAGGCATAGTAGACAGTCAGTAGTGACCCTGTTATAACCCTAAAGTGTCTTGTCTTTTCTCAAAATTTTGTTTATATTTTCATTTTTCTATGACCTTTCAAAGAAAACTTCCCTTCATAACAAGAATAAAAAAATAGAGTAAATAAAGTTCAGTAAAACCAAAATGTCAGTCTTGTTTGACCATACTTGCAATAGTTCCCACCTATAAATCTCTTATCTCTGCAAAGAAGGGAAGAATGTGCATGTTTTTGAGCATTTTTCTTTCTAGTTTTCAGCATTCACTTTTATAAGATTTTGAGTTCCACATTTTTCACCCTTCATCCTCTCCCCCTTCCCAAGATGCCACACAATCTGATAGAGGCTATTGTCCATATATATATATTTCTACATTAGTCACGTTGTGAAAGAAAAATCACAACAAACAGGAAAAACCAAGAGAAAGAGAAAATAAGGTGCTTCAATCTGCATTCAGACTCCATAGTTCTTTCTCTGGATGTAGGTAACATTTTCCATCATGAGTCTTTTAGAATTAAGAATGTGTGTTTTCTCACCCATCCTCAAGTATTTTGTCTGCCCTGCATCAGGGCAGAACCCTAAACTACTCCAGTTATATGGGATTCTGTCACATTTTCAAACATCTCCAAGGATTCTTAATCTGGTTTCCAAGCACTTTATACTAGGATGCTAAGCGGGTCTCCAGATTTATCAGGGCAAATACTCCCTTTTCTGACATAGATTTCTTACCACTTTACTAGATTTCTTAACCATGTGGGATTATTCCCATGAATTCTTCCAAGAGGTTCCACCTGAATCTCCAGAGTATTTCCTCTAACTACTGGGGGAGGTGGGGTACCAGTGTACTGCTCTGATACATTGTTGCGCCTTATTTTTACTCCCTGATTTACTCTCCTCCCACTGGCCTTGATCATATCTCATGCCCATCATTGTCATCAATGCCAACATTGCTGCCCATATTACATTGCCCTTCTCCATGTTCCTCATGCAGGACACACTATCCACATGCCTTTTGTGCTGGCTGCCCCCCTCCCCCTCCTCCATTGTGTGGAATTCTTTCCCTTCCTCTTCTCTGCTTTCTGAATTCCTTCAAGACTCAGTTCACATCCCACTTTATTTTTTTAAAATTTTTTTCTTTAAAAAATTTTTTTTTCAAATCCCACTTTATACAGAGGCTTACCCTGGTCATTCCTGCTGTTAGTTCCTTCTCTCTAAGACTACCTTCTATTTACTGTGTATATATCTTGTTAGTGCATCGTCATTTGTATGTTGTCTCCCATGTTAGAATTCAAGTTCCTTACAGGCAGGGACCATATTTTTTTGCCTTCTTTTCATGTCTCCTATTCTTGTCATGATACTTGGCACATATTAAGGGCTTAAGAATGCTTGTTGACTTAATGGCTATTAGCAGAAAATAATGACTGCAAAAAGGTATTATTATAGTTCCATCTTAGAGCTGTGGTGGTTTGACTTCTGACCAACTTGTTAGTTTGTAATGGCTATGGGCTGGTTCCCTCTTTACCTTAGGATAATAGGGCTCTTCTTTGTCTTCAAGGCAGGGAGATTGAGCTGAGGAAAAAGAGCTGAGGGATGACTTAACAAGAACTATGACTTTAAACAGTATCTGGATTGAGGAAGATGACCTTGCCACTTTACTCTGCCTTATTAAGGCCTAGTTGGACTACTGTGCCCAGTTTAATCATATTTTAAGAGGGAGGTCGAAAAACTATAACATTCCTATGAGATGGTGCCCAAGATGGTGAAGGAACCCCAGGACCAGACTCAAAAAGATATTGGGGAATGGAGGTGGGCAAGGTAGCTCATTTTCAAATATTTGAAAGGATTTTATTTAGAAGAGCCAGGGGAGGTGAAAGGAATAGGACCAATGCTTGGAAATTACAGGAAGACAAATTTTGCATCATTCACAAGATAAAAGAACCATTCCTCCTCTTTATTAGGGAGTGAGCTCTGTGTCACCGACAGTGTTCACACTGGCTAGCTGATGACCTGTCAGGGATATGTATAGGTTCATAATAAAGATTTAGACTGATCCCTTTCAGCACTAAGATTCTCTGCTTCTCTAATTTTTAACTAGAGTAGAGGAGATTGGTTTTCTCTTTTTTAAAATCCATCTAGGTAGGATTAACCAACCAAGGCTGAACCAAACTATACTCTTCTGGACTCGATCCTAGAAGATATTTCAACTCTGGAACTCACACATTGTGGAAGTACATCTGCCCCTGGGTCCCTTCCCTCTTACCGGAGGGTCGAGAGCTTCTCCCTGCACCTTCCTTTAGGGCGGGAGCCCAGCCTAACCCAACCATCTCTTCATTTCTTGCCCAACTGTCCACCCATACCCCTGGCTGGGTACCTTCCCTTTCCCCCACCTCTTTGCTACTTACTTTTGTGTATTGCCTTCCTTCATTAGAGTGGAAGCTCCTTCAGTGCAAAGATTGTTTTTTGCCTTTCTTTCACTCCCAGCCCTTATCACTGTGCCTTACCTATAGTGAGTACTTCAGAAATGTCTATTGACCAACTGAAAAGCTTGCCCATTGACCTTTGTGGGCTGGTGAAATCTTGCTCTCTGATGCTGTGGGTTCTTCCTCTTGATTGTTCTTCCATAATAAACTTGACCTAGGAAGAATTGGAAACCAATATGGAGAATTTACTACAAATTAAGAAGATAAATTTCATGATCGGTGGTGAGGTCTCATGACAGTTGACATCACAGAACAGCAGAGAGGTAACACCGACCCAGTTGTATTTTTCTCACTTCATTAATACTAGGAATGCTATATTTGACTTTTCAAAGGCTGAAATATTTTAATGGGTCAGAGAAAAAATCAATAAATGTACTCTGGAGAATTGCTAATGGGGATAAATTTTGGAAGGAAGGGCTATTAATAGTCCTTCTTTATTTAAGTAACATTCATCAAAAGTAAACCAGGGTTGAGAGAGGCAACATGAGGGGTGGGGAGTGTTTGCTGTTTGAGCTGGGAAGGGAAGACCAACCGGAGGAAGTCAAGCTAGGACTTTGAAGGCTAGGAGGGAGTCAGAGATCAGGCTGCTGAGCTCATCCAGTGTCATCCCCTGACTTGAAGCTTTGCAGAATACTTGCCATATAGTTTTGTTGTTTCCCCATATATTTTGTTGTTTGGTCATTTCAGTCTTGTCTGGCTCTTCATGACCCCATTTGAGGTTTTCTTTGCAGAAATCACTGGAATGGTTTGTTTTCTTCTCCAGCTCATTTTACAGATGACAAAACTGAGTCAAACAGTTAAATGACTTGCCCAGAAGCTCACAGCTAGTAAGTGTCCGAGGCTAGATTGGAACTTGACAGTTGTTTATCTTTTGAGTCAAAAACCCTTGCATTAAGAAGACTTACTGTATTCAAACGCAGGTTCTACTGACTGCAGGGCTGGTGTTATATCTACTGCACCACATAGCTGCCCTGGTTATACCACATCCAAGACAAATTTTTAACATAACGACTGTCTCAGTTCTTGGACCCAAATACTCTGTCTGCTACTGTACATTGCACATAGAAAGAACTTAATAAATGTTTGTCGTCTCACTATGTGTGGTGTTTGTCTGCTAGAATTTAAATTCCTTGAAGGCAGGGGCTATCTTTTGTATTGTACACGAGGCACAGTGCTTAATGCATTACAAGTATTTAATAAATGCTTTGCACTGATTCATTTTCACCCAAACCTTGCCTGACTCTTAGGTCATAGTCTTTTCTCCTGGCCTGGGAGAAGACTGAACCTCGTCACTCTTTCGCTCTTACTTTATCTTTGACATCTTAAATTTCCTTTAAGGAAATTGTATAGGACAGTGGAAAATGCTTGTCTTCTGGAGGCAGCAGCCATATTGTAGGCAAGCTGTGATCCCATGAGTATGTAGAAATGGCAGCTTGCATTAAATCATGCAGGCGTCAGCAGATCAGTCTCTAGGAACAGGTTCTATCTTTTTACTTTGTTAGGCAAAGATCCCACTCTATACATCTGGGGCAGGAATGACTATGGCAAAACCTCCCCTTTGTTGGTGGAAGTTTTGTAGTTTAAGTCATCTTGGTGATCTTTAGATTCTAAGCTTTTTTCAGTGAAAATGGGTTTTATTTCCTTGAAATAGGAATACATGTTTTATTTTCAGTTCTGCCATTCATAGTTTGAAGAGAGAGATAAAATACTGCTAACATAAATAAGGAATCAGCCTTGAATGAGATGTGAAAATTGTGAGTGTGAAACATGTTGTCAGTATGCATGGTGTTCTAGACTAGCAGGGCACTTTTGAGGTAGGTGAGATGGATTTATCCCTCAGAGATGTGATGGTAGGAAAAGTCTTAACTGGTACGGCATATATGCCAAAAGGAGAGAATCCAATTCAGCAAGTATCAAGAGCCTGGATATACTCAACATGGAGGGAAAAGCCCCTGCCCTCTAGATGAGCACATTGCACAGGAATGTAAGATTTTATTTAAGTGAATTTACATATGTTTGTGTATGTGGGCATGTGTTTGTGTGTGTGTGTGTATATATGTATATGCTTATATATATACACATATATAATTTTCCCCCAATTACATGATAAAATAAATTGTTTAAAAACTTAAAAAAGAGTTGAGTTCAAAATTTTATCTCCCCCCTCCTTTTTCCTCCTCCACCCCCCTCCCTGAGATGGTAAACAATCTGATATAGTTTATACATGTGTAATCATATAAAGCATTTTCATATTAGTTATTTTGTACAAGAACATTCAAAAAAGTGAATAAAAAAGTGAAAAATATTTAAGTAAATTTTAAATGAAATTTTGAACATAGGGAATGTAAGAGATGAAAGAGATTTAGGAAGAAGTCAGGAAGAAAAGGATACAGAAAGAAGGGAATTTGGACAGTCTTACAACTAAGGGAAAAAGATAAGGCTCTAAGGGGAAATGAATTTACGGAAATGCTATAGAAGAGAGTTTTTTGTTGTTTGTTTTTACTACTTCTGTACTTAAAAGGTTAAGTCAAAACAACAGCAGGTCAGAACTGGCTGCTGGTTTTTGAGAGTTTAATGAATTTTGTTTTGTGGGTGGGAGAAGAATGTGTTAGGTATCTTTAAATGCCTTCATCATAGCAAGAGAGAAACTTGACAAGTGTTAACACGTAGCAGAAAATCTGCTTTTGATTATGAGCATGGTATGGTGGATACAAAGATAGCCACAACTCAGGTCCTGCTCTCAATAACCTTATAATCTAATGGAGTTTGGGGTAGAGGATCGGAGAATTTTTCAGGGTTGGAAGAAAGCGAGGTGGTCATTAAGTCTAACTCATACCTGAAATGGTGTCCATTGTGCACCTTCTCAGAGAAGCGATCATGTAGCATTTGTTTGAAGATCTCAACCAACAGGAGTCTTCTGTTTCTCAAGGTGACCCATTCCAGTTTGGAATAAGTTTAGTTGTTGGGGAATATTTGCTACTTTGCAGCTTCTACTCATGACTCCTGGTACTTTCCTATATGGGCTGAGTTTCTCCACCACAGCGCTTCCTGTAGTCACATAAAGACAGTTATCTGACTTCTGAATAAATCTCTTTTCTAGGCTAAACACCCCCAATTTCTATAAGCCAGGAGTTCTTAACCTTTTCTGGGTCATGGATCTTTTTGACAGTCTGGGGAAACCTTCTCAATGTTGTTTTAAAGCACAAAATAAAATTCATAGGATAACAAAGCCAAGAAATATACTTATTAAGGTATTTTCTAAAAAAGTTCACAGACCCAAGATGAATAACCTTGGCTTGAGCCCATCCTTAGAGTGTGACCTCAGTGCCCTTTACCTGGCTGATTGCCTTTCTCTGGATACTACCTAGCCAATCAACTGCCACTGAGCAAAATCGGATGTAGTCTGATCAGGGTAGAAGTTAGCAGGACAGTCTCTCTCCTCCTTATTCTCAGGCTCTCTGCCTCCCTTAGTGTAGCCTCAGGACATCAGCTTTTTTGGTTTCTACATCAAACTCCTAACTCATTGAGCCTGCAGTCCACTAAAATTCTCAGATCTTTTTCAGACAAACTCCTGTCTAGTTGAGCCTATTCCATCTTGTACCTGTGAAGCTGATTTTTTTTAAAAAGCCAAATATAAGACATCATGTCAATTCCTGCTAAATTTCATCTTAGTGTATTTGGCCCAGTGTGCTAGGCTGTCAGGATCTTTTTGAAGCCCGCCTTTGTCATCTAGTACATTAGACATCCTTCCCAGCTTTGAACTTTCTGCCAATTTAGTAAGTATTACATTTATGGAATTATCTAAGTCCTTGGCAGAAATGTCAAGTAGCATGAAACCAAGCACAGATCCCCGGCACACTCTAATGGAGACATTTCTCCTTTAGAGGATCATGTGATTATAGATGTAGCTCTGGAAGGGACAATTAAAGGAACTGAGACTCAGGGAGGTTTGCGACTTTCTCAAAGTCAAGTGGAAAGTAGCAGAATTGGGATTCACGTCCAGTTCATCTGGACACTGAGCCAGCTCTGTCATCAGAGTCCGTTCATTCAAGTAGTTCCTAATCCTCCTGACCCCTCCTATTGTCTAGGCCAATATTTTTTTTTTTTAGCAAAACTAGCTAGACTTCATCAAAGACTTTCCTGAAATCTAGGTAAACTATACAATAGTCAGTTGATAAATTAATCAGCCAGCAAGCATTAACTACCACATGCCACGTGCTTTGCTCTGCACTGGGGACACAAATGCCATAAAGAAAACAATTTCTACCTGGAAGGAGCTTATGGTCTAAGGAAGAAGAAAAGGGGTATGATATAATAACAAATATAATATGTCAACTTAAGTATTGCCAAGAATGAATGTTCAGTTCTGTATGACTCTTTGTGACCTCATTTGGAATTCTCTGGGCAAAAATACTAGAGTGGCTTGCCATTTCTTTGTCCAGCTCATTTTACAGGTGAGGAAACTCCGGCAATCAGGGTTTAGTGACTTGCTCAGGGTCATATAGCTAGTAAGTGTCTGAGACCTGACTTAAATTCAAATCTTGCTGACTCCAGGCCTGTGCCACCTGTCTACAGAAAAAATATGAACAGAAATAAAAAGTAGCTAATTTTACAAGGTGGTTTGAAAGGGAGGGGCACTGGTTGTTGTCCTTTGTTCTCAAAGAGGACCAAAATGATGTCACCATGATAAAGTGAAGTTTCAGCGTGTCCAACCATGGCTGATCAGACCAATACGAGCTCGGAATGCTCTACCACAGATTGGGCACAGAGAGGTCCATGTGAACATTTGGGGTGGATACTCCACAAATTTCTGCATCCTACATTTCCTTTGTGCTATTTCAATTCTCCTTTGCTCATAGAGAACATGGTGGGCACACCATGCTGAGCCGTCCTGTGTCAGTGTCTCCTATGTTGCACAATCAAATCCAGTGTTCTTGAGAGAGACCTTGAGAATATCCTTGTATTGCTTCTGGCCACCATGTGATCGCCTACCCTATGTAAGATAGTCTTTTTGGCAATCATACATTTTGCATGTGAACAACATGGCCAGCCCATTGGAATTGCTGTTCCTGAAGCATAGTTTGAATGCTTGGCAGTTCAACTGGAGCAAGGACCTCAGTGTCTGGTACCTTATTTTGCTGGGTGATCTTCAGAATCTTCCTAAGACAGTTCAAAGGGAAGTCATTCATTTTGGGGGGGGGTGGGCACTAGTGATTGGGGGCACTAGGAAAACAATGGTTCTCAAAGTATGGGGGCTCCCAAGACCCTTTCAGGGGCTCCATGAAAACAAAGCTCTTTTCATAATAAGACTAAGAAGTTATTCGCCTATTAAAATACTACTTCCTTTTCCAACTGCATATCTGTGTGATACACATCCTCCATTTTTCCCCAAGCATTCACCCAAAGCAATGTATCACAACAGATTGAATACAGAAGCAGAGAGGAGACTCTGGCACTCTTCTCTTAAGCCAGACATCAAAGAAATTTGTAATAATATGCAAACAATGCCACTTCTCATTCAATTTTTTTTTTTAAGAAAATAGTTGTTTTTCTCTGAGGTTTACCACATCACACCTATCAGATTGGCTAATATGACAAAACAGAAGATAATAAATATTGGAGAAGATGTGGAGAGTTGGAACGCTGATTCATTGTTAGTGGAGCTGTGAGCTGATCCAATCATTCTGGAGAGCAATTTGGAACTATGGCCAAAGGGCTACAAAAATGTGCATACCCTTTGACCCAGGGACTCTATCCCAAAGAGATCACAGAAATGGGAAAGGGTCCCACGTGTACAAAAGTATTTGTAGCAGCTCTCTTTGTGGTGGCCAAGAACTGGAAAGCAAGGGGATACCCATCAACTGGGAAATGAATGAACAAGATGTGATATACGAATTTAATGGAATACTGTTGTGCTATGAGAAATGAAAGACTTCAGCGAATCCTGGAAAGACTTATATGAACTGATGCTGAGTGAAAGGAGCAGAACCAGGAGAACTTTGTAGACATCAACAACCACAGTGTGCAAGGAATTTTTCTGGTAGACTTAGTACTTCATTGAAATGCATGAACTTAAAAAATTTCCAATGAACTCATGAGGCAAAATGCCTTCTACCTCCAGAGAAAGAACTATGGAATTGGATCACAGATAGAAACAGACCACTTTCTTTTGTATTATATTTTGTTTTGTTTTATTTTATGATTTCTCCCTTTCATTTTAATTCTTCTATGCAACATGTTTTTAATAAGAAAGTATGTGTAGAAGCTATATAAAATTGTACACCGTCTCAGGGAGGGAGGGGGCACTGAGGAGGAAGGAGAAGAAAAAAAATCTAAGATTGTGGAAGTGATTGTCAAACACTGAAAACAAATAAAATAAATTAATTTAAAAAAAGAAAATAGTAGTTTTTCATACAGTATAGTATTTATGTTAACATGTAACATTTTTAAATGAAAATATAAATAATAAAAATAATTAAATAATAAATAATAAATTTTGTTAATTTTAATTTCCAATATGACAAATATTGATCAATGTAACTGATATAAACAAAAGCTCTCTGGGGTCCTCAGTAATTTTTAGCAGCATAATGGCTCGTGAGACCAAAAAATTTGAGAACCTCTGATGTTGAAGGAAGAGGGGGATTCTGTGAGGCAGAGAGAGTGCGTGCTAGGCATGGGCTGGGAGAGCCAGTTAGTTCAACAGTATGGTGACTAGATATGGTGCTGTGTGTCATTGTTTTTGCAAGGTGTTGGAGGGAAAGTAATGTTTATTCAGACTGGAAAGATAGTTTGAGGTCAGGTCACATCAGAGATTATATTTTTTATTTTGGTGGCAACGGAGATCCTCTGGAGTTGATTGAGTAGGAGTGTAACATGATCACATCTGCCTTTGAGAAAAATCCCTGTGGCAGCAGTATGTGTGTGGGATGATTGGAATGCTGAGAATACATTTGAGTCAGGGAATCCAACCAGGAGGGCACTGTAGTTATCCAGGTGAGTGGTGATAAGGGCTGTGTGAGTAAAGAAGAGTTTAGATGTGAAAAAAGTTGTGAAGATAGAAATGGGAAGGTTTGGCAACTGATTTGATATGGGGAGTGATGGAGAGTGAAGGGTCCGAGATCATGCCAAGAGTATTATCCTAGAGGGCTGGAAAGATGGTGGTGCCTTAAACAGAAATAGAGAAGTTGGGAAGAGTGGGAGGAAGGCTTTGGGGAAAAGATAATGATGTCAATTTTGGACATATTGAGGCCCTCCTATCTACTAGTTGAACAACCGTATTAAAAAAAATTAACAAGGTTTGTATACCATTAATCACTTCTTTTTTTTTTGCATCTTTGTCATAATGGATTTTTTAAAAAATTATTTCCTGTTCCAAATTCTCTCTCTTTCCTTCCACTCCTCCAGGTAGGAAGGCAAGAAATTCAATACTCATTGTACATAGGAAGTCATGCAAAGTCATCTTTTTAATAGTTTGTAAGTTTGTCAGGAGTCAGAGTGAAGCTTACTGGCCTTTTGTTTGCAGATTCTATTTCCTTCTCTTATCATTTTCCTTTCTTCATTCCGTGGTATTCATTAGAACGTGAGCTTCTTGAGTGTAGGACCCCTCCCTCCCTTTCTTTGTATCTTTGTATCTTCAGCATGTTGCAGTACACAGAAAGTGCCTAATAAATGCTTGACTTAGTAGATTTTTGTGCTTCAGATTCTTTCCTTCACTGATCATTGCCGAGTGATTTTACTTTATACCAGTGCAAAGATGAATCTCTTCTGGGCCAGGACATTTAAATTTATCCGAAACAACTGTTGTTTCACACTTCTCTCCTTCCATAGCTTGAATACTAGTTCTCTATTCACCATCTTTGCTCTGTCTTTTTCAGTTTATAGACCATTATTTTTGGAGGACCAAACAAACAAAAGGAGAACTGAGCACCTCTGTGTTCTCTCTCTGTTCTCTGTTTTCATCATACCATCCTCTTCCAGCCCTTATTTGATCTGCCTCTTTTTTCCATCATTACTCAGAAACAAACCTTTTTGTTGACCCTGGCTTTCCTCACCAGCTTCAGCTCATCCCAGCTTTTAGTTGGACAGTATTCTTACAATATGTCATGCTTTTTAACTGTCCTCTGTTACCTGCCCTTGATTCTATCATTGGTACATTTAAGACAAATTCTAAGTCAGTTGCTGATGTCTCTGTGTATCTATATTGATCTCTTTAGATAATTATTCTTTTTCCTTCATATCAGAATTTCTTTCTGACTTCAGAATTTCATCTTGAGAATTTCCCATCTCTTAAGGGCCTGCCTTCTTTGTAGAATTTTATTCCATAGGGACCTATCTTTCTTTGAACCCTTTGAAATCCAGTCTTTTCAAAGCTAGGGATCATGTCTTCTAAATTCCTTTATACCGTAGGTGGCGGTGGCCACTCCTGCAACTCAAATTTCCCATCGTTTCTGCCTCAGTAACTAGTTCCTCCTTATTAGGATGAGCTGCAGAATAGAATTTCCATGTGTTAATTCTTCAGCCTTTTGATGGATGAAATAGTGATTAAAGACAATCAAGAAAAGAGCACATCCCCACAGATAATTGAAGTCCTTCACTGCCCTTGCATTATTCCTCTTTGCCTGATTTATGATCTGTTAACGGGACTCATCTTTCTCTTTCTAGGGTGTCTACTGACAATACCCTGTTGACAGTATTGCTTTTGTTTTGGCTTCTCTTGATTCCTATTCAAATATTCTCCACTAAATTTATCTTTCCTTGTTTCTGGATTTCCTTATATCAGTCCAGTATCTGTCTGTCTGTCTGTCTGTCTTTCTGTCTCTGTCTATCTGTCATTACTCTGACTCTCTAGTACCTATCTTATTTCTTTTGAATAAGGCATACCTTTCCAAAGTTAAAGTGTAGACTTGATCTCATCCAATCAAGTCCAAGGAGCCCCCTTGTTCATCCTCCTTGCTACTCACCCAAAGACAAGTAAACATTCAATCAGTCAGCATTTACAAAGTGCCTACTCTGTGTCCTCCACTGTGCTAAATGGTAGGGTGAAAAGATGGTCCCTGTCTTCAAGGAGCTCCCAGTCTAATGAGGGAAACAGCAAGTAAACAAATATGTATAAACAAGTCAAGCACAGGTTAGGTAGGAGGTAGTCAACAGCAGGAAGGCACTAGAATTAAGAAGAATTTGGAAAGGTTTCCTGTAGAAGAGATGATTTTAGTTGACCTGAAGAAAGGCAGGAGGCAGAGAAGAGGAGGGAGAGCATTCTAGAAAAACCCATTTATACTTCTAAAATTAATTGTGCTACAAAGGAGGGTGAGGTAAATTCAAGGACACACTGCACACAAAGTACTATTGAGAAATTTGAGGATGGAGATGAGGCTGTAGAGGAGAGAAGGGAAGGTTTTATGAAGGAAGTGGCATCTGAGTTTACCCTTGAAGGAAGGGAAAGACCACATCAAAGAAAGGTGAAGGAATGGGGAAAGTCTATTCCAGGCTTAGGGCATGATATGAAAAAAAAGACACAGAGATAGAGTATGAGAAAGAATGAGTTGGAGAATAATCCAGTTTGGTTTGAACATAAAGACCAAGAGAGAGAACAGGATGCAATGAGGCTAGAGGGAAAGGATGGAGCCCGATTATGGAGGACCTTACTTAATCTTCTAAAGTCAGGAGTACACGTTGGGGGGCAATGGGGAATCATTGAAGGAATTCCAGTAAAATAGTGACATTGTCATAGGGGTGCATTAGGGGAGATGATTCCAGATGGTGTCACAAATGATAGACTAAATTGGGGATACTGGAGACAGAAAGATCTCTTAGGAAGATATTGAAAGCCTAAGTAGGAAGAAATGAGGGCCTGAAGTAGGATTTTGCTAGTGGCAAAGGAAAAGAAGGGACAGATGGGAGGGAGATTACAGCGGCGATTGATTGCCTGTGTGGAGAGAAGGAAACAAAGATGGTTCTGAGATTAGGGAAAGATGGTGGTGGCCACTGTAGCTGAAACAGCTCCCTTGACCTAAGAATAATAATAGATCACATTCCTCCAATGCCCCATGGCCCAGGAAGTGAGTGAGTGAGTGAACTGGCCTTGCACAGATACAGCCCTGAGACAGCTATGGTCCGACCATCATAATTTATTTCCCAGTCATTGGTCCTCTGTTGACTCTGTCCAAGGTGGCAGTTTGCTTTGTGGTTATGGTCAAAGTAAAAATGTCTCTGGACCTCAGTTTCTTCTTATGTAAAGTATGAGAATTATGCTAGATAGTGTCTAAAGACCCTTTCTGCTCTGGTATTCTACACTTCTAACCTGCAGTGAGTTCCTTGGCTTGGAGATGAGTCAAGATATTAGTACTGTGGCAGGATGACCAAGGGTATGGAACTGAAATTGATCTATCCTTTGTTTCTAAACTCAGCACTTGACCACCTAAGGTGGCCACTGTGGACAGGCAGGGCTTGTGACGTTGAATGGAGGCTGTGCTACTGGACTCCAATGACTCTGGAGGAGAAAGTGAGGCTGGTGGCTTTGCACAGCCCTGCCTCACTTAATCCAGTTCATTTGCAAGTTAAGACATCACCCTCCTGATGTCGTTGGTTCACTTTGAGAATAAGAGTTGAACACAGCAACGATTTGAGGGCAAGGGAGCAGAGAATTTAGGGATTCTACGTGTCCTTTGGAAGCTGAAATGAATAAATGAATGAGTGAAGAAGTATTTTATTAAGTGTGTATGTTAAGTACAGTGCCTTCTTTTCCCCATTGTACTTAATGGCAATCTTGGTGACAAGAAGAGAATGGAGTAGAGTATGTATTCTGAAAGTTTGATCTGTACCCCTGGGAGAGCCTTGAAACCCTTTCAGGAGGTCTGTGAGGTCAAAACAGTTTTCCTAATTGCTTTCACAAGATATTTCAATTTCAAATACAGTAAATATTGATGGATAAATCACAGAACGAAAGCTTTTTTGGGGGGAGGGGTCTAATTTCAGAGCCATTGAGAAAAACATGATGATAAAAATAGTACGGATGGCCTTGGGATAGGAAAAGTAGCTACACGTGTTAGGAAAACCATTGATAAACCAGAGCATGTCCAGAGGAGAGAAGCCAGGACGGGGAAGAACCTTGAATTCAAACCATCCAAGTCTTAGCTGAAGGAACTGGGGTCTTGGGGAGATAATATCTGCCTTCAGATAGCAGAATGACTCTTTCAGAAATAGAGATTAAGCTTCTTCAGAAGCAATCGTTTACCTTGATTTCTTTTAAGATATGATCCCATCCTATTCAATTCACTCTGTGCTCTCTGTCTCTGTGTGTGTATGTGTATGTGTGCATGTGTGTGTGTGTATGTGTGTGTGTAGTCCCACCAACTACCCAGATACTGAAAAATTTCAGGAGTTACAAATATTGTCTTTCCATATAGGAATGTAAACAGTTCAACTTTGGTAAGTCCCTTATGACTTCTCTTTGCTGTTTACTTTTTCATGCTTCTTCTCATTCTTGTGTTTGGAAATCAAATTTTCTTTTCAGATCTGGTCTTTTCACCAAGAATGCTTGAAAGTCCTCTAATTCATTGAAGGACCATATTTTCCCCTGAAATATTAGACTCAGTTTTGCTGGGTAGGTGATTCTTGGTTTTAGACCTAGTTCCTTTGACTTCTGGAATATCCTATTCCATGCCCTTCAATCCCTTAACATAGAAGCTGCTAGATCTTGTGTTATCCTGATTGTATTTTCACAGTACTGGAATTGTTTCTTTTTAGCTGCTTGCAATATTTTCTCCTTGACCTGGGAATTCTGGAATTTGGCCACAATGTTCCTAGGAGTTTCTGTTTTTGGATCTCTTTCAGGAGGTGATTGGTGGATTCCTTGAATTCTTATTTTGCCCTCTGCTTCTAGAATATCAGGGCAGTTTTCCTTGATAATTTCAT
>CM053771.1:512584368-512619225 GCA_028658325.1 Potorous gilbertii
TATTTTTCAAGGTGTTATTTTCTTCAGCATTTTTTTGGGTCTCCTTTATCAAGGTATTGACCCATTTTTCATGCTTTTCTTGCATCTCTCTCATTTCTCTTCCCAGTTTTTCCTCCACCTGTCTGACTTGATTTTCAAAATCCTTTTTGAGCTCTTCCAGGGCCTGAGTCCATTGGATATCTATTTCAGATGTTTGGGATACAGAGGCCTTGACTCTTATGTCTTTATCTGATGGTAAGCAGTTTTCTTCCTCGTCAGAGAGGAAGGTTGGAATCATTTGTTCACCAAGAAAATAACCTTCTATGGTCTTATTTTTTTTCCCTTTTCTGGGCATTTTCCCAGCCATTTACTTGACTTCTGAATGTCCTCTCCACCCCTGCCTAGGTCCACCCAGCTAATGCTTGGCGTCTGAGATTCAAATGCTGCTCCCCAGCCTCAGGGTTTTGAGAGGCTGGCTGGCTGCTATTCAGGATAAGATTAAATCAGGTTCTCAGGTAGGGGCAGGGCTGCCTCCCAGGCTCAGTTCCCTCAGGGGGTTTATGCAGAGACCTTCTGTAATGGAGCTGCTGCTGAGCTCCTGCCTGCTCTGGGAGCCTGTGGCTGCCCGCTGCCTCTGCTGCTGCTGCCTCCCGAGGGGGCCCGAGTTATGGAGCCACCCTGCTCCCCTCTCAGCCCGTCTGGACATCTCTCTCACTGACCTGTGCATCTGTGGGTGGAGGGACCTTCGTGGCTGCTGGAGATTCCGTCCTGAAGCCTGCTCGGATCTGCTCGCTCCTCTCAGTGCCATGCGGCCAGGGCAGGGGAGGGCTCCGCTCCCGTCCTGTGCGCGATGGACCTTTGGGATCGGCTTTTCAGGGCTCTCTGGAACGGAAATCTCCTTCATTGTGTTGCTGCGCGGCTTCCAATGTTCCAGAATTTGTTGGGAATTCTTTTTAGAGGAAATCAATGGGCTGTGGTTCGGAGCTAGCATATGTAAGTCTTTCTACTCTATCATCTTGGCTCCGCCTTCTCCAGAAGCAATCGAATGGACAGAAGTTGCAGAGTCAAATTTGGCCTTGATGTCAGGGAAAACTTGCTAATAATTAGAGCTGTCCCCTAATGGGAAGAGAGGGATGATTCTGAAGGTATTGGTTTCCCCCTCCTTAGGGTTCTTCAAGCAGAATTTGAATGATCACTTGTCAGATAATGCTGTAGAAGGGAGTTTTTTTTTGGGGGGTGGGTATGAGTTGTACTAGATGTGCACTAACTTCCTTTCCAGCTTTGACAGTCTGTGATGATGAATGTAAAGGCAAAACCAGACAGAAGATGAGAACAATTGCCTTACATCCATCTTGGATTTGTCGGAGCTTCAATATATGTTATAGGATTAGAGGAGAAGGGAAGCATTATGAGTTGGGAAAGGAATTTCTTAGAGTTATTAGAATGATTTGGAGAGGAATAGGAAGTTGGAAATGAAAGAAAGACTTTGAGGTTGTGTAATAAAACCACATACTGTTTTAAAATATTAATTAAAAGCTTAAAATTTCTGAACATCAATACAACCAACGCAACTTAGATTAGTAACTATTAAGTTTCTATTAATTTCATTCTAATTAGTTATATAGTTCCATTTTTTTGCTCCTTGTAAATCCTCATCAAGATTCTTAATTTATTCTTGTACTTCCTTCTCTTAATATCATTCTATAGTTAGAGAGTATTCCCTTTGGCTCTGCTCATTTTACTTTGCATTATTTTATACAGATCTTTCTTGATTTCTTTGTAAGTGTCATGCTTGACAGTCTTAATTGCATTATCATATTTCATTAATGTACCACAATTCATTCAACCATTCCCCTGTTGAATATTTAGGTTGCTTCCAGTTGATGATTACCTATAATGTCTGCTATGAAAATCTGTAAAGAAAGCTCTGTTTTGCTTCTACTCATGCTTTCAGAGTGCATCCCCGACTGTGGGATTATTGGACCATTGCACTGCAGGAAGATTTTATGGCTTTGCAGTTCCACCAGCAATATCAAAGTACCCCCATTCCTTCAATGGATCAAAGTCGTTTGCTTTGAATTATTTTAGTCTGTTTAATGGATATAAGATAGTACCTTAGAGCTGCTTTAATTTGCATTTTTTGATTATAAGTAAAGTTGAGTACTTTTTCAAGTGACCAAAAGGTTAATATCTTTTGACCATTTTTCTGGTGTGGACCTGGAGTTACCATGTACAAGATACCTTCTTTGCACTGCAGCCACTTGAAGTTGGTTATGAGTTAGGACTTCCTTTAGATTTCAATCTGCAAACTGCTGCCCTCATCTTATCACCTGTACTTAGCATCCTTCCTTGGTAATGAGTTATTTCTGTATTAGTAATTTACTGGTCAGTTAGCTCTTTACAATGCAAAGATACATCCATGAGAGAAAAGCTCATAGGATTCCAATCCGGGCCCTTGGGTTCTAAATCCAGTACAGTTTTTGCGTTCCCTCATGACCTAGTTTATTACCTAGACGACAAGCTCACTCTTAGTTTTGGTCCTTGGGGAGACTCTCCTTTCTTGCTAGACTCAAGATCCAGGTTCAAAGTTTCACCTCAACTGCACCACCTCCATTCTCCCATCCCCTCAGGTCCTCTTCACCCAAGAAAAGTCTATTCACCCTGCAGCTGCCAGCTGCCGGCTGCCCTCTGCTCATTACTCCTTCAGGTGATGTTCACTCTGTGCTTGTGGGGCAGGACACTGCTTACTGGTCTCCAACTTGAGGCTGCATGGTTTGGGGCAAGAAGCTTGCCAGTCATAAGTGTGACCATATGCCAGTCCCTTAATCATCCTGGACTCCGGTTTCGTCATAGCTAAAACGAGGGGGTGAGATTTCATTATTTCTAAGTCCGCTGCTAGCTCTAAATCCTACAGCTCAGATCATCCTTTTCTCTGGATTGCATTTTGCAAAATAGTTATTTTTTCTTGTCTGCATTTCCACCAGAAAAATTAAGAGCTAACCCCTTTTATGTCTTATTTTCTTGTTGTCGATCATTCAATTCACAACAAATTAGATGTTAGCTTCTTCAAAGTACTTTATTATATATTAGATGAATTTGCTTCAGATACCTCATATATAGCAGGTTAGGGATGGAGTTCAAATACCCATGTGATTGGCAAGATGGACCTGTTATAGAATTAGATTGTATTTTTGCCAACAACCTTGGTGAGCTGCTGAACTTTCTCATAGCCTCACTATCAAAAGTGTATCTGAAGCTCTGTTAAATGACCAAGTTAAATATAAATAAAGAAAAGCTTTTTTTTGTGATTTATATTTTTCCCATAGTTTTCACTTTTCATTGACCCAATGCATTTCCAATGGTCCCAGTGGTTTCTCCGTTTTGTGCTCACTGCCTGACAGTTTGTACTCACTTCTTGGAAATGCTTAGGAAGCATCCCTATTTGTGTTTTGTATTAACAATGTCTTTTCTTCACAACCACATTGGGAGGAAGATGAGTCGTATCTGTTTCACAGATGAGAAAACTATGCTGGGAAAGATGAAGTGACTTGCTCAAGGTAATGTAATTGGGATACAGGAGCCCTGGTCATCTCATTCTGAATTCAGTGTTATTTCCACTACATCATGCTGCTTAGAAACTAACACTGAAGAGGCTGTTCTTATACGTGGTTCATGTGAATTAGTGCTTGGCACCTGTGCCCCATAGCCCTTTGTGGTGAGTTCCAAGGCATGAGTTAATACAAGATAATAAGAAATGGGACAACTGGGTGGTGCAGTGGATAGAGCACTAGACATGGAATAAGGAAGACTCATCTTCATGAGTTCAAATCCAGCATCAGACACTTATTAGTTGTGTGACTCTGGGCAAGTCATTTCACCCTGTTTGTTTCAGTTTCTTCATCTGTAAAATGATCTGGAGAAGGAAGTAGCAAATCACTCCAGTATCTTGGCCAAGAAAACCCCAAAATGGGGTCACAAAGAGTTGGACATGACTGAATTGAACAAAAGGCTGAAATAACAAATTAACAGATGCTTAATGTGTCAAAGGCTGATGCCTAAATTAATGTCCAGAAATGAGCTTTACTATCTGTCTCCTGAAATAGATTCTATTTAGTAAACTAGTGCATGGGAGAAAATTCTGTAGGTATGCTTTACTTAGATTTTTAGCTAAGTTTTTGATAAAGTATCTAATACTGTCATTGTAGAAAAGATGGGAAAATATGGAACAGATAACACAGTCACATGGATTTAGCATTGAGCTGATGGACAGGTTCAAAAGGAAGTTTTCTTTAGTGATTCAGTGACAGTGTGGCAGGAAATCTTTTTTTAAATTATTTTATTTGTTTTCAGTGTCCTACAATCACTTCCATATATCTTAGATTTTTTTTCCCTTCCCACTCCCTCCCTGAGACAACATGCAATCTTATATAGATTCTACACATATAGTCCTATTAAATACTTTTTCACCTTATTCATGCTGCATAGGAGAATTAAAATGAATGGGAGAAACCATAAAATAAAACAGAACAAAACAAAACACAATACAAGAGAAAATGATCTGCTTCATTCTGCAATCGAATTTCATAGTTCTTCCTCTGGATGTGGAAGGTGTTTGCCTTAAGAGTCCATTGGGAATTTTTTAGGTCCTTGCATTGCTGTGAAGGACTAAGTCCAAGAGAAAAATTCTTCTCACATTGTGGTTGTTACTGCATATAAAGTTCTCCAGGTTCTGCTCCTTTTATTCAGCATCAGAACAGGAAGTCTTTAGTGGAGTACTCTAGGGATCCATCTATGCCTGGCTCTGGGCTGATGAGGATAGTTGGTATGCTCATTAGATTTACAGATAATACTTAATGGAAAGGGGTGGCCAATGGTAGATAACAGTGACAGAATCCCAAAAGGCTCTTGATTGACCAGAGCAATGGGATGACTCTACAATTATCCCTAGTGAATTTCATTTTATTAGAGTCTTGCTCTTGGGTGCAAAAAATCAATACCACAGGTGTACAATTGGATAGACATGAAGAGATCAAAGATATTCTGAAAGGAATATGGAAGTTTGAGTGGAATATGCTCTGTAGGAGTCAGCAGTCTGTTGTGGTACCCAAAAAAGCCAATGTGATCTTGGATTCTGTTACGAAGGGCACAACTTCTAGGAATATGACGGTGGTATTCCCATTGTACTCTCTCCTCGTCATGACTCATTGGGACTATTGTGTACAGTTCTAGGTGTCATGGTTTAAGAGAGAGATTGATAAACTGAAGAGTGTCCAGGGGAGGACAGTCAGGATAGTGAAGGACATTGAATCCATGACATGAGGATCATCAATTTGGGCATATTTAACCTGGAGAACAGAAGACGCAGAGTGCCATGATAGCTTCTTCAACTATTTGAAGATCTGTCCCATGGAAGAGGGATCAGATTTGCTCTATTTGACCTTAGATGGCAGAACCAGGGAACAGAGGGTGGAAAATGCCAATTTGGGCTTCCTCTCAGGAAAATTTACTAACAGTTAGACCTGTCCCTAAATGAATGGGCTTTCTTAAGAGGTGGTAGGCTCTTTCTCCTTGGAAAGTTTCAAGAAGAAGCTACATGATCGCTCCTCAGGTAGATACTAGTGGGGATTACTTTGGTTTGAGGGGTGCACTTGCTGCTGACTGATTTGCCTTCTACTTTACAGATGCCATGATTCTGGCTTGAAACCAAGTGAGAAATGACCTAGTGTTTTCAGTGTGTTTAATTTGACTATGCAACCTAGGAAATCAGAGTCTGAATCCAGATGATCTCAGTATCCCTCTGCTTCAGTTCATCTCTTAATAGAGTCTGCCCTATATTGTACCTCACAATCCAGGCTGTGCTGAAGTATCTCTCATGAAGGGGAAATCACTATCTCCCAAGGCAGCCCATTCTATTTTTTATTATATTAGTTTATTATTATTTCCTGTTATTAGTTTTTCTTCTTATTAGTTGATAAGCTTTTTTTATTTCTTATTGTTAGGAAGGTCTTCTTGTCATGCAACCAAAATTTCTTTCTCTACAATTTCTACTTGTTATCTCAAGGTTTGTTCTTTGGGAGGAAGCAGAAAAAAATTCTTATCCTTTTCTAGGAAAGCTTTTTCAGGTCTTGAATTGGGCTCTCCCACTTTCTCCCTCTCCTCCCTCCACATTCTTGCCCTGAGCCTCATGCACTCTGGTCTTCATCCTCTGGACAAATTTCCCTTTGCCAATGCCATTCCTAAAATGTGTCCATCAGTGGACTGTATTGTAAATGGTAACTGAGGAGGCTGCAGTGAGACTCTTACCTCCTTTTTTTCTAGACAGTGTTCTTCATTCATTCTGAGATACTGAAGTAAAATGATTAATATCCTAGTTCATCATTTTCAAGTTTTATATTACTACTTGAAACAAATAGTATTATTAGCAGAGAAGTGGATTGCTGGAAAAGGAGAGGGAGGCATTCATAGTTATGTATGGAGACAAGATGACCATCTCAGTTGGAAGGTTATGAGGAAGGCTCCCAGCATGGTGGATGACTCCTCTGTGAAGAAAACATGGATGAAAGTTGGTCAGAATGAGAGTGCATGGAGAAGTCATAAATTGTACCTTTGGGGAAGGACCGCTCCCACAGCTAAGATCATGCATGCACATTAAGTACTCACATGCTATTTGAAGAATTCTTCCTTTGTCCTAGAATTTACAACAGCAGTGGTGATGATTTCTTTCACTTTTATAGCCCTCTAAACACATCAGAGGACTTTCACACAAATATCTAATTTTCATGGTATCCCAAAATCACAGAATTTGAGAGTTGGAAGGGACATCTCTTTACCTCTTCATTTATATCTCTTCATTTCTGAATCTCTCCCCCTCACCTCCTGTGCCTATGAAGCAAGCCATCCCTTGTAACAAAGAAAGAAAAGAGCACTGCAACAAAATCAGGTGTATCTGACAACATAAATATTATTCTACCCTCTTTCCCCCTCCTCCCCCACCCTCTGCAAGGAAGAGAAGCATGAACTTGGTCACTAGAATTCCATTCCATTTCATTATGTTCTGTTTGCATCATTGTAGGCATTGTGTATTTTGTTTCCCTGATTTGGCTTATTTACTGCATCCATTTGCATGTCTTCTTATACTTCTTTGAATTCTTTATATTTATCTTATGGTGAAGGAATATTACATTCCATTCATGGTAGCACAGTTTGTTTTGTCATTTCTCCATTGGTGAGCATCTATTTTGTTTTCAAAAACAAACATTTCTTAAATACCTACTATATGCCAGGCACTATACTATTCAAGTAGTAAAAAGACAGTCTGCCCCCGTGCCCCAAAAGAACTCACATTCTAATGGGGGAGACAACAGGCAAACAAATATATAAAAACATGCTACATACAAGATAAATAGGAAGTAAATAAAGAAAGGAAAGTACTAGCATTAAGGAAAGGCTGCTTATAGACGATTGGATTTTAGTTGGGACTTAAAGGAAGCAGAGGAGGTCAGCAGTCAGATCCAGGAGATGGAGATGAGGAGGGAGAATGTTTCAGGAATGGGGGACAGTCAGAGAACATTCCCAAAACCAAGAAATAGAGTATCTTGTTCGTGGAACAGCCAGGAAGCCCGAGTCACCAGATTGGAAAGTATGTGGCAGAGAACAAAGTGTTAGTAGACAGGAAAGTGAGGAGGGGGTCAGGTTATGAAGGACTTTGAACATCAAGGCTTTTGTATTTGATCCTGAAGGCCATAGGCAGCCATTGGAGTAAGGGGAGTAACATGGTTATACTGGGCACTTCGGTGGCTGAATGGAGGATGGATTGGAGTGGGGAGAGACTTCAGGCAGGGAGACCCCCCCTGCAAGTTATTGTAATAGTCTAAGTGTGAGGTGATGAGGGTGGCAGCTTCAGAGGAGAGATAAGTGTATTTGAGAGATGTTATAAATATGAAATCAATAGGCCTCGGTAACAGATTGGATATGGGGGTGAGAGATAGTGAGGAGTCAGGGATACTTCCATAAAGAAATCCTACTATGAATTGTGCTAACCATGGGTCCGTTTTGTCTTAACAATCTTGGGGTGATATTCTAAGCAATGGGGTCTCTGGGTGAAACAGCCTCATCTCCCTTCTTCCCCCACTGGTTTTCAGTAGCATTCCAAAACTACTGATCCATTTCCTAGGTCCTAGTATATGAAGCATATTGATGTTTGTTCTTCCATGATACCTTCTACACTGGCTGTTTACCGTCTTTTGTCTGCTTTGCCAATTTGTTCACTGTGATATGAAACTTCACAGTTGTTCTGATTTGCATTTCTTCTATTATTAGTAATCTGGAGCATTCTTTTTTATGATTGTTAATAATTTTTAAATCTTCTTTTGAGAGCTATGTAGTTGTTAACTGGCCTTAACTGGAAACTGAGTTTGAAAATTATCATCTAGCTTTAGATATAATTTTGGGAGATGAAGAAACTGCTAATGAATTTGAAATGATTGTATTAACCTTTTAAGAGCATATTTTCCTGAAAATTGAATTTTTCTGTAAGTCTCTTCTCCAGCAGCACAAGATTGAGATGCTTTGTCATATTTACAGGGCCTTCTCAGTGGCTTATGTCATTACTGTTAGTGGGAGTGTGTCTCTTTGGACTAAAGCATCCTATTTTTCTTTTCTAAATGATGAAAATTATAAAATAACTAGTCTCTTCAAGAGATATTCCAGATTAGATACTGGAGGAAAAAAAAGATTCAGGATGTATTGAAAAAGCAGTAACTCAAGCAAGAGACTAGGTTTGTTACCCTCTATGGAAAATATCTTGGTGGACAATTACATTGTATAATAGGAGAATCTGAAAGAAGTAGAGGATGCTTTTTGTTTCCTATAGGAAGGGCAGTTTTGTTTCAAGATAAAATCCTAATGGTTTCCTTTTTACTGAGCAAGAGTGAGATTCTTTAGGAAAAAGCCAAAGTAGGATCTTTGTGTAAAAATGAAGGGGCTTTGTTTCTCCGAGGGCATAGTGGAATAGTTTATTTTTAATTTTCATGACTTGTAGGACCTATCTTAAAATAAATTCTTTTAAAAATGATGTCTTTTAAGCCATGGTCATTTCTTGATAGTCCTTACTTGATGTTAATGGTGTTCTATGTAACAAAGGAAAAGACCGGCAAAACCACCAAGATGCTGACCATGTCTGATAGTATGTACAACATTCAGTACGCATCTTTCCAAGGAAATGATGGAAGTTCATTGCATCACCTCTTTTGGAGCTGGCATTGGCCATTGTAATTATACCATGTTACCATCTTCTGAGTGTCCTTTTTGTTTATATTTTGTACTTCTGTATATAGTGGCCTCCATGTACCAGGACTGACCTTTTCATTTCTTAGGAAAAAAAATTAAATACAGTGCAGTGATTGACTTGTGCAGTTAGCAATCAATCAAGCAACAAAGCATTTATTAAGCACATTTTGGTAGTAGGCACTATACAGATGCAAAAATACCAAAACAACATCTATTTTCAGGAAGTTTAAATTCTCTCAGGGGGAACAATGTACACGTGTGTGTATGTGTGTGTGTGTGTGTGTACAGAATGAGTACAACATGGGAATTGGTGGGGATGGCACCAGGAGTTGTGAAAATAAGGAAAGGCTTTATATGGATAGGGATGTTTGCTAAGTGTCTTGAAGGCATTGTGTAAGGCAGAAAGGAAGATGGAGTGCCTTGTCAGCATAGAAGTTGACCAGTACTAAAGGCAAAGAGATAGGAAATAGAGAGCCAGGTTGGTTGGACTGTAGAATGGCAGAAGGGGAATCATGTATAATGAGGCTGGAGAGAGAAGCTGGAGTCAGGTTTTGAAGGGCTTTAAAAGCCAAAGAGGAATTTGTATTTAATCCTAGAGGAAATAGAGGGCCGTTCAAGTTGGGGTAGTAACGTGACCAGGTCTGCCCTGCACTGAAGGAAAATTATTTTGGTGTCATCATGTAAGATGGATGGGAGCGAGGAGAGGCTTGAGCAGGCAGACCAGGTGGGAGGCTATTTTTGCAGTAGTCTAGGAGATACTTGGGCATAGTTAAAGGAACCATGGAATGAACCAGTAGATAGAGAGAGGGCATCCAGTCTGCTGCAGTAGAGGGAAGGCTAGGGCACATGGAGAAGCCTTGGCCTTGGCAAGGAGAAAGTCGCCTCCCCCTCATAATCAGAGGCGTATGGAAAAGTGGAAAGAGTGAGGAGGGATGTCAGAGCATTTTGTATTGAAGAGAAAGGCACAAGAAAAGCATCTCAGTCTTCTCCATAAAGAAATGAAGACTTCAACCAAGACAGTGAGGTGACTGGAGGGCTGTGGAAGGCCTGAAGAAAGAAGAGGTTTGGAAGTAGGGAATCACCATAGGGAGGAATGATTGCTTTACTGCAGTGAGTTGTCAGCATGGTACTAGGAATTCCTTCATCTCAGGGCAGCATAGGTGTTTGTCAGGAAACTTTGATTAAGCACCTACTGTGTGTCGGGCACTGAGTGATCACAATACAAAGAAAGGTACCACTCGCCTTATTTAATTTGTCTTGTTTGTGCAAGGCTGGTACTTCCGGTTTGTTTTTTTTCCAACTTAGGGAGGAATTTTAATTCCTTAATGATTAATGGAAAGCTGTTTTTAATTTGAAGAAATTCTTCAGTAGCCCAAATCCTTTATGAACTATACATATATGCTAAAGGGTAAACTCTAACAACCATGGGCATTGAAACCAGGTTTGGCAACTGACGTTGTTTTCCATGCCTAATCAGACTGTTTGTGATGTGGAAAACAGACTTAATTAAAGGTAGAGAGAGACCACCTGGAATGAGTTTGTGAGGGATATACATAGCCAAAGCTCTGACATTTTCTTCCTATATGACCTTAGGCAAGTCACAGTCCTCTCTGGGGATCAATTTCTCATCCCTAAATGGAATTGGATTAGATGGGTCCTCTCTAGTTCCAACAGCTATGATGCGAAAAGCTACCTAGTGAAGCAGGTCTTTGACAATGAAATACTAGTTGAATTTGCTATTTTATTGCTAAGTATACCTAAAAATAAAGGACTGAGACAAAGTTTTACTCTGAAAATACATGTAAATTAGAAAGTAATATAGGAGTTATTTCTTAATTGGATTCATTGGCACTTGGCTTAGCTTTTTATCTAGTTGGTTTCCTACTCAAGTTTTTAGCTTCTGAGGGACAGTTCCTTTTAATTCTATAAAATGAAGGGATCAGAGTAGGACCAGATAAATTTTTCAAGTATCTCCTTCAGCATATTTCTGCCCCCTGGTTGCTATTAAAATGACCTTTCCAGGTGTGTTTATAAGTCGTATCTTCTAATGACTGCGTTCCTTCAGATCTCTTTGTTTATCCAGACTTTATTGCAAACACACATATCCAAGTTAGGGAACAAAAGAAAAGAACCCAATATGCTTTTATCATATTTTGAGGTGCAACAAATATAATTGTAAATATGCCAGGCCATTATGCAGGCAGTCCTTGTTTGCATGGTTTGCATGATAGCTCTTTTGAGAACAGAATGTCCTTCATTGTTAGTCTGAAAATCATCAGATCATTGATGGATGCAGTTGAGAGACCTTAAGAATGACTTGCCTACACACCTATACACACCTTTAAAAAAGCCTGCTTCATTAAGGATTTCTCTAACTTCATTTATCTGAAGCCCATTTATTTGTGCCCAATGGACAAATTCTCCCACACCACTTATTTGAAATCATCAGTTACCCATTCTTTAAATATGTCTATTGATAAGTGCCTGGGTTGTTCCCTTAGTCTAAGACATCTAGAAGGTGGGTATAATTGAAGTTTTTCTTCCCTATTTGTTTAAGTGAGTGGGATGATTGAGCTTATGATTCATTTTTGAATACATAAAAATTGATAATGGTGGTAACATAGCTTATGTTGTACTTTCATTGTCAAATAAAGATGACTCATAAAATGTACTGAGGCTATGACAGGCAACCTCCCCCCACCCCAATCTTTTTCCTTTACACCTTCATGACTTGAAAATTCTACCTGTTCATCCGAAACAATTAAAAACCTATCACACAGCATACTGCAACTTTACTTTCCAGTGGTTGGGTTATTTATGACCATGAGCAGTAATCGTTTACTGTACAATGAATCTATGTTGACTGCATATTAGGAGGAAGCCTCCCAAAACAATCAAGTTGCCATATCAAGGTAGAGAAAAAAAATGAGTGCTAAGATGTGTTGAATGAGTAACTCTTATTCAAGGGACTAAAAGTGGGCCCAGAGTAGGGTGGGAAAGATAAAGTTGGAGGGAGAAAAAAAGGGAAAAAATACAAAATTGTTACCTAATGAATGTAGAAAATATAAATTCTTAAGGAGAGGGTGCAATGTAGGAAAAATAAAAAAATATGTATGTTAAAGATACAAACACTGGTGAGTATAATGAAATATTTCTGTGAAGGAGAGAATAAAAAAAAGACAACCTTTTAAGGAGAGGGAAAGAACATTATATTCATCCTGTGTTAAGAGTACGTTGTTTTGATTTGAAGGTTTTGCTGTATTTTAAAAGCTTTGGGCCTTGCTATTTTTCTTTTCTTTTCCCTAAGGTACCCAAGGCAATTAATTAACGCTCAGTAGGACTTGATACACCAACTGTCTCTGACCCCATATGCCCTCTACTCTGTCTCACTCAGGTAGTGATAAAGCAAAACTGTTAGTTATGCACATCATCTGCCCAATTTTTAGAAATAATTCACATGTAGATTTCATTCTTTAATCCCAAGCCAAAGGGAATAGATGCACATTAGGCCCTGGAAATTCCTCATACTCAGTAGAGGAGTTTAAGGGTAGGTAAGTGAAATGGTGAAGAGAGCACAGAGCCTGGAGTCAGGAAGATCTGAGTTCAAATGTGACCTCAGATACTTACTAGCTGTGTGACCCTGGGTAAGTCATTTGACCCTGTTTGCCTCAGTTTCCTCATGTGTAAAATGAGCTGGAGAAGGAAATGCTAAACACGTCTGTCTCTCTTGTAAGAAAACCCTAGTTGGGCTCATGAAGAGGAGTCAGACATGACTGAAAACAACTGAACAACAACATATAACTGCTTTGAGTTTGGAGTTGTTTTCTGGTTGTTTTCAGATATTCCTGGTCTGTGGTGTAAGTGGTGCAAATGAATCATTCTCTCTGATATTTCTTGGTATCACTGAGGAATGGTTATAATTTGCCTGGAGAAAACCATCTTTTCACAGAGAACGATAAGGAAAGAAGGGTGAAAAGAGAATTTTGATCCTTTTTAGTGAGTGATCAGCGAGTAGCTAATAGGTAAACTTGGCATTTTCATTCAGTGCTTTTGAAAATTCCTCCAGAATCCTGGAAAAAGCAAGCTGTTCAAAGAGTACCACCTTTATTTATTTTTAAAATGGCAGTAGTGGATTCCTTTGTGAGGCAGTTTCCATGGCCTTCAGCTTCCTTTTGGAGTCATCTGTTTAAAATAGCATGAAAGTGGGTCCCTGGATCCTTTTGGAATTTCTGGTTCCAGAATGGAGTTCTTTTGAAGCTTTGGCGATTTATGCCTTGTCTTTTGTTTATTGCACTCCTTTACCTTTCGTCTGTGGTTAGGCACAGAGTGATCAGTGGCAGTGCAGTCTGTCCCGAGCAAGAACTTTTCATAGGTTTTAGCACTAGAAGGCATCATAAAGGTCGTCCAGTCTGATTCCCTCGCTTTTCAGATGAGGAAACTGAGACTCAGAGTGCCCCAAATCACATAGCAAGTGGCAAAACCAAGATGCAGAATCTGGGATCCAGCTCCCAATCCAGCACTCTTTCCATTTCACCAGCCTGCTTCTTATCTGTCTTTGCTGGATTTCATATCAAGTTCTCTGCAGGTTCTTTCTTCTCTTCAGCTGTATTTCAGTTTTCTTGAAGCTGTAGTCTTCTCTTTTTCCATTATCAGTGGGAATCAATTTGTAAGTTATTTCACTTGACTGCTATGAATTTCTTCGCAGTGGTAACAGGATGATTCTTGCCCCATCTGACTCAGCTCTTTTAGATGTGCCCCTGATTCCATCTCTTTCCAACTCCTGTAACTGATTGCTCCCGGTTATCCCCTCTTTCTAGTCTGTAATCTCTTCCTGTCTACTGGTCCTATCCTTGCTGCCTTTGAACAAACTCAAGTCTCCCTATTGCTTAACACGTATTCACTATACCCAGAATTCTCTCAAGCTGTTATCCTTTATCTTTTTTTTTTTTTAGCGAGACTCCTAGAAAAAAAGAATGCTGTTTACACCACTCTTCTCATTCGTTAAGCATTTTCATTTTGGCTTCTTGACCATTATTTATCAAAACTTCTCTATCAAAATAAACAATGATCCATTTTTTATTTAGTATTACTTTTTATTGAGACCTTTTTTTTTTTAACATTGCCAGAATTTCACCCACATCCCTTCCCAAAGAGCCATTCCATGTAAGAGGTTGTTTTTTTGAAAAGGACAAAAATTAGTAAAACCAGTATATGCAAAAATTTGCAGATGTGCTGTTTCACATTTGCGGAGCCCCTGCCTCTGGGGAGGGATGAGTGGGGATGTCTTTCCATCTCTGTTTTTTGGAGCCAGGCCTGTTTCTTGTAATTTTATAACATTTACAACTGATGACTGTTACAGGAGAAATATCTCCTCTCTGAGTTCACGTGGTTGCTGCTGCCACAAGGCTGAAATTATAGAGGTGAAAAGCTGATTTTATTATTAAGTTCAAGAGAAAACCTGAATCATCATGAAGATTCTGACAAGCCTTCTTATAGACAAAATTATGTCAGTGACAGAGAAATAATTCTTTTATACAGTGCAATCTTGTACATTACTTTTAGGTCATAAAAGTTAAAAAGAAGAGATATCCATATTCAATGTCATAAAAATTGAATAATCTTAGTTAAACAGATTCATAATCCCATACATTTCCTCAGGAAACAAACTGTCAAAAAGCTCTTGTAGGTAAACTAAGTCAGGTTACAGATTAAATTTAGAGATTTCACAAATGGACCAATTGAAGAAGAAGATTTACATGTTGCCAAGGAGTCAGGGACAATTGAGATTCTTCTTCTGGCTTCTTATCTAAGGAATGTTGTAAGGTTCTAAGTAAATTTTCACATCCCATGAGGCAGGATTTGGTCAAATGAAGTTAATATTAAGTTAATATTAATATTAAATAGTTCACATTAAGTTAATGTTAATATTTTGTTAACCAAAATTTGCAGAAGGAATGACTCTTAGTCCCAAATAGTAAAAGAAAATAAAAATTCCTTTAGCATTAGGTTGTTTTGTTGTTATTTTCATTGTATATATTGTTTCATTGGTTTTTACACACTTGACTCTGCATCAGTTCACATAGATCTTTCGATGCTTCTCTGTGTTCATCATATTCATCATTTTTTTGCTGTACAGTAATATTCTGTTATGTTCACATACCATAATTTGTTTAGGCATTCCTCATATGATAGGCATCTATTTTGTTTTCAGTCCTTTTGCCGTCACAAAAAGTACTGCTACAAATACTTCAATGCATATGAGAACTTTCTTTTAATCAATTACCTTCTTGGGGTATAAGCCTAGTAGGGGAACCTCTGAGTAATAGGGTATGGACATTTTAGTCTCTTTTTTTTATATAATTAACAGATTACTTTCCAAAACGATTGTATTGATTCACAGCTTCGCCACCACCGCACTAGTGTGCCTATCTTCCACAACACCGATCGTTTCCTTCTTTGCCAATTTTCATGGTGTCACATGAAACCTCACAGTTGCTTTGAGATGACATTCTCTTATTATCAGTAATTTGGGATGTTCTCTCATGTATCTGTAATAGTTTTCAATTCTTTGGAGAAGTGTCTGTGGCTATCCTTTGACTCCTTGTCTAGCTTTTGGTCATACATGCAAATAGACAAATTTAGAATTTATTGTGTTGGTTTAAGCCTAATTTCTGCTGGACTACTTGCTAGTTTTCCCAGTAGTCTTTATTAACTTGGAAAATAGATTGGAGATAGTATCCCATCAGACACAAAGTCTCTTCTATGTTTAGTCCTGACTCTTTGGGTAGAGAGAGAGGAAATTTTTGTAGATTATTTGAAGATTAACCCTTAGTCTTTGTAGATTATCTGAAGAACAAGAAAGCTGATCCAGCTAATTAAGAGCTCATTTTTTTTCAATTACAGACAATATAATTATATAATTTAGAGTTGGAGGGTAGCACCCCCTATATTTTCCTCTGTCCAGTTGGTATTTACAGACTGCACGGTATGGGAAAGAAGCCTTGGATTTTGGAGTCAAAGGACATGACGTGTTCCAGTCCTTAGCACTTTCATTCTTTTAACATTCAGCAAGCATCTATTAAAGTGCTGACTGTATTCTATGCTTTATATTAGCATTTATTTTGCCTAGAAAATCAGTGACATTCTAAGCTTTCTTTTGTTCGTTAACAGAATGGACCCAAATCTCTACAAGATATCTTAGAGAACAGCTGGCCAAGATTGCGGATTTTTATCACCTGGCCTCAGCCCCAGGCAATGGTTCCATGGTTATGCCTCAAGATGTAGAACAAGCATTGAAGCAATGGGAGTACAATGAAAAACTGGCATTCTATATGTTCCAGGTAACTTCCCAGAACCGCAAATTTTCTTGTGATTAATGCAGGACTAATTAAAATGCACTTAACTAAACTTTCCTTTTCTTCCCCTCCTTTCCCCTCCCCTCCCCTCCCCTTCCCTTCCTTGCTCTTTTTCCCTTCCTTCCTTCCTTCCTTCCTTCCTTCCTTCCTTCCTTCCTTTTCCCTATTTCTTCTCCTCTCCCCTCACACACATATATTAATTTTTTTGCATGTATATATACACCAAGGAGTTCATTCTACCCATAACATCCTAGACTCAGGCCTATATATATCCCCATCCCTATGTTTTTGTCCCAGACCTGAAATTTCATTGATGTGAGGACACTTCTTCCAGGGCATTTTTGGACCTGCTCTGCCATATCTAGTCTTAGAGAGTTGCATGTGGGCACAGATTATGTGACTTGCCTGGGACCATACAAGTACTCACCAGGGGCAGGAATTAAACCCAATTCTTTTTGACTTACAGGCCGATGTGCATAGTCAACTGTTTTTACATATATATGTTTACTCATTTGTTGCAGCTAATTCTCTTCTATAAGAGAAAAAAGTGCCATCAAAGATTAAAATTCATCATTTTATTCTATAGCGGGCTTTGAGGATATTTCTTCAGAAATCTGTTGGTGCTGATACCACCTTCATTTACTAGACTGTGATCTCCCTGAGATTAGGGATTGTTTCATCCTTTGTATTTGTGTCTATAGTGCCTAGCTTATTACCTGGCACATGATAAGCACTTAGTAAATTCTCATTGGCTGTTTCTTTAGATTTGACTTTGTTGAGAATTTATTTCAACCAGAAGCTATCAGAGTATGGTCTGAGGCTCCCTGGGAGTTCCAGAGACCTTTTCAGAGGATATTTGAGGTCAACGCTATTTTCATAATAATATTAAGACATTTTAATTTCTAATACAGTAAATATCAATAGATATAAACATATAAACAAAACCTCATTGTGGGGGGAATTGTTCTCCGTAATTTTTACACGTATAAAAAGGTTTTGAGATCAAAAAGTTTGAGAATTAATGGTTTAGACTAACGCAAAATCACCTGCAGTTTGTAATTTTATGAAAAGTCATTGCAAAGATTAGGGAGATTGAGTAGAGGCTAAAATCTTCTGTAGTCATTTTATATTAAGAGCCTGCTATATGCCAAATACTTTGCTAGGTACTAGGGGTACAAAAACAAAAGAAAATCATCCCTGCCCTTAGGAACCTTGTCTTCTATTTTGGGTGGAGGGTGAAACATTACATCCTTATATTTGAAATATAGACAACATAATTTTGGGAGAGAGAGGCACAAATCCAAATGAAAGGCCATTTCTGACAGTAAAAGAGAATTCAGAAGCTTAGTGGAAGAGTAAAGGACTTGGGAAGGATGAGGATGACATGGATGGGAATGAGGAAGTTGGAAGGAACCTTCAGGGATCATGTGCTACAGTAGAAACTGAAAGTAACCAGACTCTAGGATTCCTTCATGAGTTCGCCATGGATTAATTCTCTTCACATATATTTATTTTATTTTAGGAAGGAATGCTTGAACGGCATGAATATTTGACCTGGATTCTGGACGTCCTAGAAAAAATCCGACCAGTGGATGATGACCTCCTCAAACTCCTATTACCACTAATGCTGCAGGTACAGTTTATCATTTAATTAACTGACAAATAGGTCTGATAAAAGGTAGCTTTTCTACCTTTGGGTAGTGGCATCTCACATGCTCGGGGTGAGGAAACCTGCCTCTTTTTTCTTCCTTCTTCCTTCTCCTTCTCCCTTGAAGGAACACTGGCTGTGGATTCAGAGGACCACCAGTAGAGACACCTGGTAGGCAGGTATTGAGAATGGAGCTCAGAGGAAAGAAGCTGATTGTATGTAGAGGTTTGCATAGAGGTGATAGTTAAACCCAAGAGAGCTGGAAACATCATGGAGAAAGGGTAGAGAAGTTTTGTAGCTGCCAAAAAGTTTGTCCCATGATAGCTTGACTATTGTGATCTGCCCACAAATGAGCCAAGTTGCTTCTTGAAAGATAGTTGTCTGTCCTTGGTTTCCTAGTCATATATTTTACATTTTGCTCAAATAGCCTTTGGAAACTCAGAGTCATTTCTGTGCCACGATGAATCACCAGAGTGGGACTTGAATGAAGGATATACCAGTAGAGGCTTGGATCAGTTATCTTCATAGGTAAATGGGAAGTTCTCATTTGGCTTCACAAAGTCAATTTTACAAGTACAGATGGAGAGGGGGTGGCATGGCAGACATCTGTTTGAGTATAAAAAATCTTTATTAAAATTTTAATTTAATATTTGATTTTTCCCCAATTACATTACAAAAAAAAATCCTAAGGGTTTTAGGGCACTGTAAGCTCAGTATGTGGCAATTGTTTAATATGCTAGTCAAAATTTTAAAAAAATGGAATCTTGGGATGTATTAGAGAAACCCAGTTGTTCCTAGACATTAAAAGGGGATGCCTTACTCTGTCCTAGTTAGGTCATATTAATCATTCAGTCAATAAAATTTATTAAGCACCTACTATGTGCCAGGGCAAAAAGAGGCAAAAGGAGAACCTGCCCTCAAGGAACTTATAATCAAATAGGATGGTATATCGAAACTATTAATGTTTAGCTCTAGGTATCATTTAAGTTTCTTAGTTTGACTGAGACAATGCCCATTCAGTGATTAAGGCTAACTAAGTAAGAAATGAGGCAAAGAATGACCTCTCTACCTAGTTAAAAAAAAAACAACAGTCTGTGAGGGGAAGACTTTTCAGGGTTTCTGGGCAAAACAGAAACAATTGCTATTTACATTCTCTCTGAACCATCAGGGCCCAAACAATGACTGGTCTGGGACCTGGGAATGAACTTAGCTTACAAAGGCTGAAGTCTCCCGGTGCCTCTAGTGCCTACTCCAGGCGTCCTAATCTATATCTTGCCACTGGACCCAGAGGACTCTAGAGGAGAAAGTGAGACTTTGTGCAGCCCAGTCTCGAGTAAATCTAATTCACTTTCCTGATGTCATGGTCCTCTTTGAAAATGAAGGACAAATAGGAAGAATTACATTTAAGATATATCTTGATAATTTAGAGTGTGAGGGTGGGGAGGGATGCCTAGCTGTCTTCAAGTATGTGGAGCTCCATTAGGGCCCCAAAGGGAAGAGCTAGAAGAAATGGAGAGAAGTGGCAGATGAAAATCTAGGCTTGATATAGGGAAAAACTTCCTTTTAAATCGTTATCTGGAAGTAGAATGGGTTGCCATGGAAGGTAGCATGTTTGTCTTCACTGAAGCTCTTCAGACAAAGGCTGGACTGCCATTTGGGAGAATATGGTTGAGAGGATTCTTTTTCCTATATAGGATGGTTGAGATGGCTTCTGATGTCCTTTCCATTTGGGAAATTCTGTGATCCCACGTTTTCCAATTCAACACCCTTTGCAGCTCTTCTTTTTCCTCTAGCACAAAATCTAAAAGTCCTTCCTGGAGTTCCTTCCACAAATACAGATTTCTTTGGGTACCAACTCCAATAGTTCTCAAAAAAGGAAAATTAAGGAGTATTACATTATTTCCAGCTTCTCCATGTCTTCCTTTAGTCTGTGTCATCGTCAATATATTTATTTTAATGCCTGGATTGTGATTTACTTAAATTTAGGTGATGTGCATGAGATTTTTATGGGGGAAAAGATGAATTCTTCTTTCTGAATGCTGCAGATCAATTGGGCATGATGTGACTGACTCCAATACTGTATTTTCTCTTTCAGTATTCAGAAGAGTTTGTTCAGTCAGCTTATTTGTCCCGTCGTCTTGCTTACTTCTGTGCACGACGCCTGTCTCTCTTGCTGAACGATAGTCCTAACCTCCTAGCTGCACATTCACCTCATATGATGATTGGCCCAAACAATCCGGGTCTGTCAGCATCAAGCCCTGCTGCACCTGGGCCAGTAATGAGCCCAGTCCAGATGGCTGGCTCAGATTTTCTTTCCTGCCCACAGCATCGTCCGCTGGTTTATGGACTTAGTTGCATGCTCCAGGTATGCCTTTAGCCTTGGTTTTCTATCAGATGATGCTTCAAATGCCTGTGAGTATGACGGCATCTAATATGGCATCTTCCACTTGTAAACTGTAGAGTTTTTAATGTATTTTCTTCCCAAGGTGCATTGATATTTATGGAGACATTTTAATTTCCCTGCATCATTGGGCAGCAAGAGGACTGGCTGCCTTAGGTCTTGGTGACTACGGATTTGGGATCAGAATTTTGAAACCGGCAGGCAGTATGGTCTAATGATTAGTGGGCCTGCTTAGGAACTGGAAGATCTAGGCTTTCATGTCACACACACCCACACCCACACCCCCCACCCAACAAAAACACACAAAAATTGTGTGACCAGTTACTTAACCTCTTAGACGACCAAACATTTCTCTAAAATCAGGTGCTGTACTTGAATTTTTGATCTGGGTCAATGAAGAGTATTTCCATGCTGGTTAAATCATAGGCTAAGAACCAAAACACACACACACACACACACACACACACACGCACACAAGCCCACATACACAATTTAATCATCATACCTCATTGAAATCCCTAGGTTGTCTTTTCATGCCTAAATGATTCTTTGAAGGATGATCCTTCAAGGGCAAACCTGTTGACATTCTGATAGGAAAATTAGTTTGCTCTTGGTTTGACTTTTTGATTTTTTGATATGCGTCAATAATGCTTAGAATCATGGTGCATGGAAAGACTCAGTAGCTCTTTTCCCCAGATCACTTTTGACACCTCTTTGCTCAACTAGACAAGATGGCAACTAGTAGAGATGGTTTCCTTTATTTCATTTGCCAGACGCAGTGTCCAGTGGATAGTAGACATTAAATAAATGCTTAAATAATTGATTGGATAATTGCTAGGATGACATCAGGATTTTATCCTTTATGTGTCACTATAGCTCCTTCCTCATCTAAACACCCGTGCCGTGCTCTGAGTTCCCATGGACTGAATTCATGCACAATGAGTTTTATCTGGTTGAGGTTTATGGACAAATAATGGTTTGTGTATATTTTTTATTTGTGAGGAGCTTGAATGTATTTTATACAATGAGCAAAAGAAGGTGGGGCACCACTTTTGTTCAGAGTTTAGTATCTATTCCCCTCTGTTTCTACGAGGATGTTTTGCAAATAAGTGAAATTTCCAGTCAGAATTACTGATTGCTATCATTTGATTTAAGGTGGCTAGGTGGTGTGGTAGATAGAGTGCAGAGCCTGAAATTAGGAAGATTTCTCTTCCTGAGTTCAAATCTGACCTCAAGCCCTTACTTGTGTGACTCTGGGCAAGTCACTTAACCCTGTTTACCTCAGTTTCCTTTTCTGTAAAACAAGATGGAGAATGAAATGGCAAACCACTCTAGTGACTTTGCCAAGAAAACTCCAAATGGGATTATGAAGAGTCAGACAGGACTGAAAAGTGACCAAACAGCAACCATGATTTAATTTAGATTTTATTTTCATTATTTGTCCCTAGTTTTTTTCTCCATGTCCCCCCAAAAGAGCCCCAAACACTAGCATTTAGCTTTGTGCTCCATAGTTGTAAATGGTTTGGATTTCACAGTTTCTCCTTTGCTACCTCTTTTATGCTGTTCCCCAAATTCAATTACTTTTTTGGTAAGATCTTATGATATTTTTCAATGTTCAGAGAAACTCTCTAAAAATACTGTTATTGGAAGATCACACTAAAGTAAGACAGATGCAGAGACAACTGACTTCCTTTAAGATGCCACTTTATATTTGATGATGCAAGAAAATGAAACATTTTAATTAAATTTCTAATTAAAAAAAACAAATGATTAATCAGAGACATCTTTATTTTCATGAAGATGAATTTTTTTCCCAGCATTAGGAAAAAGATAATGGTTCATTTCAGAGACTCGTCTGTGGGACTGGGGTGTTAGGCTGAAAAATGTAGGATTTCAGCCTCCTGCTGACTTTTTCAGTCAGCTCCCAACTTCCTGCTGGCTTCCCTTCCTTTATGGTGTGTGAAATGTGGATTTTCTTATCCTTGCCTTAGATTGACTGGGGATGGGGAGGATGAGAAGAAAATATTCAGTCATTATCACCACTGGGGTCATCTTATCCATTGTTTCTCAGTCTCCCTCAGTAACTGAATTTCTCCCTTTTGTTTATCATCAGACTGTAACTCTTTGTTGCCCAAGTGCCTTGGTGTGGAATTATTCCACAAATGAAAATAAAAGCGTTAACCCGGGCTCTCCTTTGGATTTACTTCAAGTTGCTCCCTCCAGTTTACCTATGCCAGGTGGAAATTCAGCATTCAATCAACAGGTAGGCTTTTCCTTTAGAATGGAAAATTCTTCATTTTCAGTATTTTATTTCATAGTGGATGTGCTCATGGATAGACTGTTGAACTTGTTGTCAGGAAGACCTGAATTCAAATGTGGCCTTAGGCACTGAAAGCTCTCTTTGTGGCGCTGGACAAATTAAATGAGATTATATTTGTAAAGCGTCTTCAACTCGCAAGGTTAAACCTAAAGGTTAGTTATAATCACCATCCTTAAAGATACTTTAGGTCATAGTCAAGTGTATCTATGTAATTATATCTGTGATGGCTGAAGACCAACATCAATGAGAAGCCAGCCATCTCAGATTAAAAAATATTCCTTCATTTATACTTCTATAATATCCTTCTATTTATACTTATAAAATAAAGATTACTTTAAATATATGATTGATCAAGCATTTATTAGGACTTGTTATATGTGAATTGCTAAAAATTGGTGATAGATAAAAGTGAAACTATTATAGTCCCTGTTTTCAAGTTGATTACATTCTATCAGGGAGGTTGTGAGTCTTTGAAAGGCAAAGAGGGTCATTTCTATTTAATCTGAAAGGTAAAGAAGAGATAATGATGTTTGAATAAAAGAGTGACTTGGAGATGTACCACTTTTTGTGGGGGATGGGCTAAAGTAGGGAGAAAAGCAGGGAACAAAGAGGAAGCTTTTGGAATAGTATGGGGAGAGATGATAGCGTTGACCAAGATTATTCCTCTGATGGAACAATGGGAACTTTTGAAATTGAGAATGGCGTGGAATCCAAACACAGATGGCCATGGGGTAACTTTTTTTTTAAATAAAATCAAAGAAGTTGCTTTTTTGTTGAAGTGTATACACCAGCAACTTCATAAGTGATCTTTTATGCTGTGAGCTTTAGGGTCTTATCTCCTTTTAGGAACCTCTTATTTTCATTTCTTAGGATGATTTTAATGATTGGAAAATCTTTGACACTGTCTAACCTAGGATTGGGGAACCTGTGGCCTGAAAATCTTTGACACTGTCTAGCCTAGGGTTGGGGAACCTGTGGCCTGAAAATCTTTGACACTGTCTAGCCTAGGGTTGGGGAACCTGTGGCCTGAAAATCTTTGACACTGTCTAGCCTAGGGATGGGAAACCTGCGGCCTGAAGGCCACAGGTTCCCCATCCCTGGTCTAGCCTATCCTCAGTATGTAAACATCATGGGCTTCCTAGTAGCTGAATGGGCTTATATTCATACCCCTTTACAAAGTGTCAGGGTCTGACATGATTTTGTCACGTAGGTGCTCCCTACACCAGTGAAATTAGAGCTCCAGTCCCCATCCCCATCCTTACCCTTTCCATCTCCATCCCCATCCCCACCCCCTTCTTTATCTCCAGCTCCTTCTCCATCTTCATCTCTATCTCCATCCCTATTCCCTGATGCTTCTAGCCAATAGAGTTTCCCCTACTCATAATTTTTTACTTTCCTGGGAAATATTATGGAACTTGTGTGTGCATGTTAAGGATGGGGATGAATGAGTCATACCTTTCAGTTGAGAGTAGAACCAGTGGTTGGCAGGGGCGATTATTTCCATGGCAGCATTTGAGTGTATTAGGTGTGATGGCTTAGTAATTATTATTTCATTTCAGAAAATGCTGGATTATTTGGATTAAAAGATTATGCAGTTTGAATTGAATGCAGGATTGTGACTAATTTCCTTCAGCTGGAGACATTTGGAAGCTTTTTTTCCCTGCTCATAGAGCAGCTAAGATCTGTTTTAGAGCTCTGATTGTGGTTTATCGTGCCCTTGAAATTTTTACTTGTGCAGTATTTTTTGAATTGACATTTATTGTTATCAAAATTGATAGTGAAATAGTTCAGGTTAGCTTGTAAACTCCTTTTCTCCCTCCCTATAAGCCCCCCAAAAAGGCCCATGCAATGGGCTGCCATTTCCTAATGCCGTTAAGTATGTGAACACACTGTAGGATACCTTACTTGTGCAGGGAAGCCTGACATGATGGAGGTTGGAACTGTGACTTTGCAAGCTGAAGCTAATTAGAAGCAATCATCTTTCAGGTTCGAGCAAAGATCTACGAGGTAGAACAACAGATAAAACGTCGGGGCCGTGCCGTGGAGGTTCGCTGGTCTTTTGACAAGTGCCAGGAGTCTACAGCAGGTATTGAAAAGCAAAAGTGAATAAATGGTTTTGGTTCTTGGGCTCCCTGGTGTGCCTTTGATTCTTAGAAATCGTTTTCATATGAAGAAGAGTTCTTTAATCCAAACACTTGATGGAGCAGTAGGCAGACCCTAACTAGGGTCTGGGACTTTGTCCCAGGATTCCAGAATTCAGGGGGTACTATCAGGACTTGCAGGTCTTCAGCACAATCAGTTAGTAAACATTTATTAAGTGCCTATTAATCAGTAAGCATTTATTAAGTGCCTACCATGTGCCAGATACTGTGTGTGCCAGGCCACAAAGAAATTCAAAAGACAGTACCTGCCCTGGAGGACCTCGTAATCTAATACTGGAACAAGTTGGCAAGAATTAGTTTAAATGGAAATATTAACCTGGCAGCCACCTTCCAGATGGGCAAAAATTCCTAGTAATATTATTTGGTTTATTGGATACTCAAACCACATTTGGACTTTTTCCTTTTTTTACAAGGACTAAATCTTCTGAGGATGCGTTGGCTTTGTCTGCTAACCACCTCTCTAGGTGTTCTTTGTGTTGGATGGCTTTGGTTTTTGCCCATCACTGAGTGCTTCATTCTTCTTCCTCTAGGAGTTACCATCAGTAGGGTCTTGCATACCTTGGAAGTCTTAGATCGCCATTGTTTCGACAGATCTGATTCCAGCAATTCAATGGAGACCCTTTATCACAAAATTTTCTGGGCCACCCAGAACAAGGATAACCAAGAGGTAATTTCTGTTTTTTAATCATCTTACCATTTGTTTTCCCAGGGTAGGCTTTTTTATCATTCAATGTCTGGGCTGATGTGATGTGAAATAGGAAAGAAGTTGGAAGAACACTTACTTGGAAATCAGCAGACATGCATTCAAATACTGCTTCAGAAACTGATCACCTGGGGAACTTGGGTATTTCTTTGGCCCCCGTATCATCATCTGTCAAATAAAGAAGCTGGGGTAGGTGGCTTCTGAAGATCCAGCTCTAGGTCTAGGATCATGTGATGTTTCTGTGCTGTGGGTGAGAATATGTCTAAACCGCAATCTACCATGTGATCTCCCCTCTTTTCTCCAGCAGACTGTGTATTGGTTAATGATTAGACTTAATCAATTTATTCATTTTCTTTAAGGAATGAAATTACTTCAGTACTTAGACCAGAGGGAGGTGAAAGAACAATTGTAGTAAAAGTCTTTGAAACATCCAAGGACCAGCCTAGCTAAGTTGGAATGGCTCATTACCAGAAGGTTGGCCACCAGGGAATGACTTTTTTAAGCCACAGAAAATAAAGATCTTCCTATGGTGATGAGGAGCTATGACCTATGTTGGTGATAGAAGCTACCACTTGATGACATCCTAGATCCCAAAGAAGTCATGAAAGTTTTGTACATTGATAAAAATGTATGAAGAACTATCCCTCACTGTTTCCCTCTCCTCATACCACCGTGCACTGTGTGTCCCAGCAATTATCAATCCTGTTTATGAATAATAATTATCATTTATATAGTGCAAAGCCTTTTCCGTTAATCACTGTGAATGGTTGCTATCTTTCCTTCTTGAAAAGAACCAAAATGACATCCCTATATTGGGGTCAACGTACAGTGTGTTCCACTGTGGCTGATGTGACCAGTACGAGCTTGGAAGGCTATCCCACAGGTCAGGCACAAATGGTCCATATGAACATTTGGAGTGGAAGTGTCTCTAAATTTGCAAATCTCATGTTTCTTTTGAACTCCTGTAATTCTACTTTGCTCATAGGGCACAGCACCATCTTTGATGTGGCCATACCTTGTTGGGTGGTCCTGCACCAGTGTCCCCCACATCTTACAATTGCTTCCAGAGTTCTTCAGATTGTCCTTGTATAGTCTACTCTTAAGTCATAGCTCTCATTCAAGGTTATCTTTCCCATCAAGTGAAATTATGTGTATAAAGTACTTTACAGATTTCAAAATGTCTTTTTATGGTTATCCTCATCATCATTTTCATCACAGTTAATTTTTAAATATACATCTTATTACGGTTCTTCTCAGATGTGCTTTAAAAGTCTTTTATCCTTGTTGTGAATCTAGAATATTTGGTCTTAGGAATATTTAAAATAAGAAATGGGACGTCGGCATTTTCAGCAGCAAGTATTTATGAAGTACCTAGGATGTGTGTGGTGTGGTGCTAAGTGTGGGAATAAAATGCTTCAAGAAAAAAAACACAATTTAACTCTGCTCTCATCAGCTATAACCTCAACCTTCATCCAAGCTTTTTGGTCTCTCCATTGGGTTCAGTAATCAATTCTCATGAACCATTGAGTGCAAGAGAAATTTATGTATCTTCTTGCTTATTTCTGTAGGTTATTGACTTAGTTCTGTGTTCAGGGGGAAGAATAGAGGTAAGCTCCTGGACAACACTTAGGTTGTAGAATGTTTTAAGAAGAAATTATACTCAAACTTGGTGTTGGACCCTTACTGGAAATTATGAATTCTAGAATTGAGTATTCAGCATGAGGCTACTAGAACAAAAAAAGGGGACTTTGGTAGTCTGGATTAAAAATAAAAGGTATCTGATTTCCTTTGTTTCCTTGTTTATTATTGAGTGCAATAGCAGAAAGCCATTTTATTCCCTAGGGAAGGAATGATCATATCCATCAAAATCAATTGATTCAGACTGTCGACCTGCCTAGATAACATTATAATGAACTTGCCAGCTTCCAATCATTGTTTGACTTCTTTGAGGAAACTTAATAAACCAATTACAATATAATCAAAAGGGGAAATGGACCTCAGTTGAAGATGAGTTCTGTCATACACACAAGCCATTGTGAGGAGACTGAATGCAAGATGGGAGGCAGAATGATCAATTTCAGATCACCTCGTGTGACCCTAGGGCAGTTAATTAGTCTTGCCTCAGTTTCCTCATTTGTAAAATGGAAAAGTTGACTCAGATGACCTCTGAGATCCTTTCTAACTCTAAATCTGTGATCCCATGAAGTCAAACTGATGGACAACATCCAACTCGTGGAAATGTCTCCTTTCTGCTAAATTTAGGGCTGGTCCACTAGGTGGCAGCTTATTACTAGGATTGTGATTTGTGAACTGGCTGATTTCATTTTTTTAAAACTGGGGCTAGGTGCATTTTTTCAGGCTCAGTAGGAACAATGTACTTTTTGAAAATGATGGAAAACAATGGGCCCACCCTTTGACTTAACACATGAGATGTTGCTCCCAAATAATTTTGAATGTGTGAAATGTTAACTAGCCAGAAACTTATTTTTAAAGCAGTATATTTTAAGGATCATGGCCATTTAGCGTTTTAAAGAGAAATCCCCCTCTTCCATCATGTAGCTCTACAATGGACCTTACTCATGTTCTTTCCCTAATTCTTCCCGCACTCCTTCACCTTAAATCATGTGTCAGTCTCCCTCCATGAACAGAGCACAATTTATAATGTATTCGTAGGTGCCAGTATACTGCAGTGTTGTTAAAATGATGTTTTATGCATGATGGATATAAATCCACTTTGTCTAATATTTAAAACTGTAATTCCTACTGGTGGCTGCCACTGAACAATTTGATTTACTGAAAGAAAGGAGAATTGAAGTCTGATAGGTCCTTCCACACTTGATACTCCCCATTAAATGATTAAGCATGATAATAGGGTTTTGCCCTCTGTGATTGAATGGATACACGAGGACAAAAGACGGTTGGCGTAATTGCTTTTCATCAGATGTTAATGCTGCATTCTTTTCTTGACTATTATGGTGATAAGAAATGTTTGGATATTTTTTTTTTCTGTTCTGGGAATTCCTGTGCTGATAGGGACGCTGGAAACATGGGTTTCTTATCCTGGTTCTTCCCCTGACATTCCTTATGACTTTGAGCATCTTTCTTACCCACTCTGTGGCTCAGTTTCCTCATCTGTCAAATGGAAAAAAATGGTGTTGTTTGTCTCTGGGAGCTTAACACAGGCTTTTTGAAAAACAGGAAACACTCTACAGACCTAAAGCTAGAGTTACTTATTATAATTCTATATTATTATAGTTATATATTACAGAAGTTGCATGTATATACTTATTGTAATATACTTATAAGCATATTATCATATATTATAGAGTTACTTATTATAAGCGTTCTTTCAGAACTATTGCACACATGGTACCACTACATTTTTTGTTATTTTTTTAACTAAATTTTTATTTAATTCTTTTTTCAGTTATTGAGCATTTATTTTTTTCTCTCCAACTTCCCTCATCTATTGGGGAAAAAAGAAAGAAAGGAAAAGAAAGAACACTATATTCTTTGTTAAGAGGATGTCATGCTTAGGATTTAGAAACATTGCTCTTATTTCCCTAAAATCCACTTCCCATTTTTAGTTTCAGAATGAGATTCAGGCACTGAGCCTATAATAGGAAGAGGAAAAAGCAAAGAATATTAATATTGTTTCACCAGTTCTTGAGGCTTCCAGTGACCGCTGTGGTGTTACCTCTGCCCCAGGTGCACCATTGCTCTTGACATCCAGACATTTGGCTTCATAAGTAACAGAGGATGGATTCCAACTCTGTCCTCCCAACTCCAGACCTAAGGCTCTTTCTAGGATATACCATCAAAGTATCTTAGTCAAAGCCGAAATTACATCGGAAAGCATTATGCTTTGTATGCCAGGATTTCTTAATCTGGTGTCTGTGGACTTGATTTTTGTGTTTAATATTTGGATAGCTTACATATTTCATTTAATGCTTTTGCAATATTATTCTAAAAACAGATCCATAGGTTTGTAAGACTGCCAAAGGGATCCATAACACACAAACGGACTAAGGACTCTAGCTCTTTACAAAATATAAGCAATGTTATGACTTAGAAATCTTGGCTTTTATCCATATTGACACTATCAATTCCCATTCTTGGCCTGGACCTTGGTGGGGACATTGCTGAGCATGTCTGTGATGTGACTGCCATACCTAGGGCCTGGCTTTGCTGATTCAACATCCAGCATGTTCTTTAATCTTCTTTCTCCTCTTCCTCTTTGTTATATAATCATTTATGTAACGATTAAAAAAATAGTAGTGGGTGTAAAAATTAGTTGAAAAGGCTGCAAACCTTCTCAACTTCCTGAAGCATGGTTACCTTAGACTCTCTTGGGGCACAAAATGGCCCCAGGGGCCTTTCTATCCTTTGCCTAACAGATTAGTAAACATTTGAGGTAGAGGATTACAACCCAAGTTCCTGATGCTACATCCCTTACAATTATACTTCTGAAGAAATATCAAACAATAACCTGTCTTCTTAAGTCTCTTTTCTCATTGCATGCTCTCTGTATAACTTTGGGGATAAGTCATTGATTTTTTTATGGTATTTTACCCCAGTAACGTGTTAAGAGCCTTAAATAGCAGTGTCTTTACAGTAAGTTGTGGCCTTTGAATGTTTTGCCCTTGACTTGGCTCTCAAATCACTAGACAGCCATTCAATGCAGTATGAGTTAATTTTAAGTAAGTCTTCCAAACCAGTAACCCCATCAAGTGGGGGATGGCAGTAACCTTGAGTAAGTATCAAGTTACAGTGAAGTACATCTATGGAAATTGTTTCATGATTTCAAATGTGGCAGAAATGGAGCAGATTTACCAAGTTGACTTTGGAGAATTTCAGAAGGTTTGGTCTCTCTCTGCTGGAGATCTCTTTATTTTAATAATAAATCAACAATATTTATATTCATAAATAATTTATAAATACATTTATATATAAAAATAAATTACTCATAAAATATAAACATTTATAATTAATTTTAATAATAATAAATAATTAAAAATTATTGGCATTTATGTGCTTAGTATATGCTTGACACTGCGTTAAATGTTTTACAAATAATACTTGATCCTCACAGCAACTCTGGGAAGAAGGTGATATTGTTATCCCCATTTTATAGATAAGGAAACTGAGGCAAACAGAAGTTAAGTGACTTGTTCAGGGCCACACAGAGACTTGATCTGAACTCAGATCTCCCTGACTGTGGGCCTAGTGCTATGTATACAATTTCATCTAGCTAGAGGGCAAGGAGATCCTTTGTTTAGTAGTGAAACCAAGAACTTTAACTCAGGTTACAATATATCCCTTTGTCCTTAACACCCCTTTCTCCCCGCTCCCCCTCAAAAGAAAAGAAAAGCTGATAATTCAGTGAGGTTAAAAGAATTCTGGAAGACAGTAAAATGAAATAATGTCATGGTGATGACCCTGGATTCTCCCAAGTTTTTAACGGTGCCCAAGATCTGACTGGCCCTACTAAGTTAAGAAAACTTTGCCTGCAGGCCCAATCCCCCATGGACTGTGGGATGTGTTAACAGAGGACTAGATGAGCTCAGTTTGCAGAGGTTGGCCCAGCATATTGAGTGTTAGTTTTGGAAATCACAGTTCTGGCTTTAAGTCCCAATGCTGTTTCTGGCTACCTGTGAGATCCTGAAACATTTACTTAATCTCTCTGGGCTTCAGTGTTCTCATGTCTAAAGGAAGGTCTTGGATCTCTGCCTAATCCTATGATGTAAGTCTTCTAGGGATTGCCATCAGCACTGGGGGAGGGATCATCTACTCTGATGAAATCACAGATCATTGGAAGTACTAAATTATCTCTACAACGACATTCAACCTTATGTGTTTGCCCAGTTATTTCACAAGATGTAGAGACACCAAAGCTGTAGCTGAAGCAACAGTCCATCTGAAATGCACAGTGTTTAACCAAGTCAAATCCTGATAGCTCTACCTGTTAGTAATATTCCATTAACCAACCCCTACCCCATACTCCACCCTACCCTCCACCCTGCTGCTTCTGTTTTTGCCCTAGGTTTTTGTTCAGTCATTTCCAGTTTTGTCCAACTCTTTATGACTACATTTGGGGTTTTCTTGGCAAGGATACTGGAGTGATTTGCCTTTTCCTTCTCCAGCTCATTTTACAAATGAGGAAACTGAGGCAAACAGGATTACGTGGTTTGCCCTAGGGTCATAAAGTTATTAAGTATCTGAGGCTGGATTTGAACATAGGTCTTCCTGACTCCAGGCCTGGCACTATCCACTGTGCCACCTAGCACATGTTTTTAACATGCCTAATTTTTAAAAAGTGTCTTTCAAGTCTTCATGGCATCTAGACTGTGGTATACTATGATCTAGGAACGTTTGAAAGGTGTGTATGAGGAAGGAGGGGCAGGTTAGTTAAGCAAGTTTGTTAATTTCATAACCTTAATTTTGTGTATCTAGTAAGCAAGTGGAATTCTATCCTAACTGTTCACATACTAAAGGAAATGCATAAGTTTTGTGATAACTATTTCCCTTTGGAGCTCAGAAAAGTCTTTTCTAGGTTTACTGTCTTGTATTCTGAAGTACACAGACTATCTGTGCCCAATCTGTCGTAGAGCATTCCGAGCTTGTACTGGTCTGAATCATCCACAATCGGACACATTGAAACTTGACTTTATCATGGTGATATCATTTTGGTCCTCTTCGAGAATGAAGGACAACGGCCAAAATCCTCAGGGATGTTTTTAGAAGTTTGCTCCTAGTCAGAGGTGAGGCACCTGTTGTCTTGAGGCCACATCTGGTCTTCTAGGGGATGGTGGGATTGAATCCAATCTAGTGCTGGTGATCCTGGGAAGGCTGATTTTAGTCTCATCCTGGAAACCATATAGATTTATCCACATAGCTGAGAGATTTCCATTCTTGATCATTGATTTGGCCTCCAACTTGACACCTGAAAGGAAGTGAAGTTATTCTGTTGAGGTCTGGATAACAGGAATTAAATCTTAATGTAGAAAACATCTTCCCTTTAACTGGATTTGAATGTAGGGCAACTTCCTTTATCTGAGTTTTTTTCATTCTGGGAGGATGTTGAGAGAAAGAGAGACAGAGAGAGAGGGAAGGAGAGAAGGGTGAGAGAGACAGAGACATCTGGGTCTGGGGTATTCCTAACCCCTTTTTTCTGTTCCTTATACCTGACATATCCTAAGCTAGAATCTTGGATAGAACAGGGGAAGAAGGTGCCACCTTCTTCGAGAACTGCCCACACATGATGGAGATGGTCTTTAGATCACCCAAGGGGAGGTCAGCCCAGGCACAGGAGGCAAGGCGTTCTAGAAAGAGAATATTTTAAGCAGCTTTAGATAACTTTTTGGACAGCTTTTGTTTCCACTTCTCTGTTTCTGCTGCCTTGGGAAGCAAACATTCTACTTAGTGATGTAAAAGAGGAGGGAGAAGGAGGCGGGAGGGGCACACCTCCCAAGAACAGCTGTGTGTGTGTTTCCTCTATCTCCAGGCTTCTTTAGAAGAACAAGAACCTAAAACAAAACAAAGCCCAAACTCCAAAGTCTCTGGAACACAGAGCAGAGCCTTCTATTTCTGTCTGATTGAATGAACATGGTATGCTCTGTGCCTATCATACAGACAGGTGTCGCTCATATGCCTGGTTCCAGAAAATCACCTCCTCCTTTCTTGCTGGCTAAGTTCCTAGCCCATCTGGGGCCTGGTTTGTGACAGGGAGGACTTTAGAGTTGTTTTTTTTTGTTGTTGTTTTGTGTGTTTGGTTTTTTGCTCATAGATCCTATCTCTGACTCTCTCTTACTATTGAACACAAGAGACCTGATTGGGAGGATCACTGCCCTTGCCTCCTTGATCACCATTATTTGATTCAATTCACTTTAATTTTTGGGGGGGGGGGCAATCGGAGTGAAATGACTGGCACAGGGTCACACAGTTTATAAGCATCTGAGGCCAGATTTAAACTCATGTCCTCTTGACTCCAGGGCTGCTGCTCTATCCACTGTGCCACCTAGGTCCTCTGATTCAATTTACTTTTAACTTTTTTCAACACTTTTTATGCTGATAAAGGATTAAAACAAGATCCGCTCATAAAGCAACTGTATCAGAAAACACATTAATCTCATCGTCTAAAGCGATTTGCTACATTGTCTCTCATTTGCTCTGTACGGCCCCTTTGTGAGAGAGGTGTTTTTGTTAGGCCCATTTTACAGATGAGGAAAGTGAGACTGAGAGAAGTTAAGTGACTTGTCCAGAATGGAGCTAGGAAGTCCAGAAGTACAGGATATGACTTCAGGTCTAGTACTCCGTCACATCCCCCAGCCACCTGTATATGTAATGTTCTGTATTCATAGTCCCCCACCTTTCTGCTCGTAGTAGGGTGACAGGAGGGTGTTTGTTCTCGGACCAGGATTGGTCATTACTTTTATTCAGCATTTGGTTGTTTTTTTTTTAATTTTAATTTTGTCTTTATTGGGGTTTTGCAAAAATGTTTACCTTTAAATGATAAAATTGTGCTGTGTTCACTTTAGTGTTCCTCTTTAATCCCTTGTTTTGATATGAACTTACCTTCTGTCCATATATCTCATAGGTGTATTTCCATTCTCCACTTCGTTTATGACGTGACCTTTTCTATGTAGAGCACAAGCTCATTTAGTATAGGCTCTGGTCTATATGTTGTCCAATGGTCAATACTGGAAGAGTCATCAGTTAGAAAAGGGTTGCACTTGGTCCCAGAGGGCAAGACAAATTTAATCGTTGTAAAGAAAACTTTTCCTAACAATTAGAGTTTTGCCAAAAGAGAGTGAATTGCCTCAGGAGGGAGTGTAATTCCCTGTCACTGAAGGTTTTCACTCAGAGGGGGCGGAGCCAAGATGGTGGAGTAGAAAGACTCACCTATGCTAGGTCCGAACCCACAGCCCATAGATTTCCTGTAAAAAGAACTCCTGACAAATTCTGGAACAGTGGAAGCCGCGCAGAAACACAGTGAAGGAGA
>CM053771.1:512619725-512646371 GCA_028658325.1 Potorous gilbertii
TTTTTTTTGTCTTTAGTTATTAAATACAGTATTTCATATTAAGAATAGATTCCATTTGGTAGATTATTCATCAGCCCAAGAACCATTTAAACTAATTAGGCTATAACAGAATGTCAGCCATTTTTAGTTAGGAGACAAACACGCCAAATATGAATAAAATAAAATATCATTCCTGTGAAAGCTAACTTCTTCCTATACATTGGTTCTGTGAAAATAAAACATGATGGAAAACAGGTGGGCTTTTCCTGGTCTGAAACAGTTATTTATTTGTATTCTCCTTCTCTCTCCTCCTAGAATGCTCAGCTGTTTCATTTTGTATCTCTTCAACTATGAGCTATCTTTTTCTGCACTATTAGTGCACCCACCATTCACTTTGCCACCTACCTTTCTTCTGCCCCTTCAGACTGTTGCTGCCACTGGCTTTTTTTATTTTTTAAATGTTCTTGTCTCCTAGAATTCATATGGTTCCTCCTTGGTTAAGAGGCTCGTTTACCTTACTCTGGGCACAAGCCTCCTTACTAGTCTTTGCCCTTTCCGTCTATCTTCCACAGAGTGGTGAAAATTATCTTCCTAAGGCATAAGTCTCACTGTTAACTCTTCTACTTCTAATTCTTTAGGCTATTTCCTTTAGGATTAAAAGCACCTTCCTTCAAGCTTATCTTGTAGCATTTATAACCTGCTACAATCAAGGTCCAGCTTGATTGCTATGACTCTACAGGCAGCTAGGGCAACATACTGGACATACAGCGAGAGCTGAGTTCCTTGTGCACTTGGGTCTGTCACAAATTCTCTCAGCCTCAGTTTCCTCATCTGTAAAACAGGGATACTAAGAGCACCTATTCAACAGTGTAGTTGTAGGGATCCAGTGAGACAACACTGGCAAAATGCTTTGCAAATCTTACAGCACTTTGTAATTGTGAATTGCATTATTGCATTCTTTTGAGAATTTGCACCTTACAGTCAGAGTATGCTTTTCCTTTTGATGGTGATATGACCAATCACATACGATTTTATTGGGCTTAGCCTTCCTGCCTTTGGCTCTCTACAGTGTCTTGCTCATGGTTTCCTTCTCGGAAGCTAAAGGTGTTTCCCTTTTTATTCCCAGGATGGGACTGCATCCTGGGTACTGCAAGGATAGTAGAAGGCTGGTCTCATCAGCCAGTTCACTCTTTTGGGTTGTAGTCACTTGGTAGATGTTTGAATGGATCAAGGTGTTTTGGGTTTTTTTTATGTTTGTTGATTACTTGATGAATTAACTCAAGTAGAATAAGCATAGTCCAGCTGAAACAAGCAGTTTGAGACATCTGGTAGAACTGCAGAGTGATAGAACCAAGAAGGATTTCTGTTTTGGCATTGTGAAGAGTATGGTTCTGGGTTCAATGTTCACCTCTGCTCTTTATTATCTGTGTGATCTGGGACAAATCATTTAACCTCTGTGAGCTTAGTTTCCTCATCTATAAAAAAAAAATTGCCTACCCCCAATTGGGGTTAAGTCACTTGCTCAGGGTCACATAGCTGGTGTCTAAGGCTAGATCTGAATTCCAGGGCTGGTTCTCTATCCACTGAGCCAGTTAGCTGCCCTTTCATATATAAATTGTGAAAGGGTTAGACAAGATGTCCTTTGAGGTCCCTCCCAGCTCTCTAGAATGATGTTCTTATGGATCTATTGTCTAGTTAATTATATAATTCAATACGATTCCAATACAATTCCAACAGATTTTTAGACCCTAGAGGACATAAGGACAAAGAAAAGATATAGACCTGGGTGTTATTACTCTAAACCAGTGGAGTTTTTTTTCCTTCCTGTATCTTGCAGGTGTATTAGGAAAAAAAATCCAAAGAGTTTCATTGACATCTTCCGGTTAATTTACTTGTGATGATTCTTTTCTATAAAAATATGATTCCTTTATTGTTATATGTAAGTTGTTATATTTATTTAACCAGTTAGGCTAAGAAATATATTTGAAAACCTTAGATGTGCTACATGTACCATGTCTTTATTCTTTTTTTTCTCTCCCATGATAAATGCTGCCTTTATTCTTTCCTGTTGGGTAGGTGGCTCCAAATGATGAAGCTGTGGTGACCTTGCTGTGCGAGTGGGCTGTGAGCTGTAAAAGGTCTGGCAAACACCGAGCCATGGCCGTAGCCAAACTTTTGGAGAAGAGGCAGGCCGAAATTGAGGCAGAAGTAAGGTTTCTTTGTTTTTCATGTAGGCTTTGATCATTCTACGTCCAAATGGTTGTGTTGAGAAGATTCACGTATCCAACTCAAATTCACATGGAACTCAGGTCTTCCTATTTCTTTCCAATACCCTGCCCTAGCTGCCTGTGGAGGTCATAGCAATCAAACCTTTTACATGAAGATGAGAAGGAGGAGGTGGAAACTCATTCCAGACTTCCCTTGTGGCTTTCCTTAATCACTAAGCAAACACTGTGGTTGCCATTTTCTTAGGTAGTTTCAAATGTAATAGTTGATTTATGTGCAAACACAAGATGCTTATATTTCTTGGGTCAACACAAAGGCTCTTCTACAAATGTTCTACCTGTGTATGTATGTTTTCACATCAGTGTCCATTTTAGACTAGCATTAGAAGACCTCGGCAAGGGATGTTACTTGGAGACATTTATAGTTTTTTATTTACACATCAAGATTTGAAGCTAAAAACAATGTTGTGTTAGCTGTGTTCCATCAAACAGAATTTCAGAAATACTTGACATCTAATGAAAAGATGAGCATGGAGTCTAGGGAGCATTTGCATCAGCACCTTTCTTCCCATGTTGTCCACATGATATAGACCACAAATGGTTATGCTGGAGCAATCATGCTATATAGGAAGTTGAACTTGAGAGACTTGACATAGAAAGGGTCTTTGCCCCATGGGCTACTTTACAAAATCTGAGTTTTGGTCAGGATGTGACTCCCTCGAAAGATATTTATTTGTGGTTGATCATCTTGAGTGTACATGAGAAAATTCAAGAAATGGAGTTATCATAGAACTAATCATTTAATTCCCATATTCTTAGCTTTCACAGAATAACTTAGTTCCCAAATTCCTTATTAGGATGGAACTTAGTTATCATGGAATTTTCACAGAACTTACAGCTTTATTTCCAAATTCAGGGGCAGCTGGGTGGCCCAGTGGATAGAGCATTGACCTTGGAGTCAGGCAAGCCTGAGTTCAAATCTGATACTTACTCCCTTGGTCATCCTGGGCAAGTCACTCCCCTCTGTCTGCCTCAGTTTCCCATTTGTCAATTGACAATAATAACAGTAACCAACCAGCGCCGTCCTGAGGTTCAAATGAGTTAATAATGTAAAGCGCTTTATGTACACCAGTTCCTGGTGCATATAAATGTTAGCTATTATTTTGACATTATTCAGTCGTTTCAGTCTTGTCTCTGTGGCCCCATTTGGGGTTTTCTTGGCAAAGACATACCCAAAACTCCTATAATATTTTCTTTTGTCTATGTCGTGGTGCTACCATTGAAGTCCATGGATTTTTAGATATATACAGGGGCTTTTCATAGCCTTTCCAATTTTAAATGCATTAATGTGTGTTTAAATCTTCTGCTGGCAGTTCTCCGACCATATTTTTTTTTTAGTGAATAGGCTGCATAGGTTTTAAATGAAAAGTATTTGAATGTCTAGTAAAAAGCAAAAGACAAAAGACCAGAAAAGTCCAAATGACTGACCAGGAATCTTTGCTTGTTTCTAAAGCTGGTACCTTGTTCATTTGAGATTTAGCAGATGTTACTCGTTTTAACTCACTGGGAATGCAAAGCATTTGAATGTGATAGTCTTAAATGACATTTCGGGATTTTCCCCTAAATTAGAGCAATCCCACTCTCACAATGTGATAAAAGACCTACATTAGCCTTTTAGGAGGCATCAATTTTTCTTTACTAAAATCCAATAAGATACTTTGTGCACAAATCAAATACATATTAATAACCCACCCTAATCCCAGATTCCTGCTTATATTTAGGGAAAAGAAACACATCTAAGTCTTTTTTCTTTCTATGATATACTTTTTTTTATTAAGCAATCCAAGTTTTTTCATACCTCTTTAATGTAGACAGAGGTGTTAATTTCACTTCCAAACCAGATTAAAATGTAACTTGGCCCAAAGAAATAAAAATATAATACAACCTAATGATTATTTATGGTTTTCTAAGTCAGTTTACGGAGGTATTCAATTATTATTTTTTTAAATTTGATCCTACTCCTGTAGAGATTGTTGGGAGCTAGCATCCAAGGGTGGGGATCACATGTGGCCTCAAAGCCTGGCCATAGGCATAGCTTATGTGGTTCTGGATCTGGGTCATCTACACTGCCTAATTTATTCCATGTGAGTACAGCTCAAGTTTCCTATCCAGCTATTTTTTTGGAACATTGATCACAATTGAATTATTTACTCTCTCATTCATGCCCATAGTTTATAAACAGATTGTTGTCTATAACTCTTAGAGAAACCAATAATTAGCTGTTGGATACTTCATTTGTGATATAAAATTGTTGGGGGAAAAGGAACCAAGTTGCTGTGATTACCTGAGTCTAGCAAACGTGTTCTCTTTTCAATCTCTAGCGTTGTGGTGAGTCAGAAGTCTTAGATGAGAAGGAATCTCTTTCTTCGGCATCTCTTGCTGGGTCCAGCCTGCCTGTATTTCAGAATGTCCTGCTTAGATTTTTAGACACACAAGCTCCCTCACTGTGTAAGTATTTCATCTTGGATTCAAATTTAGGGGTAAAGCGTTTGAGTTGCTGAATTCTTTTTCTTTTTTGTTTCTTGGTAGTAATCATCATCTTGGAGTTACATTTATTAAAACACCAAACTCCTCAGTGCTATATGACCCTGGGCTTAACGCTGTTTGCCTCAGTTTCCTCACCTGTAAAATGAACTGGAGAAGGAAATGGAAAACCAATCCAGTGGTCTGAGCATGATCAATTTATTAGATTAATAGTAACCAATAAATTGGCCAGTAGACTCCCTAAATGACCAAAGGTACCAAGGTAGGGCTTACTAGCCTTAATATGGTTTTGGGGAGCATAGAGTTCAGTAGGTGGAGAAAATACAATCGATTACAGGATTGACATCATTGTGGGTGTGGGGACAACCTGATTGATTGTTTTACAGAAAGTGGGCTAAAGCAATCATTCCTATCTGTCATAGAGGAATGCTTGATAGATTTATGAGATCCATTTGCATCCTTAAGCAATTGATGGTGGACTAGACAAAACAGACTCTCTGTCTCCTAGGAGAGGAGATAAGACCTTCCTTAATTGGGCAAGGATAGGTAAAGGAGGACAGTATATCTTGTGGAAATATACCGGGTTAACTTATAGGCCTTCAGAGACAGTAAACAGATGTCATAGGATTTTTCAGGAGCTGAAGTTATGAGGGAAACAAGTTTTCTTTTACTTGGAGGGGTAGGTGAACTCATCACTAAGAAATGTTCACTGTTGAAGTCTGCTTGCAAAGTTAGAGATAGTGGACCAGAATCCCTGGTGTCCACCTGCATCCCTCGGGAATATCAGATCTCCCTGAGGCAAAAATAGAGCAGGGATTAGGAGGAGAACTGGATTTCTAAGCTTAACTCATGATAGGCCAACTGAATTTCTAAACTAAGTTCAGAGGCAAAAAATCATGGCTTTAGGGACAAAAATCAATTAACTCTAAATAGGGTCAATTTAAAATGACCAGAATCAATTTAGTTCCTTTTTAAAAATTCATTTATTTTAAGTTTTCAACATTCATTTCCACAAAATTTTGAGTTCCAAAATTTTCTCCCCAATCAATTTAATTTCTGCAAGAGGCTGAGTGACAGGCATTGTGTTCCCCAGCTGGGGGTGGAGTCTGAGACAAGGTTCCAACTTAGATTTTCCCAGCTCCAGTGTTCTATTTACTATAGAATACTGTGTTGCCTGAAACAAAGTGTGTTCAAGCAAAGACTTGAGTCACAGAACGAAAGGGTAGGAAGAAGAAAGGGTAGAAATATTAGATCTGAGAAGGAAAAGCAGAATGTGAAGAATGGAAAATGAGAAATTGATAGGAAAAGAAGGGAGTAAGCTCTAAAGAAACAGGAGTTATTATGCAAGTCCTTATGTAAGCACCAGGGCTTCAGAATGTAACCAGCATTGGAATCCTTTTGCTTGAGCACATTCATACTTGTTGCCCTATTGGACTCTGTTGTCCTGACCTCAGAATTCAATTCAGTTCAACCAGCATTAAAGTTAGGCACCTGGGTCCTATGCTGGCATTGAGGATGCAAGGATAAACATTGCCTGTGTCCTCAGAGGCGGGGTTGCTATGTATACAGAGTATGTAGGAGATAGAGAAAGGAACGAGAGAGTATTTGGATGGAACATTGTAGCAGAATTTCAGGAAGGAGAGAAGGGAGCTCTAACACCTGCGAGGTGGAGAGATTAGAAGGGAATGGTATCGATCAGATCATCTGAGTGTGAACACTGCCTAAAGGTCCTCCTGGCTTGAAGTGACATCCAGGACAGGAGCCAACCCACTAGGGTTCCAGTTGGGGCTCTTTAGTGAGTGAGGTGTGGCCCAGAAGCTTGCAGTGGTTAGAGAGGGCTGCAAAACATGAAAAAATCGAAATGTTAAATCAGAATATGGGCAAGAATGGGAACGCAAAGGGTTCGCACCTCTCCTCTTGTTGGTTGTTAATTTTGGCAAAAATAAGTCAATCTAATAGAATACTTTCTGGTTAATCAAACACTATCTCTTTGAGCCCCACAAATACCTTGTGAAGGGAAGGCAGTACAGATGATATCAACACAGTATAATGGAAAGAACACTTGAGTCAGAGAATCTGAGTTTGACTCTCTACTAATGACTACTTTTATGATGTTTGACTCATCATTTCATTTCCTTGAGTCTCAATTTCCTTATCTGTTAATTGAGAGAGCTATATGCTTCCCCCTTAGACCCATTAGATCAATGATCCTATCAACATTCTGAGATGCTTTTCAGCCCCAAATCTATACTAATATCACCCTATGATACGTAGATGACGAAGCCACAGGGCCAAATGCCTTGTTCAATGTCTCAAGAATGGTAAGGAGTAAAGACTAAATTTGAACCCAAACCTTACACCTAGTAAATGACAGGGACAGGACCAAACTTTGGTCTTTGGGTTCCATCTTTAGTGTTTCTTCCACTATGATTCCTGCTACTTAAAAACCCAGAGCTTCTCTCACTTTTCAAAAATTCTTTCTTTTTTTAATTAGAAATATCTATTATTTAGTGTTTTTATTTTTCTTCAGTTACATGTGAAAACAATTTTAACATTCGTTTTTGAATGGAGAACTGTTTCTTAGGGCTCCATACCCCTGTGATTATTCAAGCCCCATACCTAGTGACTTCAGGGTGCAATCCTTAAGACTGGTGGGAGACACACCCTTCTCCCCGCCAGAGATATCATCTGTAGGACAAATGTCTCCGGTTTGTTTCCTGTCATTTTGAAACCCTTTGCAGGAATGAAGAACTATGATGACTTTGCCCCCTGACTACTGGTGTTGTCAATCCGTTTGGTCTCTGTGGGAGACAACCCATGGGTAATGATGAAAGGAATTGGACCCAAGCCATAATTTTAATGGTTAAATCCTAGAAGACCCTGACTATCGCTGCTTTTTGGTTCCTTTTCCAATGGAATGGGAGACTGGTTCTCGTTACTGTCGAGTGAGGAAAATGCCATAAGTTTTAGTAGCTTAAACCTGCACCAAGAAACACCTTGTATATTTACAGTTCACTTTTACATGGCACCTTAAGGTTTACAAAGCTATTTTCCTATGAGATAAGTAATGCATGTGACTTGTGCAAAGTCACAAGTCAAGTAAGTCCAACTCAGGACTGCCAACTCCCAAGTTCAGTTCTTTACATCTAGGTCCAGACTGACTCCCTGAGCCAGTAAAACCAGTCTTGTTTCTACTGCTTATATGGGTTGTGACTGGCCCCAACAGCTGAACCAGTAGAACCAGCTCTGGTCCAACTTTTATATCCTCTATTCTCAAAGATACAAAAAAAGAAAAAGGTGTGGTTCCAATATTGGTGATGTGAATAATCAAAAGACAGACATTCTTCCTACAAGTCTGCTTTGTCTCTTTGTTGCTATAATTGGTTTTTGATGATAAACATTTCAGCTTTCTCTTTATTCTCCTGTGGATCTCCCCAACCCCACTGCTCACTCATTACTGCCATGTCTGTTCGCATACCACTTGAAATAGGATTCTGTGCTGCCGCCTACCTTATCTAGCTATTCTGGAGTGGCAAGAGGGACCAGTAGCCAAGGGGAGACCTTTCTAGTGGGAGGCACCTACATGGGGTGATTTTTACCTATCATAGTTTATTCATAGGCCCACTGCTTAGGGATCATAATCATCTTTAAATATTAAATACCAATGTCCTTTACTGTCAGTATCAATTTTAGCCATTAAAATTAGACTCTGGTTGAAGTCTTTGGCAGATAGTGGTAATGGGGACTTTTTTTGGGGTAGGGCGTAGTTTGGATTTTGGATTTTATCTTAGTGGGAATCCCCTGGTATAGCACATCCCTCCACTGGTCTAGATTGATGACTCATACAACCTTAACAATTTGTTTAGCTCAATGAGAGTTTAAGTGACTTCCCCATGGTCACATAACTAGGATGTGCCAGGAATCTACCCTTTTTTGCCATACTGATTTCAGCAATCAGAATAACTCAGACTTGTACGTTGCTTTGCTGTTTTACAAATTGCATTCATCACAGTATCCATGTGGTGTTGGTAGTGAAGATGTTGTTTATATCTGTTTTATGATGAGGAAACTGAGGCACAGCACTGAAATGACATGTCTGGGTCACTGAGGCAGTAAATGTTACAACTAGGACTTGATTTCAAATCTTCTGATCCCAAGACCAGTACTCTGGCTATTAGATCATGCTGAGTCTCAGGTGATAGTATTCCTTCACTCCCTTTGATTTATAGAGGTTCACAGCTGTTGGATTTGTGCTTGAGACTCAGAGCAAAAAACTAGTGTAGGTGCTAGGGCTCCAGGGCAGATCTCTGAACTCCAGGTCTAATCCATGTTCAGATCAATCATGAAGTTGAATGCTAGATACCAAGTGCATTTTTCCTGTTCCTTCAGTGGTGAAATAAAAGATTTCCTGGAAAATCCAACACTGTAGTGACTGGTGGTCAGACAGCAGGAAGCTAGCTACCCATTTGGTAGAAAATTACTGAAAATTTTTTACTTTGTTTCTTGATAGCTGACCCAAATAGTGAATATGAAAAGATAGAATTCGTGAATCTGGTGCTGCTATTTTGTGAGTTTATCCGGCATGATGTTTTCTCCCATGATGCATACATGTGCACATTGATATCTCGAGGGGACTTGTCCCTAAGTGCCACAACTCGGCCACGGTCGCCACCTGGGGAAAATCTAGATGAACACTATTCAAAAGACAACGATGTGAAATTAGAGGTAAGTTGCCAAATATGCCTTCAATCTACTTGGGCAAGCTTCTACTCCACCACTGGGGATGGGGTGGGGTGGGAAGGCAGGGACCTCAACATATTTTAAGATCAGTTATCTTACAATGTTTTAATAAAACAGCATATTCTTCAAACCATAGAAGCCCTTATAGCCTCTTTAAAAATTATTGAGTTTGGTTTTTCAGAAATCAGTTTTTTGCTTTCCATGAATTCAGCTTGAGCCCTAAAAAAATCAAAAGTGTTTCTCATCTTGTAACTTCCTTTTTTTCCTCTTTCCTCCTCATTTTATAACTTTACAAAGTATAACATGAGATGCAATAGTTTTCCCCTCTTTAATTAATATTTGATCTTTACTTGACAGGAAATTCCACCTTTCATGGTATGCAGGCATATTTTTGTGATAATTATGGGTATTTATGAAAGCCCAAAGTTGTAGTAACTTTGGGATAGGGAAGCTGTTGTGATATCTTCAGGGGAAACCTTTGACCTTCTAGGTCCTTGAGTGTGACCTTTTGACTAATCTCAGTTTTACAGAATAAATCCTTTTATTAAGAGGATTTGTTCCTTGAGGTTTAGATTCAGTCAAAGGATTGCACTTGAGGACCTAGGGGGCTGCATGTGGCTTCGAGGCCACAGGTTCACACGCCTGATAGATAAATGTCCTCTTCAGGCTCTGCTACAGTGTAGCCAGACATATTTTCTGATGTGGACCAGAGCCTTGAACACTTTCTGTAAAAGACTATAACCACAGAAGCAGCAAAACAATAAAATGAAACTGAACCTTGGCTAATTTTGAAGAGCAATCTCAGACCAGGTGAAGCTCTTACAGAAATGTACCTTCCTCTTTTCATGGCTGAAGTGGCCACTGTGGATGTGGAATATGGTAGATGTGCTGCCAGATGCCGTGTGATTGGTTTTGCTGAATTTCCTTTTTTTGGTTTTTTCATCTTTGTTTTTTAATCTTTGTTACGAAGGATCACTTGATGAATAGGAATGGGCAGGAAGTTGTTGGGAAATGCATGTGATAATGAAAACAAAAGGCATCTGTTTTTTAAGAAAGGAGAAATCTTCTCATAAACTAGTTCTGGTTTTATGGACACTTTTCCCAATGCTTATTTTTTGCAGTTCACAAAGAAAAAGGGGTAGGGATATGCTAAATGATAAGAGATGGAGAGATTTTAGTGATAAGTCCCTACAAATTATACTTCTTGCCAATTTTGTTAAACATGTCAGACATAAGATTTTCCTTTAGGAAAAATTTGTGTATTTTATTACATTTATATTTATTTTTAAAAATGTTTTATTGATGCTTTAAAATATACATATGTATGTCACTTTCATTTCCCAATACTTATCTCCTTCCTCCCATCCTGCTTGTCAAACCTGCCCTTGCAACAAAGAAAAACAATTAAGAAAAAAATCCACATCTAAAAACATGTTAACATTCCACACCCATAGCTACCACTCTCTACTGAGAGGAGGTAAGAGTGTTTCATCATTAATCCTTTGGAAACCAGGTTGACCAGATAGTGGATATATTTTAAAAGAATAAAATTGTTGAGGATGTAGAGATTCAAAAAGAGCATTTGCTTTTCTGTGTGGATAAGATATGCATGTACAAGTGACATGGTTATTTTTTTTAAATCATAGGTTCCCTTTCCCCCCAATTTGTCCAGTATGTTAACATGTAAAGATTTTGTTTTTTGAGACATATTTTAAAGCTTCCTTATACTTTTGGTTGTCAAATCTTTCTACAGAGAAAAACAGAATGGTTGAGGAGGTGACTAGAAATAGCCAGTAGTAACAAGCTTAAGGCCATTTTCTTTTCTGAGGAATATTGTCAAATCTTTCCCCAGTGCACTGTGTAACAATGTCCAGAAAGACTACGGGGCAGGACATCAAATTTGCCAAGCCAAAAAAATCATCATTTTTTCCGAACGTTTTTCAGGACCCAGGATGGGTGGGGGATATTGAAGTTTGCATTTTCAAAAATGCCATCATATTTTTTAGCTTCTGTTTGTGAATAAGGATACACAGTTTACATTGTGATTTTCTTTCTCTGACTGCTATCAGGAACATAGCATTATGGAACATATGGGCATTGACTCAGGAACCGCTAATATTTTTGATGACGTAGACAAGAGTGACTTTAAAACTGACTTTGGTTCAGAATTTCCAGTAGGTTCCACTTTTCCATTCTCTTGACTCCTCAATTCCCTCCAACTTGTCTCCATCTTCTTGTTGCTTGTTACATGCCCCAAAGTGGTTATTGTGCTTGTCCTATAAATATTCTCCTGTCTTTGCCTCTGATAGTGTCACTAATGTATCAGTTCCTGTCTTTCATTTTGTCTCTCTTGCCTGTGAACATATCAGAGCAACTGAGAGATCATTGCACATATACCCTTCACTTCATCTCTGCATCGTCATCATTCCTTGTCCTATCAAGACAGTGCAGGTGGGGCAATTTCCACACAGCACAGTCTTTGTCAATCCATCCTCAGCTTCTAGATAATACCTTTTCCTGATTCTGGTCTGTTGATTTTCTATCTTGCTGCTTTAGTTCCAGATGTTTTCTCCCTTATAAATCTCAATTAGTACTTCTTTGCATAAACCAGATGGTTTATTTTGTGGCTGCTATTGAGTAATTTCCTTAAAACAATTATTTATGCATATAATTTGTATTTAGAGAGGCAATATGACTTGAGTTCAAACCTTCTCTCTGATGTATACTACGTGTGGGCAAGTCACTTAACCTGTCCATGCCCCTAGACTAAGTCTGTCAGTTATAGATGATTTATTGATATCCATTGGTGGAGAGTTTCCATAGAAGGGAATTCAATATAACAATAAAATTACAGGTTCCAAATTCCTTCTTTTGAACCCCTCTCCCCCCAAAATTACAGATCAGATGAATCAGATGTCTGTTTTGCTTCTGGTTCCCTACAATTTTAATACCTAATTACCATGACAAATAGCTTTTTAATGTTAACTTCTTCATCTATAAAATGGGATTAACAAACATCTGACTATTACCTCCTTGACAGAAACTTTGTTGAGATGAATGAAATCATGTCTGTTAAGAATGTTGTGTTCAAGAGACCTCTTAAAGAAAAGGTATTATTGAAGTTCTATTTCATGCATTTAGATAAAGATGGTATATATGGCTATCATTTGATGTTTTAATTTTTTCATTTACGATCTTCAATATTTGTTTTACATGACTCAGATTTTTTCTCCTATGCCTGGAGAGTCCTGTGAGAATGCCAACCCTTCCTTAGACAGAAGAATTTCAGTTAACAGTGAGAAGATGATGAAAAGAGAAAAACAGAGGGAATTAATATTTCCATCCAATTACGACCTCCTTCGGCACCTGCAATATGCCACACATTTCCCTATACCTCTGGTAAGTGAATGATCACTCTTGGAAATGGAAGGGAAATGAAATCCCTTACGATTGGTGCATTTTTTTTTAATCTGGTGTCCTAATTTTGGTTAGAAAAAGCAGCATCCATATTCTTTCTTAATGCTTAGCCGTAAGCAAAATGAATCTAATACAGTATTGGGTGTTTGTTTTCAAAAAGACTTGTTATATTGAAATGGAATTTTATTTTGATGGAATTTTTATAGATACTTTTTGCAAAACTGAGAACTGTTAGTGTAGCTGGAAATGCTGGGTAACTGGATCAGTTTAAAGTATTATTTCTAGATTTTATTTTGGGAATCATTGAAAAGAATTGTCCTTTTTTCATTGTTGATGGAGATAGAGGTTTACTTTTTTGAATATTATTAATGATGTAAGTGTTGGAAGACAACGGAAAACTGTTATTCTCAGTCAGGTGTGTGTGATTTTGTATGTGTACATGCATATGTGCATATATGTTAAATTTTGCTTATAGAGGATGACTTTTATCAATCTAAAATGTAGCCATGGAGTAGATAAAACTTATAAAGGTGTTATGTGACAAAAGAATTTTGACCTGTGAACTAAAAGTTCCATGTTACTGTTTTTTTTTAAAAAACGTTTCCCCAAGATTCCTATTTTTGTCTTACTTTTTCAGATTGCCAACATTCTACTTTCTTTCTAATTATGTTAATATCCCCTTTGCATCTTCCCAAAGTTTTCCTGTGATTGGGTCCTACTGAGCCTAGATTTGCTGTATCAGTCAAGTGATAGAATTGCATTTGTCAGTTACCTGCATGAAAATTAGTTTTCTCACACCTTGGGTAGACTGGTGAACCTGATTGGGGATTAGATTTCTTGCTGTCTTTTTAAATAAACCTTTAGTAACTGTGATATTTAGTCAGTGCATAATAAATGATTAAGCTGGAGCATGAATGCTTAAAAGAATGAACCTTGATTAGAAGAGACTGCTGTGAGTGTTGGAGGGGGGATGAAGAGAAGTGTCTTAGTAGTTATCTCATGCAGTAAAATATCTCTGTCAACTGGGAGGGTGCTGGGGAGGAACACTCTACAGGTAAGACACTCTGCTACTGCTCTCTCTGTATAGTGTATTTGGCTGTGGATTTTCACTGGCATTATGGAAAGAGCCATTTGGCCATTGATCTCAGCCCTCGTGGATCTGACCACAAGAATATTTATAGGACATTTGCTGCTCAGATGCGTTCTAAGTCTATCTTTGTGCTCCAAGGTTAATGATTACATTGTTTAAGAACTTCTTGCCTTATGGGATTGTCTTTGGAAGTGTGGCCAAAAATATCATCACCTGGGGTCAACCTGCTGATATTTCCCTCTAGCTTAGCCAGGTTGGCCCCAGAGGACAGACACATTTTCTGTTGCTGGACATGTCCTTCCTTGCATTATCTCCATTTTGGTAGTGTGTATCTAGTCTGTGCCTGCTGGCTTGAGCTTGGAGAATCACTGCGGGAGGACTTGGGAAGGAAGGCATGAAAGAGGCTGTGTGTGCATTAGGAGCTAAGTGCCTGAAAATTCACTTGGGAATTCTAAGAGTGTGGTTTTCGCTTCTTCACTTGCATTTCAGGGATAAACCTTTATGAAGCCATGGGATTAGGGGTAATGACATCACCTAGTGTTTAGGTAATAAGGAAAAATGTCCTCCTTTTTGAAGTGGAAATGGAAATTTTCATCATCCTATCAACTCATAAATATGGTTATGGATGATACCCTTCCCCACTTTTGTCCACCTGAAAGGTTCTGCCTAAAGTTGCATCTCTGAGAAGTGGACTGGCAAATAATGAGTAAGTAGAATTGCCCAAGAGTCCAGAAGAAGCCAAACAGACCCAAAACTTCTCCTGATTCCCCAGCTGTTAGTGCTCTCTCTGCCACACTGTATCTTGTACATACTATATACATATGTTTTCCTCACAATGTACATTACATTACTTAAGCTGAAGCTCAGTATGGTGATTAGCACATAGTAAATACATAAGTGCTGGTTGATTGACATGAGCTATCTGTCCTTCATAGAATAAGATGATACTTGGTCAAACTAATTAGTATACTTTGACTTCTTGTCTAGGTTTAACCATGGCATGTATAAATTTAGGCAAATCATTTCATTTTCTTATAACCTGACTCCCTCCACGGAGCATCTTAAAACTGTGGGTCGCAACATCAACAGTAAAAAGTTTCTGAACACGCAACAAACAAAAATTAATTAAAAATCAAATGTGTAATGAATCCGAGGTGTTTCTGGCAGTTCTTGCCTGTGTTGTACCACTGCAACTTCACTCTAGCCTTGGTTCTGAATACACAGCATGTGCACTTTGCACTGCACATGCCATCATGCCATGGTAGGCCACTGAATGCTGCCAAAATGGGAAAATGGGTCTTGAGTGGAAACAGTTTAAGAAGCCCTGCTGTCAAATCTGTATCATAATAGTTGCCACAGCTACCACACAAGACTGTAGTAAGGATAAGAAGAAATAAAAGGTGTAGGCATTTAAAAAAAAATGGATCCTTATACAGGTGTTTTACATGGAGAAATCCATGTTTTCTTATATGATTTATCTTCTGATTATTTGTACAAACATTTGAGAAATGGCTGTCTGGTGGCAAGGATCCATGGGGTAATCCTTTGTCACAAGATGTGCGTGTGTGTGTGTGTGTGTGTGTGTGTGTGTGTGTGTGTGTGTGTGTACGTGCGTGTCTGTGAGTGTGTGATGGACAGATGCCAAGCTAACCATCCCTAAAAGAAACAAATCTGTTTTAATTACTGTGTTCTTCTTTTCTTCAGGTTTAACATTGTAATACCTTAAATTTTCCCATCTCCATACCCCTAATTTTAGTCTGTCTACCCATTTCCAATGCTCTTCTAATTTGATGCTATCTATTGACTCCTTCCTATTTGGGAAGCAGAGATGATGTACAGTAGCCAGCCCATGGCCTTATATTAAAGAATGCTGGATTTGGATTACTGAGTCTGGCTTGGCTCAAATCTCAGCCCTGTTGCTTTTCCTCTTTTGGAACCTTTGACAGTCTTTCTGGCTCTTAGTTCCCTCATCTATAAAATGAGGGTATAGGACAGGATGATCTCTAAGGCATCTTCCAGTTTCAGATCTGTGACCTACCTGTGGTATTTGTAACAAGGAAGATGTGAGTACTTAAACACTGCTGACAACAGTAAAGAGAAATTTGTCCTTTTACTGTAAATGCCAATGTTCTTTGCTTCTCATGTGTTGTTAAGGAATACCATATGATTTGTAGCATCTGCATATCCTGAAAAAGCCCCTTCCCGCTGCTAGGATTCTGTTATTTGTATCATATTTTAAGGGATAAGACTCTTCTACAACTGGACAAACAATATCACTCCTGTCCTATTTTTAGGAACCAGGGATCAGAAAATGGAGAATTTTTTTTCTTGAAATGGTATTATAGTATTTGTGATTTTCAGATATATCTATAGTGTTAAGTTTTGTGATGATGTTATATTTGATAGATGATATATATATGTAGATGTTTTATATATATATTTGATAGATGTGATATTTTATTTCATTGTATGATTATTAGTTTTCCTTGGCTTATAAGACCATAAATCTATATCTAGGACCTTCTGTAGCCCTCTAATCTAGTCCCTTCATTTTACAAATGGAGAAACTGAGGCTCAGAAAGGTTTTGAGTCTCCCCAGATCTCACAGAATATTAATGTCTGACATAATATTTGAACCCAGGAGCTCTGATGTCAGAGCCAGTATTTATTTGACAGTACCATTTTCACTTACCTCACAGTGAAATTACATGGTTGACATTATTAAAGTTGGACAAACTTTATTTGTAGCCTTCAGGTAGAATATAACCAACTAAGACTTAGAAATCAAATTTCTAAATCTCAAGGCCCCCTTTTCTTTAAAATTTATGCAGAAATACACAAAAAATTCTGAATATTACCCACAGTCAGGGGAGTTCTCATTTGAGTAATGGATAATACTGCAACTATTTGGATCGGTTACTTGAGACCTCTGACAGATCTATTCCACTAATATTTTTCAGGCACTTTTATTGAGACTATTCTGGTCACTTTAAATGAGAAGGTCATTTCAGGAGTCTTAAAACTATTTCATACACCATCAATTTCCATCTGATTCATTGAGCCTCTTTCATAAACCTCATTTAGATGCCAAGGATATTGTTCTGTTTTGCATCTGTTATTCCACACAACTCACTGGGTTTTTGTATAAATATTTTGGTTAAGGCATATGAGCAATTACAGGCTGGTTTGCTTTCTTTACAGGCTTTGTCTGCAGATCAAGGGATACTCATTTGTTTGCTTTGGTATCGTTACTGACCCATGCCTAAAGTTAACACTGGTCCACTGATTTTGTTAGGCACAAGCTTTTTACTCCTTCCCACATAGATTTTTCAGTCTGTATTTGTGAGATCTCAAAAATGTGGTTCCCTTACGGTTCACTTGCATGCCTTGGTTTTTCTTGCTGAACACTTGTCTCCCTATGTGATGCAAAGGTCTCAGTCACTTTTAACCGGAAAGCTTTCGAGAGGTTATAGTATAGAATAGGATCGAAACAGAGGTTTGATACTGCTAGTAGTAAAGTTGCTTCCTTAGCTTTAAAGAGCGAAATCTTGGTTGGGCAGTCTGTTATGACATTGCTCTGGCTGAGAGTGTAGGGAATCCTAACAATGTGGTAAGGAACAAAACAGATAATGTAGCTTCCGGTGATCAGCAATATATTGATCAGAGCCCGTTTCACGTTAGCATAGTTCTCACTGTCCTTTTTGCGGTAGAGCTGTCGGATGACAAGGCAGTTGGATATTAAAATGATTGCCGAAAAGTTTAGGAATATCGCCACACATATGAAATTAGTAAATACGTGCCAGTTCCTTCCAAACTCCCTTTTGAATTCCATGCAGCCTACTATTGGCTTCTCTTGAATGTCATTGATGGGAATCACCATGTTGGGTACCATTATCAGGAGAACCATCAGCCATACCACTGTGGAGATCATTTTGGCAAAGCCAGGCTCCTGTATCCTGTAAATTTTGCAGCTGTGTGTCAACTGGAGACAGCGATCCATGCTGACAAAGGCTAAAAATATAATCGATAAGTACATGTTGATGTAGATTAGGCAGGCGGTCACTTGGCAATGGAAAATCTTTAACTTCCATGGGGCCACCCCTAAGTCGACAGTAATTTTCACTGGCAGTGCTAGAGTGAGCAGGAAATCTGCCGTGAGCAAGTTAATTAAATATATGCTCACACACTTGCGGTTTGCGTCTTTCTGGGTGAATGCCCAGACTGCAAAACAGCTGCCGATAATTCCAACGAGGAAGATCAAGTAGAAGAAATATGTAAATGGCTCCAGGTCTTTGTAGATCATACAGATGGAAGAGCTGTTGGAATACATTTTGTTGGTGCAAAGGCAGACTTGGAGGTGCCCAGAAGGGGAAGCCCTGCAAGTAAATTCAATTTAAGAAAATCACAACACAGTAAAGCTGGTGAGGGGAGTCTTATAATGGAACGAGTGCTAGACTTGTAGCCTAGAGAGACCCCGGAGAGAACTCGATGAATGCTTCGCATGTGATCTGACCAGGATGCATTATAGAGAGACTGGAATCCTAAAGGCCCTTTTGAATATGGCCCAAGGTCATGGCATCTTGCTCCACTGTCTTGTCACACTGCCTTTTTTCTCTCTCACATGCACAGAAGCACTGACACTCACACACACACACACACACACACACTCTCTCCATATTTTGTAGCTTTTTGGTTGATAACTAGGGAAGTGTGTTTGAAGGGTAGATAGACACTGAAGTTCTCAGAAACATAGAGGAAATGAGTTTCAAATGACTTGGTTTGTGGCTGAAAAATGCAAACGCTTTATAAAGCTTTTGGGGCTCTTAGTTTCTGAGACTTATCCTAGGTGAAAGCTGGATGAACTCATAACTTAATAGGTTAGGCATGGAAAGGGACACGAGAGCTCATGTGATTCAATTCAGCCTCCTCATTTATGTGGAAACTGAGGTGTGGAGAAGTTTCTTCACTTATCCACAATCCCACAGGTACTATATAGCAACACTGGAACATTTGCCAGATGAGAAAAGGGGGAAGCTTTGAATTGAGAGAACTGATTTTTGACCAGAGTCCATCAGATTAAGAGTGGTAGTCAGTCATGGTGCTCAATATTGAATAGAAAACTAGCATGTTTTCACTTGTTTAAATTCTTCTCTTTGCATGATGAAACATGATGCCAATATGTCTCCTGTTTGCAGACAGGCTCAGAGTGGTTAGGTGACTTCATCTCCATGTTTTCTGGTCCAAAAAGTGAAAGGATTTAGAATACTTTGGATCTAGTCTAAAATCTACCTATTTTCTACCAGAATGTGAGAAAATTATTTCCTTGCTTGTTACTGCAATTTCTAGTAGATAAATGTGAATCAAACTGGGCTAACGAAGTATTGTAATTGACAAATTTTATTTTGAGGAGTTAAGCATGCACGATCCAAATTGAAGGTTAATTATGTTGTGACCATGAAGCAGAGTTTTAACCGTCTGGTGTTTTCACTGAGAATTTTGCTGAAGGTACAAAGTTACTGGGCATACCCTGGAGCCCATAGTGAATTTAGCTTAGTTGCAGCAAGCTCCAGGTGTAGCTAACTGGCCCTGATGTACAAGGAATACTGTTAGGTGATGGCAATACAAAAAAAGAAGCAAAGGAGAGATGCTGACCTTACATTCTATAAGGGTATACAGTACTTAAACAGGTAATTTCAATATCATTGGAGGAAGGGGAAATTGTTAGCTGCCAGAAGGGTCCAGCGAAGGCTTCTCTTAAGAGAGGAGCATTGAGCAGATCCTTGAGCAAATCAAGAGAGTCTAAGAGGCAGAGATGAGAAAAGAGGGGTGCATTCTAGCCTTGAAAATGCTTAGAGGTAGATGAAATGCGGAGTTGGGGCGGGGAGAGACAGAAAACAGGTCATTTTGGTGGTCTTCAGGTCATTTGTCTTGACTCCCAAACTTTCATCTTAAGTGCCCACCTAGGGGTTGGACAGACAGTCGTCATGTCTGTCCACCCTGGCTTTTGTTCGACCCATGGGCTACTGGCATGTGAATCTCAAATTACTTATTGTGAACTCTGTCTACTTTGAAGAAGAGGAAGCTGAAGTATTTTCTCATCTGCATAATGGGGGAAGGGGATGCACTATGGTTTCTAAAGTTCCACAATTAGATTTCTGTGATGAGAACCTACATCTGCTAAAGACGGAATGAATAAATAGATGAGAACACAAGACTATTTCCTGAAGCATATCCTCTTGACTCGTTTCTTTCAACATTGTATAATTTGGATATTTAAAGTTTTTATAAAATGAGAAGATAATTGATTTAGAGTTGAGAGGGACCTTAGTCCCATAGTCCAGCCCCCTCATTTTATGGTTGAGGAAACTGAGACTGTGGGTGGTTAAGTGCCTTTTGACCTTATTGGAATTTTGACATCTTCAGGAGATGGGCTGTTTTCTTTTGTTTACCTAATCCTTAGCAGTGACTAGCTAATATATTGATATTGATGTCAGTGTGGATGTGCAGATAGATAATTGCTTTCAATAATGGATTGATATTGGAAATTAAATATACCTGACTAATGAAATTTAACAGAAATTTTTTGAGCTCTTAAAGTACATCAGATACTCAGTGTTCTTAAGGACCCCTTAGGTGCTAGTGTGGAGGATCAAGATGTACATGGATAAATTAATCTAAGAAAATTAGAGGAGGGAAAGAGTTCTAATAACTGAGCTAGGGGGTGGGACTCTAAAAATCTGGGAGGGCTTTCACAGGTAGGTAGCCCCTAATCTTCTGATAGGTGGAGAGAGAAAAGAGAGATAAGGCAGCAGCAGCAAAGTAGATGCTTGTATAAAAGAGAGAGATGGAATGTTGAGTTCATTTGACAGTGAAAAGTCCATTATGGCTGGAAAAGAGGAAAAGAAGGAAAGATGGCAGGAAAGCCTGATGGTGGAGGATGATAATGCCAAGTTGAGGAATTTCTCCCTAATATAACTGATGGCCTAGAGGAAAGCATATCACTCTGTATGAAGTAGGAGAATAGGGTTTGATTAAAGAGGAGGACTGGATGAAATTTTATGTTTTGTCCATGTGAGGAGCATGTAAAATTTCATGTAAATTTAGATTTTTCATGTAAATGACCCATTTCCAGCCTTAATGAGTCTTAAACCCCTGTCTCATGCTTCAAGGGCCTTATGTGATCTGATCCGTCACTGCCTATATTTTCATCTCCTTCCAAATTGACCCTTAAGGTAGTGGCTTCATACCTTTCTGCCTGTGCCCTTGAAAAAACCCCAGGCTATTAAGCGTGTCTTTTGGTCCAGGTCATAGAAACAGCTAGTATAGTCAGAAGGAGGGCTTAAACCCAGCTCTTGCTGATTCTCAGGCCAGTTTTCTTTCTACTGCTATCTAAGTTGGCAGAGAAGTTGCCAATTGGACATTGACAGGAGGAATTTCCTCCCTGAGGAGCTCCATGTGCTGATAGAACACTCCACATCCCCCCCAAACCTAAAATTAACAATAAAGTTCTATAAACAATTAAGGATGGGAGGTGTCATCCACTGGGTGACCACCTACAAGTAAGTCCTTTCCCCTCCCTGAGAAACTATTGTTTCAGTTGAATAAAATGAAAATGAGAATTCTTGCTCTGGGACTTCAGGGTATAGATAGGAGAGCTCTTTTCTAGCCTTCAGCCCTATGGATTTATGAGATGCTCTTGTTACTGTTTTTATTTCATTTTATTTCTTCGATATGAATCCTTACTTTGAGATGATTTTGACCCCCTCACTGCCTCAGGGACATTCCATGTTCCTTTCCCTCTGTGCCTGTGCTCACGTGGGCAATTCCCTCCATTTATTGAAACCCTAAGGATCAGCTGAAAGCCAAACTTTTCCCAGGTCTTCCCTGACTATATTAGCCCTCCCTGATGTGCCCAGGCCTGGACACCTAAAGACCTTGGCCATCTGGACCACATTATTTAGCACATGATTAAAGAATGAGAATCCTCCCTTCCTTCCACAAACGCAGATCAGGGGTTGCGTCCCAGGAGACCTTTCTTTCCTTTCCCTATTTGACAGAGCTCTCACTCTCTTGAAATTTCTTTGTGTAATTTTATTTGCTTATGTGTTTTTATGCTCTACCTTTCTGCTCCCTCCCCCCAGGAATAAATAATAATAGAAATTTATAGAATGCTTTGAGATTTGTAAAAATGCATTATCCACATTGATCTGTACTGATAACCCTCTGAAGCAGGTACGGTTGTTATTCTCATTTCTACAGATAAGGAAACTGAGGTAAAGAGAGGTTAAGTGAGGCAGCTGGATGATACAGTGGATAGAGTGCTGGGCCTGGAATCAGTAAGACTTGAGTTCACATCTGGCCTCAGACACACTCACTTAGCTGTGTGACTCTGGAAAAGCCATTTCACGGCTGTCTGCCCCGTTTTCCTCCATCTATAAAATGGGGATAGCATAGCACCAACCTCCCAGGGTGATTGTGATGATCACATGAGAGAACAGTGATAAAGTGCTTAGTATATAGTTGACTTAGCACTGTAGAAATACTTATTTTTTCTTTCTTGTCCCGCAGATGCCTAGCCCAGAGTTTCCCAATTAGTGAGCTATTTGAGCCCAGGTTTTCTGAACAGTGCAGTAGAATACTGAGGACAAGGACTCTTGTTTGTTGTCTATACTTACAAACCCTAGCATAATTCCTGGTCCAGAGTTGGTAAAAATAAATGTTTGCTTTGACGAGGATTTTGTCCTGTACTGTTCTCCTATTTTTTTCATGCATGTCAGTCTCTTCTTCTAACAAACAATATTTTATACTTCTCATATTTGTCCTTCTTTAGTTCCCCCCCACACATGCCCATGGTAGATGCTTCATGTACATCCATTGATTAATTATATAGACAATCAGAGTGGTTGAGGAATAGGATGTGAAAGAGCCTTGAATCTGGAGTCTGGCCACTGGCTACCTGCATCATCTTGGACAAATCATTTAACTCTGAGTCTCATCTGTAAAAATGAGGGAGTTGGGCCTCTAAGGTCCCTTCCAACTCTAATCCAGGATCCTAGGACCTAGGCACATAACTAAAGAAAAGAGGGAGGGTGAGAGATTTAGTCAGTAGACCTGGGTTTACATCCTATCTGTCATTTAAGGAGTGACCTGTAAGTCACTTTTCTCTGGGCCTCAATTTACTTATCTATGAAATGGGGGGTGGGGGTAGGAATTATACTAAATGATCTCTAAGCCTCCTTCTATCTCTGAGTCAAGGAGCCTAATTGAGTTCATATGTGCAGTCCAGTAGACGTTCCCATACACCAAGTGTGGGATAGCAATTTACAAAAGATGTAGAGTGGTAAGAAGACAGCTTACATAATATAAGCTATCCAGAATATTAAATACTCTTTCTGATTCTCAAGACATTTCAGGATTTTCTTGCTATTCAGAATCATCCTCGTCAACCTGATTTAGTAGGACAATGCAAGTTTGAGGCACTGTTAAGTCAGGCAAGAATATTGGGAACACAAAAAGCAAAAGAATTCAAGATTTCTCTTAGCCCACTCATTGTTGCATCTTCTGTAGAGACAGTCCAGGTTTCCTGTTCACTCTCCATTTATTAAAAATCCTCCAGGGACCCTGTCGCCAAACCCACTGGAGAATTTTATTGAAATGAATCATCCCCAGTGTTTGTAGAGGAGAGCTGTTTTAAAGAGCATTTCACCCAGATGTAAAGACCAAGAACTTTTGGTTTCCTCCAGCCTCAAAGCAGAAAATCTCAGAAAACAAAGGGTTGACTGCTTGAGCTTTCTCCCTTCTCCTCACAGGAATGGAAAATTTTGTATAAATACAAAAGAGAGAAGGGCTCATTAAGGACAGGTAGAAATTGTAGTAGGGTCACATGGCCTAGGTTCAGAAGCTCTAAGAGATCTTAGAGGTCATTGTTCATTGACTTTCTCAAGTTTACACAGATAATGAGTTGTAGAGACTGGATTTGAAGCCAGGGCTTCTGATTTCAAACTAAGCCCCTTCCTTAACGGGTTGCCCAGAGTTAGCTAGCCACTCTCTCTGAGTCTCTAGCCAGTGTTTTTGGAAGAACTTAGCACGAAAATGTGCATCTTCCCAACTGAAGCCTAGACTATACGAGACATTTTCACCCTTCCCATGCCTTAGATATAGAAAAAACCATCGGTTTCCCCCCTACAATAAGAACATATTAAAAAGTCTTTTATAGCACATACCTGGAGTGATTGTTTGTGACCCTTTTTTTTTCTGGAGAAATGTTCAGCTGGCTCTATCCAGTAACCACCCCATTGTTGGTCTGCAGGGAGTGCTAATCTTTTCCTTTCTATCTGTGTGGTTTTTAAGTCTTAAATTTGACGTAGATGAAACTGGCGGTATGCAAATTGCCCAACTGTAAGAAAGTCACCTACGGACTCAGCACACTTGAATGCATTTTGTGAAGAAACTCCGACCTGGGCTCTTTTTCAGAGAAGAAAGTTCATACTTTTCATAATCACGCTAAGCTTTTGGTAAGCACCTGCTGGATGTGTTGGCCCCCATGTGCATAAAAGTCAATATTTAGACCTTAAAGGAATTATGATGTCAATGATACAAAGTGACACAGTAAAGTTATTTTTCACTGAATACATAGTTGCCTATCAAAGTTCAGTAAAGTTATACTTCATGGCTGTGTTGACATTACACTGTTTTCTACACAATCAGTTTAACTTACGGCTCCTTCCTCCTTGGGAGGTTTGACTCAGATGTTTGAGTCTGCAAAGTTAAATAAAACCAAAATGTTTAGGTTTACCTTTATCTTTGGGTGAATTATTAAATATCTTGTGATTAATAGATGAGATGAAGCTTACAGTCTAGGATTAAACAGATATACTACCAGGTTTGGGTAAAGAGGATAAAAGACTTCTTCCAGTGAGTCCGTAAACATCTATTAAATGCCTACTATGTGTAAGACATTGTTTTTCCAGATGTAATAATGTTCACTGTCTTTTGTTCTTTTGGACATAATTCTAGTATAATGTAAGCTTTTAAAAAGTAAGATATACATTTCTTTTTGTCTTTGCATCCTATGGGATTTGCATTGCACTTAGTAGGTGTTAGTATTCCAGGGCATGTAGATGATGACACAGAAGAGAAAGTGTTGGACTTGATGTCAAGAAGACCTGAGTGTTCAAATCCTGCCTCACACATTTAATGTGTGATATTAACCTTTCCCAGCCTCAGTTTCCAGATATGTAAACTGGAGATAATATTGCCCACCTGCCCCTCAGATACTACCTGTGTGACCTTGGGTAAACTGGTAACTTCCTCAGGACTTAGTTTCTTCCTTAAAATGAGGCAGTTGCAGCAGATTGTATGTAGGGGTGGCCATGGCAACAGAGGGATGTTGGAGAATAAATACTCTTTCAAGCTGTATTTGAAATATCTCAGATCCAGGAGATTGCCGGGCTAAACAGAGAGGCCAAGTTGGGAGTAAACCAGGTAGACAAGAAAAGTTCAGAAAAAAATGTAGACTGTGGGGCTAGGGAGAATGAGAATGACTTCAGTGGTATTGTTCAATGAGAATGACTGTTGCATGTAGGAAAAAATGAGTAAGAGATGATTTGTGTATTTTTTTCTCTTTAGATTTAGATATGTGTTTTGTTTTATTAGCTCAGAGGATCATGTATTTGGAACTGGAAGTAAGCTTAGAGGCCATTTAGAACAATGTCCTTCTTTTATAGATGAGGAAACTGAGGCAGAGAAGTGAAATGGTTTTCTTAGGGTCACGTAGCTGGTATATCTGTTAGGGGTCGGATTGAACCCAGCTCTGCCTGGCTCTCACAATCTATCCACTGCCATTCTTAGTGGGTAACCTGGTTGAGATTTTCAATAAACCTGATTAATCCTGACTACTGTTCTTAAAATCTTCTGAGAGGAGCTCTCTTTTGTTCTGCTTTGCTAGAACTTCATGTTTCATTGTGACAACTCTAGGGAGGCAGTGAAATCTAGTAGTCAGGAGACTTGGGCTCAAATTTTGGTTCTTCCCTCTAAGATCTGTGTGGTCTTGAGGAATTCATTTAACAAAACCGATGTTTGATTTTTTTTTTAATGTTAAATGGGGGCTTGGGGGAGAACAGATCCTTTCTGATGGGATCATGTCATAACAGATGAAGTCCCGCTGTATTTGAATTTAGGACAATTTGGGTTCAGATCTCTCTTGGTTGAGCCTTAGTCTTCTCAGCTGTAAAATGGGGAGAATTATCTTCTTCAGTACCTATTTGACAACAGTGTTGGGAGGCTCACTTGTGATACTATATGTCAAACAATGTGAAACCTTTAAATATTAACGCCTTTTTCTCTGTCCTCCTCCTCTAGCCGACCTGAGATAAGTTTATTCAATTCTTTACGATACAGACTCAAAACTAACCTTTTGGGATGCAGATTTAACTCCTCCTTCCTCCTACCCTCCAGGGTTGAGGCTTCTGTTTCTCCTTGGTGTGGGGAACTTTACTCTAACTATTGTGTAGATTTAGTGGAAAGAGATTTCATTTTCTCTTGCCGCTGGCTGTCTCACTTTTACCATGTTAAAAAAAAAATCCCCTTGCTACTTCTCTAAATCTTTCTCTTGTCTCCTCCCGCCCCCCCCCCCCCCCCAGCTTTGTTGTT
>CM053771.1:512653557-513007331 GCA_028658325.1 Potorous gilbertii
CTGATCTGGAAAACAGATCCAGGAGAGACAATTTAAAAATTATGGGACTACTTGAAAGCCATGATCAAAAAAAAAGAGCCTAGACATCATCTTTCATGAAATTATCAAGGAAAACTGCTCAGCATTTTTGGGTGGCGGGAGGGGAGAAATGGGGAGAAAATTTGGAACTCAAAATTTTGTGGAAATGAATGTTGAAACCTTAAATAAATAAAAATAAGGCTTCGGGAGTCTATGGGTTCAGATTACTTGCGCCTTGGTACACAGTGCAATGCTTCTTAAACTGTGGGCCATAGCCCCATATAGGGTTTAAGTTTATTAAATAGGTTAAGTTTAGGAAGTGCTGAAGGGGATGTGAATGGAAAAAGTTTTAGGTCCCTTTTAGCTCTAAAGCAATAGTTCCATGATCCCATTGATGCCTTAAGTGAACCTGGGGAAGTGATTGGCTTCTTTTATTTTCCTCCTTTGTAATGTGAAGCCATTGGAAATGACTTTTAGTGCCCTTCCATTTCTAATTCCCGTGTAGGGCATTGTTTCTCTCTTACCATGGTTCTGATCTATTATTGCCATCCTGATTCAGAGGCAGGTGGGCAAGGGAGCCAACTTCCCACTGCAGTGCCTTTGCCAGTTTGCTATGTTCTCTGTCCCCATATGGCCTGTTGTGGCAGCCTCCCATCCCCTCCCCCTCATGTCCCATCTCTTGATTTAGTTTGGGAAATGGGATTGAGGTAGAGGAGAGATTGATGGGATTCCACTAGAAATAACCATCATGGAACCAAAATAAACTTTTACCGTGACTCCTGTTTGGAGGGAAGGTGTGTGTTTTCAAGGATAATTCCTGGAAAAAAAATCTAGGAATAGAGCCTAAAAACAGCTTTCAGGTATTACTCTGTGTCTGGTTCCTTTAAATGTTCTGTCTCTATTTTCTATTAACAAAATTGGGATAATTATACCTACTATTAATATTCAAGGTAGATAAAAACTTACGTTCTTGGAAGAAAAGGCGTCATGTTCAATCAGCTTTATTCTTAAGAGGTGTATTCCATTATCTGCTTTTGCCTACCATTTTGGTTCTTCTGCATCTAAATATACGGGTTAATCAGTCCAGCAGCCTTTATAGGCAGCCAACCATCAGCAAGGTGCTGTTCATTGCTAAGGTGCACAAAGTTAACAAACCTTAGAATTAACACACAACTTATTTCTGTCCAGTTATGTGCTATATTGGAACAAAAGTTTCAATTCACAGGGAAAATCCCTAAAATATATTTTTTCTTTTTTTTTTCCCCTTCAAACTTTTTTTTCAATTTAGTCACTTAGAGTTGCTTTTGTTTGTGTGGCTGTGGTAGATTTCTTTCCACTTAGCTTTTTTTTTTTTTTTAAAATGGAGTTTCAAAATAAGTTTCACTCTCTGAGCAATTGACTGTCTAAGAAATGATTCTTGGAGAAACAACCTTCTCTCCAGTGTTCCAAATAAGTTTTGGGGATTAAATGATTTATTTAAGGAGTAAAACTCAAAGAATTTTAACAGCATCTCTCCTCTTGGGGTAACTTTTAAGCCTCAGTGATATCTATATGACTGTGGGTGGCCATTTTCTTTTCTTAGATGGTAGGAAAAATTTCAGTAATCTTGAATGCTTTATTAGTAGTGGAGGGGAAAATTCTGAATATTTCTTCAACAAAACTCTTAAAAGGTTGACTTCATGTAAACCTGAGACTCCTGGTATAAAAAACTGATAGTTCCCTTCTGTACAGTCACCCAGTGTAGTCATATCAGGAAAATTGGTAGGTTGGGTTCAGGTTTATGATTGTCCCATCAACAGAATTTCAGTTAATGAGATTAATTCTTTTGATAATTTTGTTTAGTTGAAAACAACCAAGATGGAAGTGGTGTGTGTGCTCAGTCAACCTAAAGTCTCTCAAGGGTGCAAGTTGTCCATTTGGGAAGCAAAAGGGAGTCCAAGGAAAACAGACATAAACCATTTTATGGACATAGTGGTTTAAAAAATGTTTTAGCCTGTTACCTTATCTTTCTTGGAGAATATATGAGAAGATACATACAGTCTACCCTGAAACTTAACGTGGTGAGAGCATCCTTGTACATAAGGTCACAGATGGGCAGCTGGTTAGCACAGTGTACAGAATCAGAAAGATTCATCTTCATGACTTCAAATCTAGCCTCATACACTTTTACTAGTTGCGTGAGCCTGCACAAGTCAATTAGCCATGTTTGTCTCAGTTTTTTCATCTGTAAAGATGAACTGAAGAAGAAAATGGCAAACCACTCCATTGGCTTTGCCAAGAAAAATCCAAGTGGGGTCACCAAGAATTGGGCATGGCTGAAAACAACAAAACAAGACCACAGATGCCGTGAGATTGTAAGTATAAATTGGAATAAGAACCTGGAGTTGCAACAGTTCTCTCCTTGGAAAAGGATAGTAGCTATCAAACAAGCATAAAAGAAACCAGGCACTTTTTTTTTTTTGGCTTGCTTTGTTTTTCCAGAGTGCCAGAATCTCATGGTCTGGGGTGAATGAATGAATGAATGAAAGAAAAAAATTAAGATCTTGCTCTATGCTGACCATTGTGGTAGGTGCAGAGGATTCAAATATATATTCTAATGTAGGGTGTGGTGGTCAGGGAGTGGTATTTTGTTTTGAAAAGTTACACAGATGACGAGTGGAGTCTTGGGGGATGAGGTTGACACACTCTTTCCAGGGGCCAGTGATCTGATGAGATTTGATTATGCTTTAAGAAATGGAAAGTGGCTGGGGGTGGGGAAGAAGGGAAATAGGGTGTATGTGCTGTCGTCATAAGGCTGCTGGTTAGAAGACAACTGGGAATGTAGGATGGCAAGAACTGGCCTCAGACGGCATGAGGCTGCCACCAATGAGGAAACTTAAGGGGCTGGCTCTTGGGTAGGAGCTTCAGGAAAGAAAATAATCCGATCTTCTAAGGCAGACAGCTTAAGGACTGGTGAGAAGATAGCTAGGGAGTGAAGGGAAATAGCCAGCTGAGTACAGAAGCAATTTCAATCTGGGGAGGTTAGTGTTTGATGCTGGTAAAGAATAATAGCCAACATTATATAATACTTTAAGGTTTGCAAAACTTATTACATTTTGGCTATAAAACAGCCTTGTGAAGTAGGTGCTGTTGTTATCCACATTTAACAATTGGAGAAACTGAGGCAGACAGAGGTTAAGTGATTTGTCCAGGGTCACACAAGCTAGCAAGTGTCTAAGGCAGGATTCTAACTCAGGTCTTCAAGACTCAAGGTGGGCCAGTGAGGTGATTAATGGATACATCCTCCCTTCCCAAAACGTTTTGGGCAGCAGTGTACATATATGCTTTTTTTCTTTGCTAAAGGTCAGTGTCTTCATGGCTCAGATCTTCCTTGTTCCTCTCTTGACTCATTCTCATTAGTAAGTCCAGAAGGTGGGATCCTGAGAAGTAAACCTTAAGGAGGGTGGGAGATATGAAACTGTAAGTGGGTGGGGGAAAAATTACACTTAATTGGATAGAAGGAAGAGGGAGTCAGAGACAGCAAAGATATTTGCAGAGAGGTCGGAGCAGATGAGGGTAAGGAAAAGGAGAGTTATAGGGGGTGAGCATTCTTGAGTGTTAGGTGTGAGAGAGCTCAGTGAGAATGTACAGGGAGAAAAGACTATTGAAGAGTGGGCCACTTGATGGGGTATGGAGCCTGGCATTTGGAGCCTGAGGCGAATGCATGAAATGAGGGAGAAATATGAGATCGGGCAGACTAGAGGGAAGGTGGTGGTTTTTGCTGCAGGCTGAAGAGACATGCACCAGATGGGGGAGAGAGAAGGACTGACTCATATCACAGCCTCTAGGGTATGGGAGAGCAAGGCTGCCCATCTTGGGGGGAATGAATGATGGACCAGAGCTCTGGAGGAGACCGGGGACCCAAGTTAAATATGTTGGACTCATAAACTAAAAAACCAAGCTGAACAAACTAGTGTCATTGCTTCGTGCCCAAAGTGCTTTTACTGTTCTCAGTATACAGAAATGTTCCTGGTGGCAAAATTCAGAAAAAACAAAAAGAAGAAATAAATTTTATTTTTTAAATTTAATTAATTTGTTTTCAGTTTTCAACAATCACTTGCATAAGTCTTAAATTTTTCCCCTTCCTTCTTCCCTCTTTCTTCTGGATGGCATGCAATCTCATATGGGTTCTACATATACATTCTTATTAAACACATATTCACATTAGTCATGCTGCATAGAAGATTAAAATGAATGTGAGAAAACATGAGAAAAACCAAAACAAAACATAACACGAGAAAATAAGCTGCTTCATTCTGTGTTCTGATTCCATAGTTCTTTCTCTGAATGTGGATGGCATTTTGCCTCAGGAGTCCATTGGGAATGTTTTAGGTTCTTGCATTGCTGTGAAGGGCTTAGTCTATCAGAAAACATCCTCACACTTTGTGGCTGTTACCGTGTATGATGTTTCCTGGTTCTGCTCTTTCACTCAGCATCAGTTCATGTAAGTTTTTCCAGGTTTTTCTGTAGTCTGACTGTTCATCATAGAAGAAATAAATTTTAAAAACCACAGTTAATGAGTTATCTTCAGAAAGTGGAGAGGACCACTTCTTTTTTTCTGAAACAGGAAGGAAAGATGGTAACATGAGGAAGATATAGAACAATGCTGAGGGACAGATGAAAGAAACTCAGTGGAGCCAACTTCACATCCCTCTGTTCTCCTCAGAAGAATATTCAGTGAGCTGGTCTGAAGAAAATTGAGGGGTGAGGTTGGCGGTCTGAAGAGGGGTGGATGTTGATGAATAATTCCTGCTCCACATCATTGAAGGGCCCAGTGGACGTGGTGGCAGTTTCAGAGAAGAGAAGGGGATGTATTTGAGAGATGTGAAATCAACAGCCCTTAAATAAGGAATAATAGGAAAAGTTAATAATTGGGAGGGGGTGGGAAATGTTGAGGGAAATACTGCTGAGTAGGCTGATCTTTAAAAAAATCTGAGGATTAGAATTAATTATACCAATGTATAAAAAAAGAGACGTGCACATCTGTCTATCTGAATATATGTGTATATAGACAGAGAGCTCTGTGTGTGTGCATATGTATGTGTGCATTTATTATTCATCCATTTATTACTCATTTTTTCATCCATTCATTTAATTATTCCTTAGCAAGTAGAGAATCCAGAGGCTCAGAAGAAAGGTTTTTTGGTGCTCTTTAGGTTGCTTGCACATGGTGTGAGTTGTTTGACTAGGACTTAGTAACTTGAGGCAAACACTGCATCCTAATAGAAGTGGAGATGACTGTCCAGTGTCTGTCTAGGATGGCTTCTCAGTAAGAAGTTGTAATTCAGTGTTGGCTAATGAGTAAAACACAGGTTAATGGGTTATATCTTATTCAAGTCATTGAGCAGATGAAATAGTTGTTTGCCCAAAGCTCCAGTCACTTGGAGACTGCTGTGGTACCACAGGCATAATCCCCCAGGCTCCTGTATCAGCTTAAGCATTCTGTTAATGACAGCTCTGTGACTGAGTACATACAGATGTCATTGTCCTCACTTGAGGCATGGAAGGGTTAAAAAGAGCCCCTTCCACAGTCCTGGCAAATGCTAGTAGAAAAGATTGGAACCCAGGCCCCTGACTCCAAAATTCAGTGTCTTTCTCTTCATGGATTTGCCTCAGACTTGTCTTTGACCAACTGTGTGATGAGGAAAATCACCGTGCTTTCCCTGAGTCAGCTAAGATAGGTGACACAGTGAATGAGAGCTCTGGGCTTGGAGTCAGTCACATGTGCATTAATTGTATGAAGTGACTTCCTGTGGGCAAGGCACTGCATCTCTGTCAGCCTCAGTTTTCTTATCTGTAAAATAGGAATAATAATTCCTATGTCACAGGTAGATCAAATGAGACAGCATATATACAGTGTTGTATGTGCCTTGAACTTAGACAGAACAGAAAGTGCTTTATAGAAGTTGGCTGCTATCTCATCATCATCATCATCCTTGAGACCCATCGCAGAATATCATTGACTTAGTTCATAAGCATTTATTAGTTCCATTATATGTGGGAAGCATTGGCTAAGAGATTTGGGTGCAAAGAAAGAAGTGATTCCCCATGGTCTCTGATCTCAGAGAGCTCATGTTCTCATGAGGGAAGCTTCATGCAACTCGCCATGAATTCTCCCATATTAGAATGTCTACAAGAGACCATTGTGGAGTCGGACCTAAATGTGAGAATTATTTGAATCACCTTCCATAGTATAGGCAATGGAGAAGAAATTTGAATCCGTTGAATTGTTGGCACAAAAACGGTTACATGGGCACATTTTTTTTTTAATTTTTATCAACCCTATGTTTACCAGAGTTTGCTAGCAACCTTTAATGATAAAACTGAATTTTAGTTGAATCACTTGAAGAAATAAATCTTGGGTAATGAGTAATGTTACACATCCTTGTAGAATTAAGTGGGTTCTGATGACTGGGTGAATGTCATAAAAACTTTTGTCAGTGTTGGCTTGTATTTAGTACCTTTGTCACAAATGTAAATAATTATATATTTGACTCCTTTACCACGATATTTCTCTGTTTACAACAGAATAGAAGGGTGGTCCTTTGCGGGGAGCAGGGAGAGGAAAAGGGACAACCAGTGGAATTGTTCATGTATTTTGCCTACTTGAGTATTTTATGTGATATAGAATATAAAATATTGTAAGGAAAAATAAATGCTTTATTCTTAGGATATAATACCCTGTGACATGTACAAGCACATACTTAATATTTACAAAGATAAGGTGAGTAGTATTACTCTAGCATTGCTTCCTTGACAAATTCTTATCACTGTTGTATAAACATTCTTTTATTTAAATTTGATATTTTTTTCAGGGGCAAGTGTTCAGTCCTTTAGAGCAGGGAGGAAACACAGAAATGGTGAAAACTTTCTTCCCAAGATAATGGGATACCTCTCCATTCCCAAACCACACTTTTCTCTTGTATTCAGCCCATTTTCCCCAAAGTCACATTTGTTCCACTGTCTATTATTGGAAATTCAGATTTCCTTTCCTCTTTGCCCCTGAGCAATTCCTTCTTGTTAGATCTGATTGAAGATCAACTGCCTTCTTCTTAATATTGCTAGAGAATTCATAACAACATCTGTAGCTTTCAGATGTATTTTTCTAGTGGTGTAATCACACAGCCACAATGTCCTAGAATGAGAAGTGTCCTTGAGCTTGGTGCATCTATGCCTTCAAGATTGTTTTGTGTGCAGAACTGAGTGCAATGTTCTGTTTGGCATCTGATCAACTCAGAGTGCAGTGAGAATCAACCTCTTTCTTATCGTTTTAAAAATAAATTGATTTTTAAAATTATATCTTTTGGTTTTCCATCCCCTCAGTTTCCCCCTGTATCTCTCCCTCTGTCTTCTCAAAGACCCATCCCTTAGAACCAAAGAAGAAGGGAAGACCCCATGTGGGTAACATTGCATATAATATGGAATTTTTTCCCTTATTTTGTTGACTAGTTTTGCTGATTGTTTTCCCCCTTCTTCCTCCCTTTTCCTTTAATTCATCACAAGATTACATCAGTTATATCTTTCCACACTACCTAACACATAAGACTATCTTCCATTTCCCAGCAGAGATGAGCATGTTTCAATATTTAATTGCCCTTGAAGGAAAGTCACATAAACATTTTCTAAATGTTTTGTAGGTCTCTTCTTATGCATTATGTAGATACTTTATTGGTCTTTCCTCCATCAATAGAATGCTGCCCTATCTAGATAGTCTGCCTTTACTTCCATACCCACAGTTCATGGGATCGTAGATTTAGAGGTAGAAGAGACCTCAAAAGCCATCTAGGCTAAGTCTTTTCATTTTAAAGATGAGGATTCTTTGTCCCAAGGTGACCAATTGACTTGCCCAAAGCCAATTGAACCAGGTCTTCTTACTCTAGAGCTGTCACTGTCCCCTTCTTCCCCATGTTACCTCCCAGTCCCTACAGTTATTTAGGCTACCACAAACTTGACCCTGTAAAAAGGAAAATTCTTTATTTGAACTTTCTTCTTGATTAAAAAAACAACATTTTTGAAAAGAAAGAGAATTTAAAAGTTTATTAAAAGGACATCAAAGTAACAACACACTGATGAGCTGATCACCAGAGATCAGCAAGGCATTTAAGATCGAGCCAGCTTTTTATTGATAACTTTCATAATAATATATAGACAAGTCAGATAGGTCCAAGTCAGCAGAATGGAATGGGTCATTGCATCTGAGCTGCTCCCAAAAGTAGCAGGTGTGATGATATTTAACTGGTAGGGGTATGTGCTAAATAGCAGCAGACTGGATGAGGAGACCTCCCCCCACCCTGATTTACAGTTGGAACTGGGGCCATTGGGTCCCTGAGTCAGCAGAACTTTCACAAATGCAATTTAGATTTTTTGAAGTTAGCAATGATTTGGAGAAATTTTTGTTACTTTAAGATTTCCCTCTTATTTTTATTTTCTTGCATTTTTAAACAATTCCTTTAATTCACTAAGTTTGAAAATTATAGATTTGTTTCCCCCATGTGTTTGTATCTTCTCTCCCCTTAGAACCCTTAGCTTCCTTCAATTCAGACTCAGGTGAATTGTCATCAGAGATGATTTCACTTAAGGCCACCCTCCTGCCTATTATTAGTAATTGAGATGAGAGGAACTTTGTAGCAGCAGCATCTGTTTAGACTTTCAGTATTAGTAGAGAATGTGGTGGTTTCCTTCTCTCTGAGCTCTGACTGTGCCACTCCTCAGGCACCCTGACTTGCACATCTCTATAGTTTTAAGGTTTTCAAAGTGCACTGCATACATTATTTCATCTGAACTTCCTTGACTTTCTACTAAGTCTGTCCTCTTTCTTCTCATTCAAGTGCCTTCATGATGTCTAGGTGGAATTACCACCACAAAAAAGCAGCTAGATAGTGACAATGGATAGAGTGCCAACTCTATAGTCAAAAGTTCTTGAATTCAAATCTGTCTTCAGAAACTTACTGTGACCTTGTGACTACTTAATCCTGTTTGCCTCAGTTTCTTTATTCCTAAAGTGAGCTGGAGAAGTAAATGGTAAACCATGTAATATCTTTGCCAAGAAAAACCCCCAAAGAGGTCAGGAAGAGTCAAATGTTACTGAAACAACTCAACAAAGACAACAGTCACCCACAAAGTAATTCTTTGTGAATTTATTCAGATGAATCTCACTCTACCTTGGGTCCTTTCATACAATACTCTGAACTATTTCCTGCTATTGAATAGAAGTCACTAGGTCTGGGTCATCACACCATTAGGACCTTTATTGCTTTATGAATATGTATTCGATTCTGCTGCTTTGGCATCTTTTTCTACCTACGTCCCAGAGTCATAAGAACATTTTGTTAGTTGGACAGAGCCTGCGCTCAAGGGTTAGAGAATTCTCACCAATGCCTTGTACCAGGTAGACACTGAATAAATATTTGTTAACCATTATTATATGCCTACTCCGAGAGAGGCACCTTGCTAGACTCTATACCCAGCGGGTAACCTTTACAATTCAGTAAGCAGGCTGCAAATATCTTATTAAGCACCTGCTGTGTACATGCAGCTGTTCTAGGTGCTGAACCCCATATGCCCCCAAATAAGTTACATTCTTTTAGAATACAAGGAAAAACTTCAGGCTAGCTCCATATTGTCTTTGCCCTGCTATATCATGGGCAAGATTAGGGCAGTTCATTGGACTAAGCATATTTATTAGATTATTATTTGAAAAGCTAGCAATGATCAAGAGAAGTCAGGGTATAGAAACCAAACCAAGTAACACCTCTTCGTTTGCTGTGAGGGACATCTGCTTGTCAAAGGCAGTATGGGCTCTGTCCCAGATAGGGGAAGAGTTCTCTTCATCCATGCTGATATAAATGAAACAGTATAAACAAATTTCTTGTAAACTTAGATCAGCTAGCTTGCTATGACTTTGAAAGTCCAAAGTATAAAATTCACTGATCTGTACCACATCTACCTTCTTTTACGTTTATTGTCTTTTCACTAACATTTGTAGTTTTTATCCTTTTTTCTTTCCAAGTATTCTGTAGGTTGGTTTTGAACGGTTCTGTGCTCTAGGGTCACTTGAATTGAGTAGACTCTTGTATAAAGGCCATTACAAGCCTCTAGCCTTTCCCCTCTGCTAGTTCTCCATTTGAGGGCAGCACAAGGAGTATATGAGCAACTGGAAATTATTATTCCATTGCTTCTTCTGTCTTTTAATACATTAACTGACCAGCTTAGTGGGAATAAATATTGTCAGTATGCACTAGTGGAATACAGTCTCCCTGAGGACAGGACTTGCTTTTGTTTTGGCATCCTCAGTGCTTTGTCCAGTTCTGGTACTAAATAAATGCCTGTTGGCTGAATGAAAGAATGAAGGATAAAGCCTTCTCATTTGCTAGAATATTCTTGAATCAGACATGAATGTTTTTTTATTAATGGGAGAAAGTGGTTGAGTATTATGAGCAAACCATTGACTAAGCTTTTCTTTGATGCTGCTGTAATGCAGAAAGGTTTGTATATGGAGTCTTTTTGGTTGTTGTAAATACCTTGTATGGCAGTGCCTGGAGACTGTTTGTTGGCATAGCTGTCTCTTATATATTCATCTTGGCTGGATGGGCAGTGCAACGTAAAAAAAGTGATGGTCTCGGCAAAGCTCCCCATGGAGAGTCAGAGAGTATCTGTACTGTCTAGAATTGCATTGTCCATCATTTCATTGCTTCTCTTGGTTTTGGAATTCTCCAGGCTCTGTGGGGCTTTTAACCTGAGGTGGAGCTTTCTCCGGAGCATTTCTCTAAATGGTTGGCAGAGGAAGAAATAAATGATGGGGTCCAGGCACACATTGACTGCAGATAGGAACAGAGTGAATTCTTTTGCATAGAGCAGGATTTCTTTGGATCGGCAGTCATAATGTCCTTCAGTTTGGCTTTGGGTATAGGGGATTCGGGCAATGTGATAAGGGACAAAGCATACACAGAACACAAGCATGATGCAGAATATGTTGCGGCTAGACTTTTTCTTGACAGAGATGGAATTCCTTCTGGACCTAAGGTAAGAGCTGTAGATTTTCCTTGTGATGGCTGTGTAACAGATTATCAGCAGAAGGAACACAATCCAGAAGATGCTCACGAAAATGTAGTTGGAGACTCTATGCCACTTTATCCCCAGTTCACTCTTGAGTTCCATGCACTTCACATTCTCTACCTTCTTAACACTTTGATCAGTCAGAATGATGTTGGGGATGGCCAGGAATAGCATGAGGACCCAGACTAGGAGAGAGAGGATCTTACTGTAGCCAACTGTGTGAACAAAAGAAGCCAGCAGGGGCTTTACGATCTTGTAGTACCTGTCGAATCCGATGAGGCCAAAAAACGTGATTCCCACGTACATGTTGACGTAGAAGATCACTGCAGAACCCTTGCACACAAAGATGCTCAGCTGCCAGGGCCCTATTTTGGAATCACTCAGAATTTTGAATGGGAAAGTTAGACTCATCAGAAAGTCAGCTGCCACAATGTTCTTGAGATAGACAATGAAACTCTTGCTGTTGGAAACATAAAAAAAGATCCAGGCAGATATCCCGTTGAGCAGAATCCCACCCACGAAGACAAAGAGATAGAGCAGGGGAATGATGTATTGTGTGACAAGAGAATTCAGAGAACATTCCGTGCTGTTACCGGCAGTTTTGTTGTCCATCTTTTTCGGTTAAAATCCTAAAAACAGAAAAGACTCAATTAAGCTAATGCCCTGTAAGGTCTTCCATTAATAGAAAAAAGATTTAGTAGAAATAGTTAGAACCTCAAAGATCTCACTTGGAAGTTAGACACCCTGCTTTGGATGGCTTTGGGAGTTCTCTCCTATAAAGACAGAAAACAGGAAAAGCCATTAAAGCCATGTGATTTGGAGTGGGTCACCTAAACTTCTTGGGCAAGTCATAAAACTGCATTTGAAAGATGTGATGGTTGGCCTAGATGTTCCTCTGCCTCTAAAATTCTATGACTAACATTCAAGATAAGGGTTGGAAGGAGCTGAGTACCTTGGATGTAAAAATGGGGAGAGGAGAGTTTCCCTAAAATGCTGGATGGTGTCATGGTTGAAATTTAACGAAATGATAAACTAAGGCAGATCTCTGAGCAAGATAACATTTATTAGCAGCAACATACTACCTGTCAATAAGTGGGCCAGTGGCTTGCCTCCATTAATGCCAAAGACCCTGAGCAAAAGGACAGTTCACCTTATATAGGTTTTGAGGAGTATAGGACAAAGAGCAGAACAAGGTGGATGACATCATGGAGTTAAAGGCTGCATGATTGGTTACCAAGCTAAGGCGCAGGAAACAAATGATTGGTTGGAAATTTGGTAATGGGGACTAGCCAGGAACCCTCCTTCTTCTCCCGTGAGAAATATTTATGGTTTTGAGTCCAGATGTGAGATTGCCCAGACTTTGGACAGCAAAGCAGACATCCTTGAAGGATAGCTTGGTGGTGTAAATATATTAGGCCCAACTCCCTTTCTGTTCACATGCATTCTTCAAGGTCAGTTAAATTCCTTGAGGCAAGAAAGCTAGAATTTTAGACTTAACCCATTACAGGCCAGCTGAATTCTAATTCTAAGCTAAGTTCAGAGACAACTTAAGCTATTGCTTTGTAGAGGATCCAGTCCATCATAAATTAAATCGAATAAATTTGATAATTAAACATACATGCCAGTAGTTTAAGTTGAAGTACAAGTCTTAATTGCCCTCGTTACTTAAATTATTTTTTTTAAATAGTAAATGCTAGAAAAGGGAGTGGGAAGGGTTCATTGGAGGTCAAGGTCCCTGGGAGTCTTTCTGAAATAGGATGATGATGACGGTAACAACTAATCTTTCTATGAAATTTACTATGTACCAGGCAAGTCCTTTATAGTTATTATCTCATTTGATCCTTAAAATAATTTAGGGAATTAGATGCCATTATCATCCCCATTTTACAGGTGAAGAAAGTGAGGCCGACAGAGGGTAATTTGTCCAAGACCACTTGGCTGCTACTAAGTGTCTTTGAATTTTAATTGAAATGAATTTAAATTCATCTTCCTGACTCTAGACCCAGCATTCTGTGCTAAGACTTTACATATTTTATTATATAGGATCTCCAACTGGCCTTGTTTCTCAAGTCCACAACTCAGCATGATAAGAAAACATAGACAGGGAGTTTTCCTCATCTGATTATTTCTTATATCAGTTACATTCCCGTTTCAGTCCCCATTAACTTTTCACTTTTCTGTGTACCTGGCAGGGTGCTAAGCAATAATGTTTATGGTGCTTAAAAATAGTAAAAATTCTGAGCCCCTCCTGAGTTTATTTTTCGTGTTTAAAAATATTCTGTTTGCTTTAGTGGTTTTGGGAAGGGTGGAGGAGGAAGCACAGTGGGCATGTGTTTGGATTTTCAGGTGGCTGAAGCCATTGTAATACTTTCCAGAGGACCCGCTGAATCAAAGATGAGTCAGGATGAAAAGAGAAAGAAAAACTACAAGTCATTATTGAAACCTCATAGGCAAGGTGGGAGATAGTGTACTACAGTCCAGAGGGTTAAAAAGTGGAAAGCATTTGGGGATAGAGGACCTGGATTCCAATTCTGACTCAGGTACTCCCTATGTGACTTTGGGCTAGCCATTTGAGGGATTGGTTTCCTCGACTGTAAAATGGTGGGGTTGGGCCCTCTAGATAACTTTTGAAGGTCCCTTCCAGCTGTAGGTCTATGGTCCTTCAAGTATGACCTTGGGCAAGTCACAACCCCAATTGCCTCATCCTGGCTCATCTCCAGTCATCATGAAGAATATCTGGTCACTGGATTCAGATGGCTCTGGAGGAGAAGGGAGGCTGGTGACCTGCACAGCCCTCCCTCCCTCAAAACAAAGTCAAGTGCAAGTCATATCATCATTTCTTTAATGGCGTGGACTTCTTCAGCAGCAAAGGGTGAACACAAACACACACACACACAGGAACTAAAGGATGGTGTCACCTGTTTGCTCAAAGGAAGTAGTGAGAACTGGAAATTGGGACTTATTTGACAATTCAGATGAAGTCACGTGGCCTTACTCTTGTCCAGACCTACACAGCCTGCAGTGGTGGCTGCTTGGGTGCATCAAAGAATTTCAGGTGGCCTTCAAAAAATGGAGCCTTTGCATGTAGTGGAAATCCTTTGGCATGTGGCAGACTTGCTCACAGGCTGTAAGTGGCCTGAGGGCTGCAGGCTATGCAGGCCTGCTGCTCTCCTTCAGAGCTACCTCAAGGCTCCACATCAGTTTGGTAAAAGAAAAACAAACAGGCCCACCATAAGGAAGCACATGCAATTGTAACAATTTTAAATTTAAGTTAAGGCAACTGCTTTGTGGTTTTTATATAATAGAGTAAGTTGTACCTCACTTATTTGGAAATAACTTGGCAGTGTTCCATATAATTGAGGTTGCCAGATAAAAACTAGGAAGAAAGCAAAAAACTATGTGAGTAGTCAAAATCGATGCCGCACACTAAAGGCTGGCTACTTCACTCACTGGTGAATCCCTTTCTCTGCATACTTGTAAGGGAAAAAAATACTGTGATTAACAAGTTGGTAATCTTCAATTGCCAGAGATTTCAATTAGATGAAAGCCCTTATTCCCTAACAGTGCCAGATCAATTCAGTTCATTGAACATTTATATATTCAGCACTTTCTGATGAGATGCTGATAAGGGCATCTAGGTGGCAAAGTAGACAGAGCTGTGGGCCTGAAGTCCAGATTTAGCTGAGTTCAAATCTGGCCTCAGATAGTATCTGTGTGACCCTGGGCAAGTCACTTAACCCAGTTTGCTTCAGTATCTTCATCTGTAAAATGAGCTGGAGAAGGAAAAGGCAAACCGCCCTAGAGTCTTTGCCTCAAAACCCTCAAATTGGGTCATGAGCAGTCAGACATGACCGAAAATGACTGACCATCAAAAAAAATCAGATGATAGTATGTATCTCCCAAGATTGTTGGAAGGATAAAAGGAGATGCTTTTTGTAGAGTGCTTTGCAAAACTTTAAAGAACTGTGTAAATGTTATCTATTATTAATATTACTGCTGTGCTTTTCTGGGCAATTTATCACTTTCTTATACTTAGTTTAGTGTTAGGAAGATCTTTATTGAAGGATATTTTTTCCTGAAGGGGAGCATAGGGCAATGAGGTCCTACACTTTTAATATTTATTGCTAAACCTTAGCACAGTGCCTGGCACGTGGCAGTGTGGTCAGGGGGTAGGGGTTAAGGCTACCACCTGTGATTTCATTGATATAGAGAGCTCTCAGATGGGGAAACTCTCTCTACCAATGTAGATCATCCCTTTCTCAGCAATACAGAGTCTTAGGGAGTGAGCCTACATCCTGGTAAGATCCTCCTAAACCCTGCTTTAAGGACAACACATGAACACAATTGTGGCATCTTTGGGCATTTCCTTTGCTTGGTTTTTGGAAAGCCAAACTACAAGTGGAGAAAAACAGCCTGATCTCAATGCTTAGTCCATTGCTTTTCGGATGCAAGTTAAAAATCTTTTACTTTTTTTCCCCAATCATTGAAATTTCCCATTTGACTTCAGTTTTTTCTTCTTTGGAAGCTTCTAGTTGATAAGGAGGCATTACATTCAAGGAAGTTTCTGTTCTCATCAGTAGTGGTGGTTCCCATTCAGGACCACCCATCGTGCAAAGGCAGTGTGATGCTGTGGAAAGGACAGCCGACTTGGGAGTGAGGAGACCTGGGTTCAAATCTCACCTGTGATGCTTACTTTGTCATTTTGGGCAGGTCACGTCAGTCACCTAATCTGTAAAATGAGTGAGTTGGCCTTGATGGATTCTGAGGTCCATTTCCAAATAGGATCCTGTGGCTGTCTCTTTCCATAAGTTTGCCACAGGGGCTCCATCTAGTATGATGGGGGCCTGCCTGGATTTTTCCTGTGTCGTGAGGTTATCAGCAGGACCGAGAGGCTTATAGTGGTTAGCCCAATATCTTACTACATGATCAGGTTATCTTTCATACTGGCGTACCCCTACCTTCAGCACCCTCAAATGGCTCTCATTTAAAGTCTTGTCAATAATAAACGTATTTATAGGGTGACATGATAAATGGGGCTCTGGATTTAGAGTCAAAATACCTGAGTTCTAATGTGTCCTCAGCCACTTAATAGATGTGTGACTCTGATGTCACTTCACCACTGTTTGCCCCAGTTTTCCCATCTGTAAAATGGGGATAGCAATAGCACCTATTTTATAGGGTTAGTTTATCAAATAAGGTAATATTTGAAGTGCTTTGGAAATGTTAAAGCACTATATACATACTAGTTGATATAAATAATATAGCCATATTATTATTAATACAATGCCATTTTGTTATTAATGTCATAACCATAAATCCTGCATTAGGCTTGTAGTAACAGTGTAACTGTAGATATGGCTTTTCACTTCTCCATTTTATCTGGAATAGGGGAATGATAATATTTATCTCAGCACTTAGTAGGTGCTTAATGTTTATTGATCGATTGTAGTAAACTAAGAAAAATACTTTACAAACCTAAAAGGACAGCATAAATGTGTACAATTGGTATCCCACTATAGGATTATAGAACTGGAAGGGACTATTGGAGGTCATTTTAGTCTAACCTCTTCATTAATGAAGAAACTGAGGCAGAGAGAGGTGAATGGATTTTGCCCATAATCACGCACATGACAAATAGGTCTTTTAACTCCCAAACCAGTGGGAGTTATTTTCAGTATACCATGCCACTGACTATTTGGAATTGTCTTTTATTTTTTTCCAGTTGTGTACACAGTTACTGTAATTGCTTCAGTTTCTTACTTTTCTTTCACCTTGGCTACTGTGAGATGATCTTCATTAGAATATTCTAGCCTTATGACTCCTTTGCATCTTCAGGTGGTCAAAAGCCTTCTTTGAGAACCCTGTGTATGAAGAGATATATGCATTAAATTACATGAGAATCAAGTAATTTTAGGTAAAATATGCATGTGACTGCCATGGGCTCCTTTGTCCAAACCATTTTGCTGGGTGGATTCACTATGACTGTACTTAATGCCGTCATTAGTGTTCTTGTGGGTTGGTTAATTGTTGGTAGTTATTTGGCCTCTTATTGGCTATAAATGTATTGGTCTCTTTAGAATGTATATGAATGTATATTTCTCTGGGTGTCAGGATTCCAGAAAGAGAGTGAGTGGTTTGGCTTGCATGTCATTGGTAGGGCTAATGCTCTATAATTTGGGTGAGATTTTTGTTGTGGGCTCTTAAATTAAGTCATTGAGTTACTTTGTTTTCTTGTATATTATTTTAATACTAAATCCTGGTATGGTTTGGTCACTTAAATCTGGTATGTATCCTTTGCAAAAATAATGCTTGAAAGTACCCATTGTAATAACAATAGCGTATGTTTGGCAGAAAGTTTACTAGGTACAAATCCAGGTTCAATTGCTGGTTGGCAGCTAATCCAGGACTAGATGGTATCTGACAGACCACCCATAGGTAAAGTTTGACTCTATATCGTGATAAGAATAAGTTATGTGCAGAGTTGGAAAAAGAAATCCATGAGCCTCTCTCTTTGATGTGGTCATTGCTGGGTATCAGAAAACATCTTTTCCCAAATATGCATACATATTTACTTGTTTAGAAATGTGACAAAGTGCTACTTTAAGAATTAAAAATGGCATATGAGATGGCTCTCTCAGAGAGAGGGAGGGGGAAAAAGAGCTGGGAGGAATTTTGGTGATATTTAAAAAAACCAAATAATTATAAAAACTTATAACAAATTTTATAAAAAGAATTAAAAAAATTGCTGCATATTAAACTAACCCCATTCACCTCACATTTTAAATGCTGAATTCATGGTGTTGTTTGTTTCTAAAATACTGTACTCTCCTTTCCCAGACTTGATACAATCTTGTGTATATTCAGTTCTAAAATGGGAGAGCAGGCATTTTTTTCTCAGGTCTTATTTCTTCCAGGATGTGTTGGAGGAGTATGTGTTGTCTCCTCCCCTCCTCCTGCCCCAGAGTCTACTGGGACCTGGTATTTTGACTCTACTTCCTCATAGTTCAGACAACTGATTTTAAGGACTAACATGTTCTTAGTTTTCTTTTTGCTGTCATTTTCAGTCTTATCTGACTCTTTTTGATCTCTTTTGGAATTTTCTTGGCAAAGACACTGGGGTGGTTTGTCATTTCCTTCTGAAACTTATTTTACAGATGAGGATACTGAGGCAAACAGTTATGTGACTTGCCCAGAGTCACACAGCTTGTAAGTGTCTGAGAGGTCAAATTTGAACTCAGACCTTCCTGACTTCAGGGGGTGGTACTTTATCCAATGTAACACCTAGCTAACTGCCTACTCTCCTGATATCATTGGTTACTTTAAGTAGTTTGGACAAACAACAGATAGACTGCTGAACGTGGAATCAGAAAGACCTGAGTTGAAATACAACCTCAGACCCAGTACTTTATCCACTTAAATGCTCTGGCTTAATTTCCTATAAACCTTTCATCAGAACTCGTAACAAAGAGTAAACTTAATAGATGGGAAGGCACTGTCATACCTTTTCCTTCCAAGTGGCTGTTCTAAGAAATCATACAAATGGTGGGTGGAAAGTTACACCCATATAACCTACCTCTGGTTTTGTCAGCCTTTTAATGAAACCCCTTGTGGTGTAAGTCAGGCCTAGTCCTTGCTGTTATGGAGCTTGTGGGCTAATGAGGAAATCACGTGGAGGTGATCAGTCTGGGGAAGGCACTAGCATTAAGTGGGACCTTAAGGAAGCCACAGAAGGCAGGAGATGAAGATAAAGGAAGAGAAAATGTCCTCACACGTAGATAAGATAAAAAGACAGGAAAGATGGAAAGAAGAGTAGGTAATGAAGGGCTTTGAAAACAAGCAGGGGAGACAATAGGGAGATCATTAAAGGGGTGTGTGTGTGTGTGTGTGTGTGTGTGTGTGTGTGTGAGTGTGAGACGTTCTTAGACCTGCCCTTTTTAGGAAGCTTTATCTGACTGCTCAGTGGAGGATGGATTGTGGTGGGGAGAAACTTGAGAGCTGAGTGCCTACTCCAGCATGGTGATTGTGTCAAAGAACAGAAGAGGGCATATGCATGAAACATTAGGAATGGAGAAGAGTCAAAAACATTGCCTATGTGGCATGAAATTGAAGATGACACCAACATTTTGAGTCATTTTGAGACTGAGAGAATGGTCTTGCCCTTGAGATTAGTAGGAGAACTAGGAAGAGGGGAGTTTTGGAGGGGAAAGAAAATTCAGTTTTAGATATGTTGAGTTTAAAGTCGCTATAGGTGTGAATTCTTGGGTTTGGGAGGTAGTCAGTGTGGGTTTTCCCTGTCATGCAGATGAGGAAATGTCATTTTGAAGAATTAAAGATATTGCCTGATAGTCATATGTTGAGTGTCAGGGAAATCAAAGATCCTTGACCATGATTTATGGTGACTCAGTCTTCATCAGCCTTACACCTGGAGTTGTCGGTATTTGGTTTTTCCTCCTAACAGGAATGATGGTTTTGTACTGACTCATTCGTCCATTGGTTGGCTCCCCACGGTACTTGTGAGACAATTGACTGGATGCCAGGAGTAGTTTTCATAATGATGGCACCAGGAAACACTTCAGAATACCTTACCTTTCCCCCTAAACCTCTATTCCCCTGTTAACTTCTCTGTTTTTCAAAGGCTACACCATTCTCCTGGCCTCTCGGGCTCCCAACCTTGGAGTTGTCTCCCATATCCGAGATGTTGCCAGTTCCCCTCAGTTTAACCTTTACACTTTCCCTCTTCCCCTTTGACACTACCTCCATCCTGGTGCAGGTCCTCATCATTTTATGCCAGGATTATTGCAATAACTGTAAGTGGATTTGCTTGCCTCAGGTCCCTCCCCACTCCAGTCCATCCTCACTTCATCCATTAAAGTGATTTTCCTAAAGCACAGGTCCAATCATCTCACCCCCTTACTCAACAGTCTCCAACTGCTTCCTGTTGCCCCCAAAAGCAAATACTAAATCATCTGCTTGGCATTTCAAACCCTTTCCAACTGAGCCCCCTCCAGTCTACCTAGTCTTCTTAAACCTTTCCTCCTCAAAGGGCCTCTTTGATCCAGTGATACTTGGCCTCCTGGTTGTTCCACAAATAAGACATTGCAGCTGTCAGCTCTGGGAATTTTCTCTGGCTCTCCCCCTTCATCTCCTTCTCCTGGCTTCTCTGGGTGTCTGGAGCCTTTCCCGACCCGTCTTAATTCCAGTGTCTTTCCTCTGTTAATTATTTTCTGTCTGTCCTAGAGATAGCTTGTTTGCATATATTTGTTTGCAATGTTGCCTTCCCTATTTGATTATGAACTTCTTGAAGGGAGGGACTGTTTTTTGCCTCTTTTGTACCTGGCCCATAGTAGGTGCTTAATAGATGTTTATTGACTCCCTGACTATTAGTGGCCCAGAGAAACAATGTGTATAGTGGAGGGGGCTCTGGAAGTGGAGTGAGAAAACTGGGTTAAATGTGGGCTATCAGAGCCCATTTCAGGCATTTATCCTGGGTTAACTGCTTAACGTTTCTCTCAACCTCAGTTCCTTTATCTGTAAAATGGGGACTGAACCAAATGATCAAGAAGCTCCCTTCCATCTCTTAGTACAACTGTGATTCCTATAATCAGAATCAAACTTTTACCTGCATTATTAATGAAGGGAAGTAAGGTAATCTTTGTGAATAAAATATGAATAAGGGAAGAGGAAGGAGCACGTATTGAGTGCTACTATATGCCCAACTCTTTGCTAAGCATTTCAAAAATATTATTCCAAGTGATCCTTACAACAGCCCTGAAAGATAAGTGCTGTTATTAATCTCCATTTTATAGTTAAGGAAACTGAGGGAGACATAGGTAAAGTGACCTGCTCAGGGTCACACAGCTAGTAAGTATCTAAGGTCAGATATAGACTCAAGTCTTTTTGACTCTAGACCCAGTGGTCCATCTACTGCGTCACCTAGCTAGTATAAGGACCTGTTTTTGTATCCTGGAGGAATAAGTAATTTGGTTTTTTCCCCTCAGAAAAGGAAGTAAATGCTCCTGGGAACCACAGCCATCCTTGACACATCTCGATTCTTTGCTTCTAAGTATCTTGTTTGACATGAAGTTCTGAATTCCCAGGTCTTCATGACTGTCAACTGAAAGACCCATACTTTAGGTGACAGCACTTTCTGCTTGGTGAGCACAGAATGCAGTATTTACTATAGAGGATACGGGAAAAGTTTCTAACACTGGTGTGACTGCTATTAATGTAAGATGCTGCATTGCTGCCTTGTCAAGGCTGGTGGGGATCAGTGGAGCTATGATGGTAATAAAGAATAGAGGCCACAGCCTTAAATTAGAGAAAGACAAATAACTAGAAGAAATAAGGAATAGGAAACTGCATGGGAACAGAGAAAAACAGAGTTATCTCTCCCTGATGTCCAAGTTATTATGGTTTTAGAAAAAGTGGATATTTTGGGGACTTGGGAGATAAACATGTTCCCATGTGTTGTTGACCTTGTTTTTTCTCTGTGTTTTTCCATTTTTATAATAAAAATTTTAGGCAGATCCCCAAATTGATAAATAGTTAAAGTATATGAATGGGCAGTTTTAGAAAGAAGGGAAGGAAGGAAGAAAGAGAAGGAAAGAGAAAAAGGGAAAGAAGAAAAAGAAATCAAGCAGTTAACTACCATGTAAAAATGTTCCAGATAATTAGGGAGGTACAAATTAAAGGCACTCTGAGGTTGCATCTCATACCCATCTTATTGACATAGAGAACAACAAGGAAAGTAACAAGTGACAAATGCTGGTGGGCTGTGGAAAAACAGACCCATTAACTCGGTTCTATTGCTAGTGGAATTGTGAATTTTTCTAGCCATTTAAAACTAACCACCCCACCCCGCAAAAAGTAACTAAACTGTGCTTACTCTTTCACTCTATGAGATTGTTGGCAGGCCTATACCCCACCCAGAGAGATCAAAGAGAGAGGAAACCATAGGTGCAAATATATTTGTAGCAGCCCTTTTTGTGGCTGAGAAGAACTGACAAACAAGGGGATGGCCATCAATTAAGGAATTGGTGAATACATTTATGGCATTTGAATGTAATATATTATTTATGCCTTAAGAAATGATAAAAGGATAATTTCACATAAACTTGGGAAGATTTTTATGAACTGATACATCACACTGAAGTTAGCAGAACAAGGGTGGGACAGTTCGTACAATAAAACTGGAAAAACAAACATGAATGTAGAAGATTGGTTAGTATGGATGGACTCAGGGTGCAGGCTGAGACATAGATTTTCGAGATAGCCAATGTAGAAATTATTTTTTTGTTTACTCAGCATATTTGTTTAAAATTTCTTTTTTTTTTAGTGGGGAAAGGAAAAAGAGAGAGGGACAGAAGAAATTAATGCTTATTGATAAAAAGGAAATGTCAAGAAAAAATTAGTTGAGGCATCTAGGTAGTAAAGTTGGTAAGAGAGTTGGACTTGGAGTCAGGAAGATGTGAGTTGAAATCTGGCCTCAGAAGCTTACCAGTTATGTGACTGGGCAAATCACTTATCCTTTCTCATACTCAGTTTTCTCAGCTGTGTAATGGAGCTAATAATGGCAATCTCTTAAGGGAGTTGTGAGGATCGAATGACATGTGCATTTTGCTATAGAAATGATAATTTTACTATTATTAACCAACATCCTCAGTGAAAAGGCAGTTTGTCCTAGAGAATGTTTAGATAGATTTAGATTCTTCTTCTTCTTTTCTTTTTTTTTTACAAGTGCCTTACATAAAATCAGTTTTATAAGGAGCTTAAAAAACAGCAGGGTTGGGGCTGGACCCATTTTTCTTAGAGTGATTGTGAACATTATAAAGGGTAAGAGCTGTGGGCAGCTAATTTCCTGAACCCATGATGGTATTTCCTCTTGGTCTGTTAATTGTTGATGTCTCAGCATGATTCTGTTTGGCAACAGAGAGAGCCCTTCAGGAAGCTGGCGGGGTGTCTTGTAAAGGTACACTTATACAACCTCAGAAAGATTTTTTATAACATCCCACGTAACATGTCTTTGGGGATTGGTTAAATGATGAACCTAAAGTTTTTTAGAGCTCTTCTCTTTCTTTCACAATTATCTCACAAATAAAGAATTTGAAGAAAACAATGAGTTATGTTTTGTGTCAGCTTCCCCACTACTACTTAAACTATGTTTCTCCAAATCCAATCCTTGTGCTCTTGTGTATAATGAAAGTTGTGGAAACTGAGGGCAGAGCCAGGGAGGGAGAGAAGCCAGGAAGTTGCTTGAACTCTCCCCAGTTTCCCTCAGAACCCATGTTAAATCAAGCCTCTAAGCAGATTTTGGAGTGGCATGACCCACAAAAAGAGGGATTGAAACAATTTTCCAGCTTAAGATAACTTGGAAGGACTTCAGGAAAGGTCTCTCTCACTTGGATAAAAGGGGAGCACAACCCAAAGCAGAGGTATCCAGGCAAGCCAATGTGAGGTTATTAGTCACAGCACAGATGAGCAACTGAGGCCTCTCAGTCCTGGCTCAGAGCAGCAGTGAGGCCTCCAACCTCAGCACGGAAGGCAAACTTAGACCCAGAACCCCAACACAACAGGTGTGACTAGGCCAGCCCACCCCAGCACAGTGGGCAAGCCAAGAGACCCGGAGGCCTCTGATGCATAAAGTCAGTGGCCAGGTCTGTGGCTCCCAGCACAAGAAGATTGTGCCCCCTATGTCCCAGAAACAGAGCTCAACTTTAAAAGTCATGAAATAGACTTTTAAAATGAGCAAAAAACCCTCACATAAGAACCCTAAAAATTGAAAGCTACTATGGCAACAGGGAACATCAAATCGTAGTCTCAGAAGAGGACAACAATGTCACAATGCCTACACGTGAAGCCTCAGAGGAATATGAATTGGTCTCCAGCCCAAAAAGCCTTCTTGGAAGAGCTTAAAAAGGATTTTAAAAATCAAATAAGAGACATAGAAGAAAAATTGGGGAAAGAAATGGGAGTTATGCAGGAAAGAACCAAGAGCTTGGAAAAGGAAGGACAAAAATTGACTGAAGAAAACAATTCCTTAAAAAATACAGTTGGCCAAATTGGATAAGAAATCCACTGAAGAAAATAACTCCTTAAAAAGCAGAATTGGTCAAATGGAAAAGGAGGTACAAAAGCTAACGGAACCTACTAATTCCTTAAAAATTAGAATTGATCAAGTGAAAGTTAACTACTCTGGGAGACATGAAGAATTAGTCAAAATCAAAAAGAATGAAAAAATAGAAGAAAATGTAGAATACCTCATTGGAAAAACAACTGACCTGGAAAAAAGATCCAGGAAAGATAATTTAAGAATTATTGAACTACCTGAAAGCCATAATCAAGAAAAGAGCCTGGACAACATTTTACAAGAAATTATCAAGGAAAAATACCCAGATTTTCTAGAACCAGGGCGTAAAATAGTCATTCAAAGATTCTATCAATCAATTCCTGAAAGAAATCCAAAAATGAAAACTCCCAGGAATATGGTAACCAAATTCTAGGACTGTCAGGTCAAGGAGAAAGTACTGCACGCAGCCGGATAGAAGCAATTCAGATATCAAGGAGCCACATTCAGAATTACAACAGGAATTAGCAGTTTCTAATTTAAAAGAACTGAGGGCTTAAAATATGATATTCTGGAAGGCAAAGAAACTTGGATTACAACCAAGAATCAATGACCCAGCAAAACTGAGCATACTTTTTCAGGGAAAAAGATGGATATTTGATGAAATAGTGGACTTTCCTGATGAAAAGACCAGGGCTGAACAGAAAATTTGATCTTCAAATACAAGACTCAAGAGAAAACATAAAACATAGACAGGAATGAAAAAAACATGTTAATCAATAAGGTTAAACTACTTACATCCCTACATGGGAAGATGATACTTTTAACTCTTAAGAAAGTATATGTCTATTCCAGCAGCTACGAGTATAGCGGTTGTGGGTGTAAGTTGACTTTGTGATGATATAAAAGAATTAAGGGGTAAAATAAGGTACAGGGAGAAGAGGAAAGCAGGATTCAGAATAGGGTAAATTACATCTGATGAAGAGGTGCAAAAGACCTATTATAGAAGAGGGAAAGAAGGGGGGAGGTGAGCATTGTTTGAACCTTACTCTCATCAGATCTGGCTCAAAGAGGGAATAACATACATACTCAGTTGGGTAGAGAAATTTCTTACCCTATAGGGAAGTAGGAGGTGGGAGAGGAAAGAAAGGGGGTAGGAACTGTTAGAAGGGAAGATAGAAGGCAAGGCAGAAGTTGGATAGGGAAGGGAAAAGAAAAGCAAGAGTTGATAGAAGGGAGGGCAGATGGAGGAAGGTGGTAGTCAGAAGCAAAACACTAGTGAGGAGGGGCAGAGCGAAAAGAGAGAAAAAAATATAAACAGGGAAAAATAGGACAGAGAGAAATACATAGTTTGTAACCATAACTGTGTATGTGAATGGGATGAATTCTCCTATAAGATAGAAATGGATAGCAGAATGGATTAAAAACAAAAATTCAATAATATATTATTTATGAAGCATCACATATGAAGCACAGAGATAGAGTAAAGGTGAAAGACTGGGGCAAAAGATATTCTGATCAGCTGAAGTTAGAAAAAAGAAAAAGCAAGGGTACCAATCTTGATCCTAGACAAAGCAAAAATAGTTTTAATTAAAAGAGATATGGAAGGAAACTACCCCTTGCTAAAAGTTTACCATAGACAATGAAGTGATATCAGTACTAAATGTATATGCACAGAGTGGTGTAGTATCCAAATTATTAGAGAAGTTAAGTGAGTTTTAGGAAGGTAGACAGCAAAACTATACTAGTGGGAGATCTTAACCTCTCCTTCTCTAAATCTCATCACAAAATAAACAAAGAAGAAGTTAAGGAGGTGAACAGAATTTTAGAAAAGTTAGATATGATAGACTTCTGGAGAAAACTGAATGGGAATAGAAAAGAATATACCTTTTTTTTCGGCAATATATAGCATTGACTATGTATTAGGGTATAAAAACCTCACTATGCAGAAAGGCAGAAATATTAAATGCATCCTTTTTTAGATTATGATTAGTAAAAATTACACATAATAAAGGGCCATGAAGAGATAGGTTAATAATCAATTGGAAACTGAATAATGTAATCCTAAAGAATAAGTGAGTCAAACAGCAAAAGATAGAAACAATAATTTCATCAAAGAAAGTGACAATGAGACAACATACCAAAATTTGTGGAATACAGCCAAGGTGGTTCTTAGGGGAAATTTTATTTCTCTAAATACTTACTTGAATAAAATAGAGAAAGAGCAGATCAGTGAATTGGACATGCAACTAAAAACACTAGAAAAAGAAGAAATTAAAAATCTCCAATTAAATACCAAATTAGAAATTCTGGAAATCAAAGGAAGGATGAATAAAATTGAAAGTAAGAAAACATTGAACTGGTTCTGGTTTTAGGGAAAAAGCAATAAAACTGATAAACCTTTGATTAATTTGACTAAAACTAGAAAGAAGAAAACCATATTATTGGTATCAAAAATTAAATGAGTGAATTCACCAATGAAGAGGAAATTAAAGCAATAATTAGGAGCTATTTTTCCCAATTGTATGCCAATAAATTTGACAATCTAGGTGAAATGGATGAACATTAAAAAAAAATTAATTGCCTAAATCAACAGTAGAGAAAATAAAATACTTAATCACATTTTAAAGTAAGAAGAAGCCATCAGTGAACTCCCAAAGAAAAAAAATCTCCAGGGACAGAAGGATTTACAATTGAATTCTAACAAACACTTAACAATTGATTTTAATAGTATGTATGTGTGTGTATATATACATATATATATATATAGATATAGATATAGATAGATATATATATAAACTATATGGAAAAGTAGGTGGAGTCCTACCAGATTTCTTTTATGATACAAATATGATACCTAAACCAAAACAGAGAAAGAAAATTATAGACCAATTTCCCTAATGAATATTGATGCAAAAATTTTAAATAAAAAAGTAGCAAAGAAATTACAGCATTTTATCACCAGGATAATACACTATGTATGACCAGGTGAGATTTGTACCATGAATACAGGACAGGTTCAATATTAGGAAAACTATCAGCACAATCAACCATATCAATAAAGAAACTAACAGAAATCATATGATTATTTCAACAGATGTGGAAAAAGCTTGTGACAAAATACAACACCTATTCCTATTAAAAAACATTAGAGAACATAGGAATAAATGGAGTTTTCCTTAAGATGATAAGTAATATCTAACACCATCAGCAACAGAGATAAGCTAGAAGCTTGCCTAGTAATATCAGAGGTGAAACAAGGATGACCATTGTCACCACTATTATACAATATGGTTCCAGTGATGTTAGCTTTAGCAATAAGAGAAGAAAAGAAATTGAAGGAATTAGAATCTGCAATGAGTAAACAAAGCCTATCACTCTTTGCAGATGACGTGATGGTATACTTAGAGAATCCTAGGGAATCAACTAAAAAACTACCTGAAACTGTGTTTAGCAGAGTTTCAAGGATGTAAAATAAACCCACATAAACATTCAGCATTTCTATATATTACCAACAAAGCCCAGCATTAAGAGATAGAGAAATTCCACTTAAAATAACTGTAGACAGTATAAAATGTTTGGAAGTTTACCTGCCCAGACAAACGAGAAACTATATAAATACAATTACAAAACATTTCTCACACAAATAAAGTTAGATCTAAAGAATTGAAAAAATATCAGTTGTTCATGGGTAGGCTGAGAAAATTTAGTCAAATGACAATTCTGCCTAAATTAATTTATTTCTTCAATGCCATACTAATCAAACTATCAAAAATAATTTCATAGAACTAGAAAAAATAATAATAAAATTCACCTGGAAGAAGAGGTCAAGAATATCAAGGGAATTAATGAAAAAAAATTTAAAGGAAGGAGGTCTTACCATAGCGGATCTGAAACTATATTATATAATGACAATTATCAAAACTATTTGATACTAAGAAATAGAATGGTGGATCAGTGGAATAGCTTAAGTACACAAGTCACAGCAATACAAGTCATTACTCAATAAATGATCAAAAGATATGAACAGACAGTTTTTAATTGAAGAAATTAAAGCTATATATAGTCATTTGACAAAAAGAGAAATGCAAATTAAAAGACTCCACACCTGTCAGATTGGCTAATACGGAAGAAAATGAAAATGATAAATGTTGGAGAAGATGTGGGAAAATTGGAACACTAATGCATTGTTGATGGAGTTGTGAACGGACCTAACCATTCTGAAACAATTTGGAACTATGCCCAAAGGGCTATAAAAATGTGTTTACCCTTTGATCCAGTGATACTACTTGTAGGTCTGTATCCCAAAGAGATCATAAAACAGGGAAAGGGATCCACATGTACAGAAATATTTATAGCAGCTCCTTTTGTGGTTCCAAAGAATTGAAAATTGAAGGGATGCCCATCAGTTGGGGAATAGATGATCAAGTTGTGGTATATGAATGTAATGGAATACTATTTGTTCAATAAAAATGATGACCAGGCAGATTTTCGAAAAAACTGGAAAGATTTACATGAACTGATGCTAAGTGAAGTGAGCAGAACGAGGAGAACCTTGTATACAGGAATAGCAACATTGTGATAGAGTTAGCTCTTCTCAGCAATACAGTGATCCAAGGCAGTGATCCAGAAAGATAATCCAAAAGATTCCTGATGGAAAATGCTATCCACACCCAGAGAAAGCAGTTCTGAGTCTGAATGCAGACTGAAGCATACTATTTCCCCTTTTTTTTGGTTTTTGCTTTTTACTTTCTTGTGGTTTTCCCTTTTGTTCTGATTCTTCTTTCACAACATGACTAATGTGGAAATATGTTTAATATGATTGTACATGTATATCCCATATCAGATGGCTTCTTGGAGAAGTGGAGGGAAAGAAAGAAGGGAGGAAAATTTGGAACTCAAAACCTTATAAAATTAATGCTGAAAACTATCTTTATACGTGATTGGAAAAAACAAAATACTATTAAGTGGAGAAAAATGAAAAAAAAAATCTGTCAAAACCACAAAAATGTTTTCTTTACTTGAGACTGGTCTTCAGAACTTAAGAACTTTCATGCCTGATCTTTCTTTAATTTATGATGTTTATTTGTGTGATGGTGCCTAGTGCTTCCACCTAGGAAACATGTTAACTTCACAAAAGCCTTTCTTTCATTATGTTCCTCTATCCTGTAAAGGATTCAAATCTGAATGTGAATGTCCACTTTCTTCCAACCCAGGGAAATTTTAATAGTTTTTAATCACCAGCTAGAGATTGGTCAATGAAGAAGCGTCATTTTCCCAAATGCTAGTTTTGAATCAAAGGAGTTATAATGCACGTAACTAATATGTAGACTCTTAATTAGGATGTGTTCTCTAGAATGTTACCTCAAACTGTAAATGTGAATTCATTGCCCTTTCCCTCTAAATGTAACTTCCTCATTGTCAACGTCTCCGCCACTTTATTAGTCCCTCTGCCTTGCTCTCCCTAATAATTGAGAGACATTTAGTTCCTCCTTCTTTTCATCTTTTTCCTTTTGTTCACCCCAAGATTCATCCAGTCCTATTTCTTTTATTTCCCTTTGGAACATCCCTTAGTTTTGTCCTTTTGTTTCTCAAGGGCACCTAGATGGTACAGTAGATAATTCAGAAAGCCTTGAGTTCACACTTAACTACTTTGTTCCTCAGTTTCCTCATCTGTAAAATGGAGATCACAATAGCATCTGCCCTGTAAATAAGTTAATAAATATAAATACTATCTGTCTCCTCCTTCTACCATTCTAATTCAAGCTCTCTATATTACATCATGCCTGGATATCCAGGAGTAGCCTAATTGATTTCCTTGTCTCCTTTATCCCCTTGTTTCAGAATATCTTTCCTTCCTTTATCCCTTTCAGTATTACCCAGCTGCTCTGAAATCTGAATCTCAGTGTTATATTTAAGAACCTACAATGTCATTTATTTAACAACATAACCTGTGTGATGAAGAACACCTAGACTATTAGGAAGATGAAAAATTTAGAGAAGACAATATTTCTGTTCTGTTGTATGGGCATAAGCAGTTAATAAGAGCTCACTCACTGATGGATTGAAGCCGCCACAGAGAAACCGTTTTTAATCTTCAGATCATCCCTGTTAAGCAAGGATTGAAATGGAGACACGAACTTGCCACCTCTTGGGCATCTCTTGTGCAAAACTAAGTGGAAGGAGGATTTTCAATTGGCAGTGACATGGTCTAGAAGCTCTTGTTTGCATATAATACACAGATAGCTGTGTTATACATTATTACACTTTAAATGCATTACAGAATTGCTAAAAAGAAAAAACCAAAACATTTTGAGTTTGGGAGGAGAGAGGTTGTTGCTCATGGGAAAATGAATTGGGGAAACTTGGAGGAGGAGCTGAGGAAGGGGAGGATCCAGAAATAGATAAACGATGTTGGACCAAGAACAAAATCATTTAACCTTCTGAACCCCAGCTTCCTCATCTAAAAAAAATGGGAATAATATAACTTGAATTTTTTTCATCATCATAACCACATGTCATAAAGGCATTATAAGCAAAGTGGGAATAAGCATTTATTAAGCACCTACTATATGCTGGGTACTATAGTAAGCATTTTACAAATGTTAGTCTCATTTGATCTACAAAATGCTGTATTAATATGGGTAATTTCTTCTATTATTTAAGCATACTTTTCCCTGTCATAGGATTTAGCCATGCCCCTTTATTTCGTGGAGGAAAAGACGGGAGCAAAGTATTGTGCTAAGAGAGATGGAAGTGACTCAGACCTTATTTTCCCAAAGCTTTGGTTCTTTGGGGATGGATGAGGGCAATGAGGCATCCAATAAAGGAGGGCTTTGGGATTCATGGTGGGAGTAAAGGCTGTATTTCAGTGCAAGGCTATCGAGTCAACAGGGGGGGCTTCCCTGAGATCACACAGAAAGTAAATGACAGACCTGGCACTTAAACCTAGGCCAGCTGACTTCAAGTTCAGGGTTCGTTGATCTCTACCAGGCTCTTTTCAACACAAGTCATTCAAACAGAGGTAGACTCTTTCCCTTCACCTCTAATAGAGGAGATATGGAATATAAAACAGACCACCACCATGTGCCAAGGTTCATTTTGGAGGTGGGGAGAGAGGGCAGAATTAGCAGAGCACAAAACATTCTGGGACCCAAATGGGTTATTTAAAAATTCAGACAAGTATGTTAAGGAAGGTGTCGTTTATGGTCCCAAGGGCTTGAAGTCATAGGGTCACAGTATTTAGAATTGGATAGGGAAGGGAAGGAGAGAAACTCTTCTATCATGCTTACTATGTGCCAGCCACTAAGAGCTTTTACTCATATTGTCCCATATACTTCTTCCAACCGCCCTGTGAGGTAGGTGTTTTTCTTATACCCCTTTTACATGTAAGGAAACTTGCCCAGGGTCACAGAGATATTAAGTGTTTGGGCCTGGATTTGAACTCAGGTCTTCCTGACTCTAGGCCCAGCACTGTGTCACAAACCGTCCAGACAGAACTAGCATTGTTATGACATTTGAATGGTTTACAAATGATCTCATTTGATCCCCATAAAAACTCCTGATGATAGGTGTTATTTTTATCCATGTTTTACAGATGAGGAAATTGAGGCAGGCAGCAGTTAAATCACTTGTCCACATGAGGCTCTGTTCCTATTCATTCCAAGTCCACTGTCTTTATCCACTGTATGACATAGCTGCCTTTCACTTCATTTAACCCATTTACATGTGTGAAAATGTAAGTCTATAAAGACAAAATGCCATAAAGATGACAGAGCCAACATTTCAGGTCCGGTCCTCTGATTCAAAACCCAGGGCTCTTTCAAGTCCTCAGCTGTTCCTAGGATCTTATTGTAGATAGAGTGCCAGAATGGACTTTAGAAGTCTTCCCCCAGTCCAGTCCCAGCTAAGCTGGGATTCGGATCCTGCTCATCTACAACTAGAACTCCTTCTCTGATACCAGACTGACTATAAGGTTCCTCTAATCACTTCTGCAGATTTCAGGCACTTCACCAAATCAGGTCCTCCTGACTCCTGACCCCACATTTTATCTATTGTCCTCTCTCATCTCCAGCTGCCCATACATTCTCACAGTCCCTTTCTTTTAATTCTTATAACATCCTTCACCATGTAGGCCATGTGCTTTCATAGACCCATATGGAACTCTTCAGGGAAAAGAGATGAGAAGCCCTCAAGTCTTGTCATCAGGGTCAAAGTTAAGATTTAACTCATGTTGATCCAACTATTTCAGCTTCCATTTCTTTATCATTATGTGATAGGTGGTTGAACCTGATTCACAAGAAATTGATGATCTTATCTGCTTTAAAATATAATGAGTATTGCCCTCAGTGTTTAAAAAAAGAAACAAATCCTCAGAATCCTACGAATACTCTATTTATAATGTAACAATCACAAGACAAATGCAACAGCTGTTTGTAGAAAGACAGGCAATCATTTCCTGTGAGTTTTTTTTTTAAATAGATATCATCATTTGAAGACGCCAATAGGGAATTCAGGCGCCCAAACAAGACTTCCTAATAATTAACTTACCTTGGGGCGTTCTTTCTATCTCTCAGACTTTTCCCAGAATATTAGAATAGGGGGACCCTCAAAAGTCCTCTAATACGAGGAAGAAATTGAGAAGCAAAGGAAACTCAGTAACAAAGGTGGGGGTGAAGCCCAGACTGTCCACTGTTATTTTTATCTAACTGAAATTCTGGGTTATTTTGTTTTACATTCACAGATTGTTTTTCTTTCTGTGATATTTTCTTCCCATGAACTGACAGCTGTTGTATTCAAACGAGAAAGGGGACAATCCTTGAAAGGATTAGAAAAGCTGAGGATGCTGTACTGTGAATGTTGGTATCCAAAAAAGAAAATTATTTGGGAAAAATTCTGGTGCTTCCTTTTACAAGCTCAGCATGCTTCCCTCTAAAATATAGGGGATCATTTTTCATAATCTTTGTTCAAATGCAGGAAGAAAATTGACAGGGTATCGGGCCGTCATCTCTGCCTTGGCATGTTGCTGTTGTCTTTTGGGTGGGTGGTATCTTTCCTTCCCCCATATTTGATGATTTTCCTGTTGCTGTAGTTGCTATACCATCAAAGATGCTAAGAAAAGAAGTCAGATAAATTTCTTGTCTTTCACGTCGTCAGGACCTTCGCCTGGCACTGTTCATGACACCGTAGGATTTAGGAATTAGAAAAGACATCACTTGTCCTGGGGTCTTTATTGTTCGTGGCCCACTTTGGCAGGCTGGAGAAGCCTGTGATGGCCTTCTCAGACTAATTAATGGCTTTCTGTGCGTAAAATGAAATGCCCATGATGACTAAGGACATCAGGTTTAGTTATATCCAATGATCAAAATAGTAAAGATTTAAAGTTCAAAATTTAAAAGTTCGCAGACCTCGAGTTAGAAACCCCTCCAACTTTTAGTATTACTATTGTTAAATAAGGGTCTGAAACCCTAATTGAAGATGACATGATGGTAGGTCTCAAGCAGGAGCGGAGCTCAAAAGTCATTTAGGCCAATCCCTTCACTTTACAAAGGAGGAAAGGGAGGGAATGGACTGGCTTGACCAAGACCAAGAAGGGAGAAGAACACTTAGTGCCATGAAGAATGGTTTGGGGATGAAGTCATGGGTAAGAAGAGAGGTGGTGTTTAAAAAACAGAGACTCATAGACATGAGATTTACCCACACGTTGGTTTGCCAACCACTAGGGCAGAAGGGTAATACACTTCACCCTTCACCTCATTAAGTGGGGAGGATACAGTAGAATCTGCCTGATCTTCTACTTCCCGTATCCCCTTTATGGCCCTACTTCTGCTATTGCCTCATGGGAAGGTAAACTGAGAGCTCCGAAGGAAGGAGGAAAAGAAGAAATTATTTTTCGTATAACCAAGAATCTGCAAAACGTATCGACATCTTGCAGGCTGTCCTCAGAATCAGAAAGACCTGCTTTTGCCACATATTGACTGTGTAACTCTGGGCAAGTCACCACCTCTGAAGGTCCTGGGCAACGTTTCAGAGAAGGTGTCAGTTTACAGTGGTAGAGAAAGCTCCTCCTTGGGAGTTCTCTCTAGAGGTAAAATCACTATTGTGATCAAAATGAAAAAAAAAAAAGTTGATCCAAATCCCCATTCATCCACCTTCCCAAGCCTGAATTATATACAATCACAGAGCACATTCTCAGCCTTTCTCCTCTTCCTTTTCTTAATGGGTAGTTAGAGGCATCCATACATCATGACTGCCTTCTCTGACAGACCAGAATTAGGCTAAGTGGCCTGGGTTGCTGGCTGCTCTTGTTTGTCCTTTTGTAGCATCCTTTGGGACTAGATGAATTTTCTTCTCCTGGGTGGGGCAAGGAAATGAGTCTGACCCCTTTCTGTTTGCCAGGAACAGCGTTTGCATTTCTCAGTTAGAGAAGCCAGGGTCATTAGGTTTAGGACATGCCTTTTTCCTCAGGGTATGGTGGTGGTAAGAGTTTCAACTTGTTAGCAAAGAGGCAGGTTCCTTCAAACCTGCTAATTGCATGAATGTTTGTTCAAAATTCAGGCAAAATATTCATTATATTTTATTTTACTATTAGTGCTTTGACTTTAAGGGAAAGAGAAACTACTGTGTAATTAAAGAATGGTAGAGTATCAGAGGTGGAAGGAATCTTAGAAATCATCTGGTTCATCTTTCTCGTTTCCTAGAGGGAATGGTAGGTGGCTGATTGCTTGACTTGCCTGGCCTCTAGGCTACATAGTGGCAGAGACTAGAACCCTGGTCTCCTGCTGTACTCTGTTACATTAGAGCCTCTCTCTACACCTGAAAGGCTGACTCTGTGGTCCTGGTTAGTTCTGCCTCCTCACTTGTGATTGGACCTAATTCATTTTTTTTAATTTGACCCTGACTGACAGGTGCCACAGAATAGCTGCAAGAAATGGAAAATAACTTGGAAATCTTGCTTCTTATATTGTGGTGTAGTCTGGTCTAGTGTAGTTGTTGTTGTGAATTAGACTGAAGTGAGGCAGAGCTTAGCTGAACCGTCAGCTTCATTCTGTCCTCCAGAGCCATGTAACTCCATTAGCAAGAGTGGCTATGGCCTGGGAGGCCATGAATGATCTTGGCCTTTCTAAATTAGTCATTTAGCTGTCACCTTCCCACCAACAACTTTCAGAGTTCTAAAATGAGACCTCAAGTTCTTCCTTCCTTGACTCCATTCAGTGGACACTTTTATTGTCTACCTGTTAGTCAGAAGCAACCCACTCCTGCTGGTGGATGTGGTAGGGACAGATGGATGTTAGAGGTAGCCTAGCTGCCAAATCCAATGCAATCCACTTAATTAGGTAAAAACGAACTCTTTCTTTGCCCCTGTCTTAACCTCCGTATGGAAAAACCTGCAGTTGGCAAGAGAAGCTGTTAGTCACATCTACTTCTAAGGAAGCATCTCATTGCATCTGATAAATTGAGATGATGGCACCTTCAGTTTTCAGCACAGTTGTATTAAATCAACTCAGAACTCTTCTACCTTCCATGCATAACCTCTCTGAACTGGCAGTGCGCTCGTCTTACACAATATTAGACTGAGATTTCTCTGGCACAGAACTAATTTTCAATTTTGATTTGTAGAATTCTGATTGGATTTTGTAGGAATGATTTTAAACACCCTCTCTTTCTTTCTATTTTAATTATCTGTTAAAATTTTGGAGGAGTCAGGGAGTATTTTGAAAAGCAGAAGTTCTGACCTATTTTTGAGTCCTGGACCCACAATGTAATCAATTGAAGGCTCTGGACTTCTCATAACAATATTTTGAAGTGCATAAAATAAAATACCTTGGATTACAAAGGGACATGATTATATTGAAATAGTAGTTATCAAGATATTTTATCATCCAATTTAACTCTTTCATTTTACTGATGAGGAAATGGAATTTTCATTATCTTGATTTGAATGCATTTTCTATTTTTGTAGGTAGGAGAAATTCAAAATGCTTTCTTTGTCTTTGCCTCTCAGAAATCTCTCTCCAATTTTTCTTCAGTAAATTGCGTAAAGTACCCACTTCTGGCTTATGTATTCACTGTTTAGGAGTTCTATCATTAGATGTCCAAGGATAAAAGAACTGAAAACTGAAATATAGCGATAATTTAGTTCCCTCTCCTTCATTTTTACAGATGAGGAAACTGAGATGCAGGGAAGACAAATGACTCACTTGAGGGTATGAAGTCACTTGGCCATGGAGACAGACTGAGTACCTAGCTCTCTTTATATCGCTTATCAATCCAACTGTGTTACTAATGTTTTTTTTTTTTTAAATAAGAGAGACCCTACAAGAGAATATTGACAAACCTTTGACTTTCTCTTTTGTACTCGAGTACAGTCAAATATGTGAATGAAGCATCGCGTTTTGCTCAAAATAGTTATTTCAGAAGTCAAGAATCTAGTAACCATTAACACGAAAAGCATATTAAAAACACCCTTTCATTACTTACCACTTTAGGCTGACTCTTCCGAACTGGCATGCAGTCTACTTTATCATTAGCAGTTCCATGGCTATTAAGGTAGGGAAGGGAAAATACAGTGCTTTCTGCCTAGTTTGCTTGAAGGGACTGCTGAGAAGCACTTCACTCTCTCCACAATGGAATGGTTTAAAGTACTCAGAAAAATATTGACATGCTGCCAGATGCGCAAATGTCAGGTTCCACAGATGCCCAGCTTTGCCGAGTGCAGCACTTAGATGTCCTTATACATGTCAGACTTGATTTGTGTTCAGGATTAGAAATGATCAAAGCTCAAATGGCCAAATAATGAATCGTCTGAAGCCTGACAGGGGGTGGGTGGGGTGGAGAGGAGGGAGTAAGAGAGCACAAGAAGGAGGAAGCTTTCCCATGCCTAGCTATGACCTTTTTTAGTGGGGCTGCTACAGTAATACAATCTGAATTGGTTAGGAAGTGTTTTCAAATTATTTCTCATGGGTTCTGTGATCTCGCCTTAACACTCTAAGGAACAATCCTTTTCTGGCCATAGGAAAATACTTAAGGTCTGATTTTCTTCGGGAACTTTTTCCAAAAGTTTGGGAAGAAACATTTTGGAGGAAAATCATCAGACTGCTATGTATTTTCCTATGGCCAAATTTCAGTGGAGAATGGAGTGGAGAGCATGGGCAGACAGGAGTTAAAACGGGTGGATATGGAAGAGAGGCAGATGAGAGTTCTGAGGATGAAGGCAGAGGACCTTTGAGATTTTGTGGTTTGCTTGATTTCAGAAAAAAACTAACTAATAACGTAAGCTATGCAAAAGTAGCTTGGGTGGTGATGCATTCCTCTTTATCAATTAGAATGGGATAACTAATTTTCAGATATGTTTATAGTGAAGGTTCTTGTTCAGGTGTTGAATGAATAAAAAAAAAAATAAATGTTTCTATATCCCAAGGACTATGCTGAAGCACTGAGAATACAAAAACAACAACAACACAAAAATAAGATAGTTCCTGCCCTCAAAAATCTTGCATCTTAATAAAGTGAGACGATCCATATCTGAGAGTATCAGTGAAGGAAGAAAGGTTTGGTCCACTGAATTGCTGGGCTGGCGAGTCATCCACATGGATGTTGTCAATGACCTTTCTAGGAGTAGTGACTGTAATAGCTTGGTTACTCTACCCAGAACAAGAGTCTGGGGATGGGATGGGATAAGGGACAAGCCGATTGTCTCACCACTAGAAATAAGAGCATGATCTGTCTGGTCTGGGGCTTGCTAGATATCATGTACTTAACTCACTAATCAAAGCAGCTGGATCCCAAGGAGTTCTGCAGCTGAGTAGATGAACTGGGGACATTTTCTGGAGGTCCTATCAGGAAATTCCAGGTGAGGAAAAGTAAGATGAGATTCTGTGATGCTCTAATCAGGGATCAATCCTGGTTCTGCTTAGTGCCTTTGTAATCTAGGTCAAATAGCTCAACTTTTCTCCTGAATGAAGGGCTTGACCTATCTGAACTCTGTAGTCCCATCTAGATTTAACAATTAGAACTATTCTTGAGTGACATGAACCATCTTAGCAGGTAGCTGATTCCCTTTTCTCAACAGGTAGATGACCCTCGCCAGGTCACAGAGGGGAAGCTTTTTCAGGTATGGATTGGAATTGATGGAGACTGAAGTCATGTTGTGGCTCTGAAATTCTGTAGGTTTAAGCTGTCCATTGTGGTCAGACAGAGGAGCCCTCACAAACACTCTGCTTTTGGAGGGACTTTCCTTTCTAGCTGTGGGGCCACTCCTCCCGAATTAGGTAAGTGTTTTTGCCTTTGATCTTTATCCTGGTGCCAGCCCAGTTTTGATTTTGATCTCTGCTGCTCTGAATTGTTTCTGAAAGTGCTGGACTCTTTTTTTCCTCTTTTATGACTCTGCCCTATTAACCTGACCCTGATTTCAGATCAGTGAAACTAAGCCATTAAAAAAGGAAACAGTTAACCTTGGACTCTTGCACCCTTCTGTCTAGTTAACCCAATCCAAGTGATTCAGCAGGGAGACCTTGAATCTGTTTTCTCTGTACCTATAAGTCCCTTACCTTTTCAGGATCTTTTTAGAAAAGGAGAGGAGGGCATCAGCTGCTCTTTGACCAAATAACAAATATAAAGCAATATCATAGATGTATTGCTAATTTCTTCTGTCTTTATTTCCAGTTTTGGCCACTTGCATAGACTGTACCTTTCAGGGTCTCCATATCAGTGTTGTATCAAAATAGCCCTGATGGTCTGCTTAGGATAAAGGCTGTCTCCGTATTTTCCTTTTTGGCAGCATATGGTCTGTGAATGTTTCTTAGTAGCTTAAAAATAATATTGTCCTTTATTTTAAGGCCCTTGAATGGAAATAGACCCAAATCTAGGAGTTGATAGATAAGTGCTGAGTACTTGAGCTAGGATTTTTTTAAAAAAGTTATTAAAATATGGGCTGGTTTTGTATCTAGTTTTGGGCTTTGGACTAGATTCTCTGAGTCAGTCAACAAGCATTTTTAAAATCATTGCTTACTGTGTGCCATGCACTGTGCTAAGTGCTTGGGAGGTAAAGAAAGCTAACAAAACAGTCTCTGCCTCCCAATAGATCCCATTGAAGTAACTGTGTATACAATATATAGACAGGGTCAGTGGGCAATCTGAGGTTTGGAGGAGTGGGGGGAGGAAGGGTGGGAGGAGTGGGGGGAGGAAGGGTGGGAAAAGTTGCAGGAAAAAGAGCAGACAGAAGTGAGGAGAGAGCATTCTGAGAACAGGATGGAGCCAGTGGAAAGACACAGAGTTGAGAGATGGAGTAGTGTGCCCTACAGGGACAGCCGGTGTTCTTGGTTGGGTCTTTTTCACCTCTAAATTCCCACCCCAATTTTTGAAGAGCTGCACTGGTCAATGTGGTCACCACATTCACAATGTAGTGGAATTAGATTTTAAACTCTCTGAGGACAAGAACTATTTTTGCCTCTTTTTGTATCCTCAGCGCCTAGTTTCTGGAACATAGTAGGCACTTAATCAATGTTTATTAATTACTGATAGATTGAATATTGTATACAGACAGCTTGCCGCCAGAAACCTCTTGCTAGCCAATAATTGCATGCCATGCCTTTTTAAACCACTAGATGGCAAAGTGATTTGAGTAATTCTGCAGAACCTATCTACTTTTTAGTTACAAGAAGTAACTGGTCTCTATTACGTCACTGACATTGAAACCCTGATGAGTTACCATAGCAGCTCACTGGGGCTTAGGGAAAGTAGGCAATGAGTGCAGGTGTGCCCTCACTTTTTGCATAACTTATTCCATGAATCCTTTCAAATGGTTTAATCTCAAGCCTTTACATTATTTTCTGAATGGAGACTCACATAGTAGAGAATGTTTCATTTACAGTATACTGAGCGTTGGGCCAATTTTTTAACAGGTTTTCTGGACATTTGCCAAAAGTCTGTGCTTCAGGGACTGTCTTTGTAAGCATAGAAAGAATTGGTTCTTGATCAGTCTTATTGGTTCATTGATTGACTATAGAGTTGATCAGTTTTTATAAATTTTAGTAACATCTTTGTCTTATTTTATAGATCTGTGTATCTCAGACAAGCCACGTACTTTTCACTTAGCACAGCCTAGAGCAGCTAAACAAAATAACATTTCTTTCTTCCTGCATGAACCCTTTATGATTGATCCTCTGGAGTATTGCTGGAAGCCTTTTTTTCTGTGCAACGGAAACACTTAATTGTACTAGTGAGAAGACACATCCAGTTTTCAAGCCACATTGAAACCACTTGATTGAAAATTATAGGAGTCAAGGGCAATATCAGAGTCTTAGAACAGGAAATGACTTTAGAGATTTGATTTCTGAATTTTATATATGAGGAAACTGTACTTTCAGAGAGGTCAAGTTCACAGCATAGACAATCTCTGACTTCCTGACTCCATGTCCAATGCTTAAGGGTCTTGCAATTGCTTAAGATTATAACTATGCAAGACTTTATGAACTCCAGTACTTATCTTATCTAGAAGGAAATTGACAGCAATGTGGCCACAGACCAGCATGTGGAACACCGACCTAGGAGAATCCAGAGATAGTCCAGAGTATGTTTTACCTGAAAATCATACTACATTCTGGTTAGGTAGTGACCAAATTAACAGTTGTAGAGAATAAGGATTTATAGGTTTTTTCCCTATATTTTCATAGTATGTGTGTGTATGTACATATTATGTATGTATGCTCAGGTTATATGCATGTTGTGTGTTTTAAACTGAACGTTTGAGTCCAGTGGTGCTAATTTACATTGTCACTTTCTTTGTAATTTAATCTTGCAGAATTTCTTGGGACACTTAGAGGTTAAATCACTTATCCAGAGTCACAAAAACAGGACTTGAACTCAGCTCTTTCTGACTCTGTGACCAGACCTTTTTCCACTCTCTGATGCTGCTGACAAGTCACAAAGTTTAATTTTGAGATTTTTTTTAAAGTTATAAATTGCATAGGAAAACACGATACATGTTCTTAATGTGTTGTCCTTGAAAATACCATGAGGGAAGCTATAAAGGGCCAAATTAATATTCTTGAGGAAAAATGATATAGTCACCCTGAAAATGAAAATAGGTTCTAAATAAGCTGCTATAATCTAAATTGTATTTAGGTAGAAGGAATCAGTAAGTATATGGTAGCCAAAGTTTGAGTGGAAGTGAGGCAGGGAAGAGGAGACCAAGTGAGGCTGTTCCTTTGAGAATAAATGATGAGTCTGTTCTGATTGAAAACAGACCTGGTAGAAGATCCTAACTGCTGTAATCCCTTTCTCAGGGTTTCTTTTCCCCAGGCAGCTAACAAGTGCCAAGAAGACAAGAGAGGGGCTGAATAATTTGATAATGAGATAGCAGGGTTGACCATCAAAAATTTCTTAATTAATGTTTGTGGAGAAAGACATGGTACAGTGGAAAGCGTCCAGGGTCCAAATGCTGGCAGTTGTCCCTTCTTGCCTTAGTAACTGGACAATTCCATTTTGCCCTCTTTAGTACTGTTTTTGATCTATAAAGGGAGGGTATTAGGCTAGGTGGTCTGTAAGATCCCTCCTCAATTGCTTAGAAAAAATTTCAAACTCTGTACCATCAAAACAGCACGATATAATCACCACTCTCAATCTTCCAAGCTCTGTGGTTTATGAAATGAAATGAAAGGGTAAGACCATTAGATGTTTATAGTCTGATAGGAGAGCATCAGAGTTCAGTTTTCTCAAAAGCACTTAATCTTTATCTAAGTACCCTCTTGCCCTATATTTCCATTCTTTCCCCATGGTTTTAATTTCATCCAATAGTCACTGCGTATTAGATGATGTGCTGTTAACAGCATAAACATACAAAAGATCCTTCTGATCTGTGTCTTGCTGATAGCTGAAACATTTGGTGCTAAGAGTCAAAAAGACTTTCTCTTTCTAATGATTTCTTGTTACTTCCCAAAGGAAATCAAGAAAACTAATGAAACTTAGGACGTAGGTTACTTGGTATCATGTATACTCTGAAAAATTTGCCATGTTTCAATCCTCCCTCAAAGCCTTAGAAGCTGGAGACCCCTCATCAAGTCACTTAACCTTTTCAACCTCACTTTCCTCATCAATAAAATGTGGGATAGTGATAGTTCCTACCTCCAAGGGTTGTTGCGGGAATCAAACTAGATGATGTTTTTGAGCCGTTTAGCAAATCCTAAAGCCTGTATGTAAATGTTAGCTGCTCTCTGCTTTCTCCCTTACCTTCCATTCCTGGGTACCTTCCATTCTTGGGTATCTCAAACTTAGTTTGCATTTGGTCACTGAGCTTGTCCCAGTAAGAGGGCCAGCTCTGTGTGATCTGCCATGGCATGCATTGACCTGTGATGAAGTCCTAAATTGATACAGTCTTTAAGCTTCTGTATTCGCACATACTCAGCAGGATGTCCCACAAGAAGATTCAGTAGGGTGGAGGACAGCTAACGGATTTTAGCAGCTTTGCTAAGTTTCAAAAACTAAAGCAATTAGGTCATTATTTAGAAACTGCTGCAGTGTGTGTGTGTGTGTGTGTGTGTGTGTGTGTGTGTGTGTGTGTGTGTTCATCAGAAACAATGTCAGGGCAAAAGGAGTGTGGGCTTGTAGTCAGGAAGATTTTACTAGCTGTATGACCCCACACAAGTTACTTTTCTTCATCACAGTCAGTTCTCTGAGTCTTGCCTTCTACTACCTACTCCGGTGAGGGGATTTCCCAGTAGAGGAATCCCTTGTGCTAAAGAAGGTACTTGATATTTCTATGCTTTGTTGTTGTTGATGATGATGCCTAGAGGCAGCTGGGAGCACAGTGGGGAGGGTACTATGGAAGATCTGAGCTCAAATCTGGGCTCAGGCACTCACTGGCTCAGTGACCTTGGCCATGTCTGCCTCAGTTTGTCAACTGTGCAATGGATAGAATAACAGCTCCAGGGTTACTGTGTGGAGCAAACAAAAGGGTGTTTAGCAGAGTGCCTGGCACATATTAGGCACTTAATAAATGTTTATTTCCTTATTTGTATCTTTATTGATAACTGAATTGTATAAACTTCATAATCGCCATCATTGTAACTTTTTTCACATGTATTGAATTGGTTTACATTAAAAACACTGGTTGATGATGATGATAGCTACTCACTTTTATACAGTTTTTTTCCTTTGTTTTAATACAGAAGTTCCCAGACCATTTCCCCCATGACTATGTGGTGGGTAGTACACATTTAATCCCGGCCATGTTAGGGTTGTGGAAGCCTTACAGCCATCATGAAGGCAGTGACTTTCCTCAGAGTGATGCAGTGTTTGGGTCTTGTGCGATTGGACCTTGTCTGTCTTTACCCCAACCTCACCTTTCGCCTCCCCAGAATGTAAGTCCAAATCTCATTCCACCACACCCCCATTTGTTCTGCAGTGAGGAAGCAGGTTATATTGAAAGAAGCTGGGATTTGATGTCAGAAGAGATCTCTGGGTGTGGGTATGGCAGGGTGCCTTGAAGTCAGGGATTTTTGCTCTTGTAGATGGCTGTAAGACGACTTCTTTTACTCACAAGCACATAGTTCTTTAAAGAGTAACACTACAACTGCGATACTTTTCCCTTCCTCTCCTCATACCTGCCTCCAAACTTTCCCAGGATTCCTCATGACAGCAAATTGATTAAAGAACTCTGAGTCATGAAACCAGGCTATGGTAGTGGGATCAGCATAGTGAGTCCTGGATGTTGGATTACAGGACTCGGTTTTTCTGAGTTTCGTGTATGTAATTTTTCAAGATAGGAATGTGACTCTGAAGTTTAGCAAATATACTTTTCCTATTAGAATTTTTTTTTATCTCAGTACCACACAGTGGTTTGGGAAATACTGTGTGCCCAGACTCACTGTCTCTAGCAATGTATCTTAGGGATAATGTGTCTCTTAAAACTTGCAACTCTGTAATTAACATGTGGGCTACAGTATGGTGCTGTGGAAAACAATACAAAACAAAACGGTGTAGTGTTGAAGGAGAGAGAAGATAGCCTTTGTATCTGCAGAGACTGGTTGTGGGATGGAATCCCCAGCCTCTTAACTTACTGCTTGCGTGATTTTAGGCAAGTATTGTCATTGCTCTTGACCTTAGTTTCCTCATCTGTAAAGTGATGGGGTTGGGCCAGAGAACCGCAAAAGTTCACTGTATTTCAAAATCTAGGATATGGGATCTTGCCTGGCTCAAAAGGTGGCATTTTTTGATTTTGGTTACTTTAATGTCAGTCAAAAATGTAGTTATGGTATGTCCACAGGGAGAGCCTCATTTAGTTGTTGAAAGATCAAAGAAGTAACATATGCTGAGCATTTAGTGAAACCAATATCTGTGATTGTTTTTACAATAATAATTTAACAATTGTAAATGTGCAGCTTTTACCTCAAGAACATCAGGAAGCCCATTCAATACTGTTAATGAACCTCTTAAGATTTCTGCTAAAATTCCGGCTTTATCATCATCAAGATTTGCAAATTTGCAACATCCCCATGAAGTGGGTGCTATCATTCTCTTCTTTTTATACACTAAGTAACCAGGTGTTGACATGGAGTCTCCAGTGGGGCAGCTAGGTGGTTCACTGGCTAGATCACCAGATCTGGAGTCAGAAAAACTCATCTTCCTGAGTTCAAATCTGACTTCAGACACTTAGGAGCTGTGTGACCCTGGGCAAATCACTGAACTCTGTTTCCGTTTCTTCATCTATAAAGGAAATAACAAACTGCTCAAGTATCTTTGCCAAGAAAACCCCAAAAGGAGTCATGAAGAGCTGAACAGGAATGAGAGACAACTCAACAACAATCACAAAGGAGTCACCAGGGGTCATGGCCATTGCACTACCCTGATTCCCATGATGGAATAGTACCTCCCTAGCTTCAGGGTCTTTGAAGAAGCCAAGGTCCTCCTACATCAGCCTCTAGTGACTTTGAACCAAATTTCTAGTTGTAGGGAGCAAGGGCTACTTGTTTTCCCTCAGAAGAGGCACCCCATAGTCATTAAATGGAAAGTTCAGAAACCAGTTCTTTAGGAGTTTCTTCATTGGCAGAGTCAATTGAGAAATCTGCTAGGAGATGAGACTTTTGCAACCTGTGGGTTAGTGTCCTAGCAATTTTGTTAAAAAACCCAAACAGCCCCCAAAACAACACTTAGACTTTAAGTACACATAGAGATTTGGAAACATTACTTGTTTAGTTTTTAAATACAGAGACATTTCCCATCTGCTCTGCTGGATTATGAATGTGAGAAAATGCAAGAGGAATGAATAAATTAACCTTAACCCCTGATTTTCTCCAAATATAGTCATCTGTTTGATTTAAAATTGAGAAACATTGAGGTCTGTATATACACCCAGCACCATCATGAGGAAATACACAAGCAAATAGAAGGGGAGGGAGGTGTTTCATTCCACACTATCTAGCAAGCTATTAGACTCTTTTAAAAGAATCTTTAACTCTTTTAAAAGGACTTTCATTTGTGAGGTTAACTTGTGCTTTGATCTGGAATTTAAGGGCTATTTTAGGCCATGCCAACATTTCATGTAAACTTTCTATTTGTGTGAAATGATATGGAATGTTGGGAAGTTCACCCAGTGCAACATGGCAGCCAAAAATGTGATCTTGAATTGCATCAAGGGCAAATGGATGAGGGAAATGACTTAGTCCCTTCTCTTCTCTGCCCAAGTCAGATCACATCTAGAGTACAGTGGCTGATTTTTAAAGCACATTTTTGCAAAGCTTTTTTTGGTTGGCACTTTTTAATGACCCTCAGATTTCCCCTACTATCCCTCCTCCTGCCATTTCACAAATTATGTTTTAAAGGCAAAAAACAAGGGAAAAGATTTTTTAAATTCAGCAAAACTGACAAATAAATTGAAAGAAATCTGAAAATGTATGTAGTGTTCTATGCCCATGGACCTCCCACCTCTACGAAGGAGTGGGGTAGATCTTGGGAGCCACATTTATTGGTCCTTGGCAATTTTGCAGCATCACACCTGTATTTTGTGGTTGTTCCTTCTGTTTACAGTGGCAAACTTTTATATTTGTTCTTAATCTTGGGAACATCTTGTGAATTCTATATGGCTCTTTACAGATATTATATCTCATTTTATCTTCCTAACAACTTTGGGGAGTAGGAGCTATTCATACCCCCAGTATGGGAAATTTCTCCAGTCAGGGAATTGAGGCTGGATGCATATCAGTAACTTGTCCACAGTCATACAGCAAATAAATGTCTGAGACTGGATTAGAATTTCAGGTCTTAATGACTCCAAGTCCAGATTCTATCCACTGTCCCACCTAATTGCCATATTTAATGGTGTAAAAAGCTCCATTTCCTTAGGGGGCATCATTTTCTTCTTGTGTTCCCATCACTGAGCCAACCACCTTGTATGTGGAAGGTATTTAAGAAATATTGATTGAGTTATATGACGCTGCTTATGTAGCACTAAATTTAACCATCTCTAAGTTCAATCACTCAACCGACCCTACAAGGCCAACAGGATTGAGTTTTGCCTATTACCTCTAAGGTCAATGACTAGCATCTCCAGACCTTTGCTTGCCCCATGCCCTTCCTCCACGCCTGTTGCCTCTGAGAATCTCATTTCTCAGAAGATCAAGCTACCACATGAAACTTTCCATGATTCCGTCCGTTCTGCCTCTCCTCTCAGTTACTTTATATTCATTTTGATGTAATTAGTATGTACTTATAAAAGTCCATGATGTCTCCTCTCCAAATACAAGGGACATTTTTATTTCTGTCTTTTCTGTTCATGAGGCTTAGCAGAGTGCTTGGTTTAAGGGAATTGTTGATAAATGCATACCATTTGATAAATGGAGTGAGCTTGAATTATAAGTAGAGAGCTAATTATTCCAAGCAACTCTTGGAGCAATTCACACGCATTTCACTGAAAAACTAATTAAAACACTATCTCAGTAGCATGAACTTTTGAAGGTTATATTCCTCAAAGCTCCCCATGGGCTGTTTTGTTTTGCTGGGCAATCGTTCATACAAATTTAATAAAGAATCACAATGAATAGCATTTCTGTAGCATCTCCAATGTGCCAGGCACTGTGCTGACAGCTGTACAATTACTACCTTATTTGGTCCTCACAGCAACTCTTCAAGTTAGGTGCCATTATCATTCCCATTTCGCAGATGAGAAAACTGGAGCAAACAGAGGTTGTTAAGAGACATGCGCAGAGTCACACAGCTTAGTAACTGACTGACACGGCTTGACCTCAGACCTTCCTGACTCTGGGTCTGGCACTCTGTCCACTGGGGCGCTACCTAGCTCCTGCTTTGAGTGCCTAATCTCTTTTTCTAGGTATGTTGTCATAAATGTGTCAGCTCCTCTTAGGTTTAGAGGGTTTATTTCACCTTGGATCTCACTTTTTCTCTTCCTTTTTCAGGTCTCAGGCTATAAACATTGCAGTGTCACCTACTAACAAATATCCTCCTTGGGCAGTTCCTATGGACAATAAATTATGTGGAAAATAATATAGATCAAATGACCAATGTGGAGGACATACAGAATTTGCAGTTGTTTTCTGCAGTCAGGGTGTTTGAGGAACTTGAAAATTGAATTTAATTTCACATTGGATGTACCCAGGATTAAAATGATTATGTCCAGCATGTTTCCAGTCACTGGGGGCTCGGACCACCAATGCAAGTTATGAGTAACTCCCTGAGTAGTAATTGGTGCTCAGATTTTATTGGATTAGAAATGAGAAGGAATATTACTTGATCGAATATGTTGACTTTATTCTGGACATTCAGTTCTTGGGGCCACATTTTCTGAATGTTACTTGTAACCTGGAAAATGTCCAGAAGAGTGGGCCCACGGTGGTCAGTGGTATCAAATTCATGTCACATACGGATCAGACGAACTAGAATATTGAACTTGGAGAAGAGAAGATTCAGAGATGGAAAGTCACATTTGAAAAGCTTGAATAGGAGTTAGGCTAGTTCTTCTTGACCACCAGAGGGCAGAGCTAATGTAGCCTTAAGGATAAGAATATGGAACATTTATCTCATTGAGGCTGAGAACTCTAGAGCAGGTCTATAACTTCTTTGTAATTTATTTTCTTAGTTGCCTGGGGTAGCAAGAAGTTAAATGACTTGCCCAAGGTCACATAGCTAGTATGAATTCAATCAAAACTTGAACTCTGATCTTTTTGTCTGACTATCCACTAGGCTGTGAGCATAAGGAAAGAACTCAGATGGTTTAGGGAGGAAGGAAGGGAGTGGGTTCTTCCTAATTGGACACTGGGTGACCATTCTGTTTTATGCTGAACTCCATGGTCTCTAGAGTCCCTTCCAACTCTGAGATTTTGTGACTAGCATAAAAATCATTGCGAAGTGTTGAGATGTCTATGTTAGCACTTTAACAAATATTCTTTAAAACTTTTCTATTTGTTGGGTGATGATGTCTCATGTCCCAGAGGGACTTTAGAAATACCCTACATACTTAATTTAATTTAAATCATTAAATATTTACCAAACACATTTATGACTACACACCTTGAAGAGAGATTGGGTATTCAATACTGGTAGCTAGATGCACCATAGTGGACTGGAACCACTGGGTTACTTAAATGTAATTAAATACAAGGAAGAATGTGATAGGGCAAAGGAGGGATCCAAAGTGTTTTGGGACAATTTGAGGAGGAAGAATGTACCTTTAGCAAAGGCTGCATGGAGGAGTGACCCCTTAGCTGAGACTCAGAAGGAGCAAAAGTATCCAGAAAAGTGGAGACCAGGAGAAAATGAATTGTGCAGATACATGGAGCCAAGAGGAAGGTACAGAGGGGTTTTCTGGTTTGGCTGACATTTCATGTGAAATAAGGCTGGAAGGACAGAGGGTAGAGAGCAGAACCACAGAATCACAGGATCTGACAGTTTGAACGGACCTCAGTTCAGCCCATCCATGGAAAGAATCTCCCCTATAACATGGCTGACGAGGATTTGTTGGAAGACCTTCAGGTAAAGGATTACCTCTTGTAAAGCTGCCCATTCCACTTGGGACAACTCTCACTCTTTGGAATTTTTTTGTGACGTCCGTTCTAAATTAGCCTCTTCATGACTTCCACCCCTCGCCCCATTTTCTGCCCTCTGGGGCCAAATTGTTGAAGTCTCCTCTGTCCTTCTCATGAAGCTCTAACCACTGTACTAAAATGCCCATGATCCAACGACCTCTTTTCAGCCCTTGTCCTCCGTAACATTTAGCCCATTGCCCCTATCTTCTCCTTCCTTAGCTTCACAAAAACCATATTAATTTGTGTTTGTTTGTTTATCTGACTCTTCATCGCCTTCCTGACCTCTTCCTCTCTCTTCTCTGACTCTCTCATTGACTCCTATGCCTTCTCTAAGTAGATGGCTCTTTTCTAGACCTTCATCCACAACCACTTACAGGACACATTTACCTTGATGTGCCATTGGCACCTCACCATCAACATGTCCAAGACTGAATCTGTGTTTTCTTTTTATACCTTTTCTTCCATCTCCCTCTAATCCTACCTTTCACCCTCTCTCATGTTCTTAACTTTGAGGTGAACTTGGACTCTTTCCTTCCCTTTGTTGTTGTTCAGTCATTTTTAGTCCTGTCCAATTCTTTATGGCCCAGTTTTAGGATTTTCTTGACAGTTTTGCCATGTTCTTCTCCAGTTCATTTTACAGATGAGGAAACTGAGGCAAACAGGGTGAAGGGACTTGCCCAAGGTCACACAGCTAATAAGTATCTGAGGTCAGATTTGAACTCAGGATGAATCTTTCTGACTCCAAGCCCAGCACTCTATCCAATTACAGTACCTCCTGGCTGCTCTTCTCTTTCCACCTAGCCAGTTGCACCTGTACTTGTTGGTTACTATATTCTTACTTCCCTCCCTACTGTAAGCCCTCCCTTGTAGCATATGCCTGCCCATTAGCCTCCTAATAGATTTCTTTGCTTCCCTTTTCCCCCTCACCTCTCTTGCTGCCATAATATCTTTCTTAAATATAGATTTAATCACATCAAAAAAATCATTAGGCATTTCATGTTGCCTGCCAAAAAAGTTCAGTTTGCTTTGTGTTCAAGACCTTCCGGAGTCTGGTAACACTCACCTCCTGTTCCTCTCTGATGTCTGGACTGTTGCTCTGTTGGCTGAACCTGTTCTGAGCTTTCCTGCTTGTAAACCTTTGCTTAAGCTATCCCCGGATCTAGAATTTCCTCCGTTCTCCTTTTGCCTTGTTTTCTTACTTTGTCAAGCTTTGCTCTCATGTTGCTTTCTCCAAGAAGTCACTCTTGATTTTCCTTTCCCATCAGACCCATATAATGTAACAGGTTTCTTGTCTAATACCCTATATTGTAGTTATCTGTGTTTGTACTTTATGCTTTTTCTAGACAACTCCACCAGGGTATTTAGCAGCATGGTATATTATAAGAGGGCCAGCTAGGTGGCACCACAGTACACCAAGCACTGAACCTAAAGTCAGGAAGATTCATCTTCATGAATTCAAATCTGGCTTCAGACACTTTCTGGTTGTGTGACCCTGGGCCAGTCACTTCACCATGTTTGCCTCAGTTTCCTTATCTGTAAAATTATCTGGAGAAGGAAACAGCAAGAAAACCCCAAGAGTCAGACTTGACTGAACAGCAGCAGCACCATTTAACCTCCACTGGTCTCACTTTCCTTCCTTGGAAAATTAATGAGGATTGATTGGATAAATCCAGGGGTTTTTTTCCCTTATGATCTATGATCGTATAATCTTAGTACCTCTCCTTTATATCTTCGCATTTGAAACCTTCCATGTGTGTTGTCTTCCCCTTTAGAATGTCAGAAAGAGTTATTGTGACATTTTCTGGGCATTTGATCATGGAGAGAAGGAAAGAAAAGGGACCTTCCAAAAGGGGAATGATCTAGTCTAGCAGTTCTCAAACTTTTTGGTCTCAGAAACCCTTTCTTTATATTCTTAAAATTTATATTTAGGGCCCCAAAGAATTTTTGGTTTTGATGTTATATCTATCAATATTTATTATATCAAATTAAAACTGATAAATTGAAAGAAGTAATAGAATATAAGCTCTTTGAGAGCAGGGACTGAGGGACTTTTCTGATTGTATCTCCAGGGCTTAGCACAGAAGAAGCACTTGGTAAGTCATTCATTCATTCATTTCACTCATTCATTTCATTCCCACCTGAGTTCTTCATATAATTTGGTAAATGCATTGACTGCCCCCAATCCTAGAGGGCTCTTTTCTGCCTCTGCCTCTTAGAATCTCTGGCTCCTTTCAAGGCTCACCTTGTAGGGGTGGGAGTCTTTCCTGGCTCCCCCAGCTGCTAATGCCTTCTCCTCTAAAGTTATTTTCTTTTGTATGGTTGGTATCTAGTCATATCCCTCCTCTCCTCCATTAGACTATGCTTCTGGGGGGCAAGGATTGCTTTTGTCTTAGCACTTGACTTAGCCCAGTGCTTGGCATGTATCAAGTACGTAAGAGATCCTTGCTAAATGGTTGGAAATTCATTGGAGAAAGGGAATTGTGGTGTCAGAAGATTTCTGTCTCAGTATGAGCCGTGCTGTTCACTACTGCTCTATCTTCAGGTAAAGTTACTTTTTCTCCTGAGGTCTCCCTTTCCTTGTTTCTAATATGAGAAGGTTGAACTGGGAAGACTGAGATGAATCTCCTTCCATCCCTAAATGGAGGCACACACACTCTGTGACTTCATATTATGGATTGGATTTGGCAGTTAACCCCCTTTCTTGGACGCTTTCTGATCCTGGCTACTTTTGGTGCTGCCTCTTAGAAATTTGCTAGGCACTTGGAAATCCCCTTGGAAAAAAGATCATAACTGATAAAAAGCTTGGCAAAGTGCAATTATACATTTATTTTAAGGAAAAAAAAGGGGGGACTGGGAAATAGGAAATACATATGCTGATCTCTCTGTAGGGCGGTGAACTAGTGGTCCTTGGACATTCAGTCTCTGCTCTAGGTGCCTTCTCATCAAAACAGCTAATCCTGTCAGGCAGCTTCCTCCAAGCCCTTCACTCACCCTAGTCATTCCTTTTTAGACTTGAGTTAGAAAAGAATCCAGAATCTAACCTTTCTTTTTAGATTCTCTTTCTTTTGCTATCAATAAATCCTGGCTATAATCTCAGAATTCAAGTCCTTTTCTTCAGGACTGTTTGGGTAACAGGAATTTGCTTTATCTACTCTAGTAAGACTCCAGTAAGAAACACAAGTATAAGGACTTGGCATGTTTTTATCAGGTGGGGATTAAATGTGCATGCTCAGTGCTCTTGGTGTCTGGTAAGACTGGTGAGTCATAGCAAAGAATTATTAAGCTATTATAGGGAAATAGTGGGGCAGACGGGTGGCCCAATGTGCCCCAGTGAGAAAAGTGTTGGTTCTGGAGAACCCAACAGCCAGAGTTCAAATCCTGCTTCTGTCCCTTAATACCTATGTGACCTTGAGCAGACAATTCTATATCTCTGAGACTCAGTTTTCTGATCTTTTAAAATAAGGTGTGTGTGTGTGTGTGTGTGTGTGTGTGTGTGTGTGTGTGTGTGTGTGTGAGAGAGAGAAAGAGAGAGAGAGAGGGAGAGAGAGAGATTAGATGACTTTGGAGCACTCTTCTAGATTCATGATTCTGATGCAGTGAAATCCAGCAAATACTTTGGCATGGAGAGCTGATCTGGGTAGCTCCAATTTTTCCCATCATTTTTGGCTTTTATACCTCTTGATTTTTAGAAAATAGCCACCTTTTTTCTTTCTGAGTAAAAAGTGGGTATCTATAGAGTTTACCTCCCAGGAATGGGTATAAGGATCAATTAAGATAAGACAGCCTATGGCTTTGTTAACCTTAAAGTCCTTTAAGAATGTGAACTCCTGTTATTCCTAGTTCTGGAGAAGATGCTTTGTAAATTTTAAAGCGCTTTAGCATTTATTAAGCACCTACTGCATGCACTGTACTAATCGCTGGGTATACAAAGAAAAACAAACCAGCCCCTGGAACTCACAGTCCTGATACTCATGACAGCCATTGTTATTACATGGACCTCTCTGGGCCTTAGTTTTATCTTCTGTAAAGTGGGGGAATTGCCCTAGAGGTTCTCTTAAGTGCTTTTCCACATCTTGAAATTTACATTTTTGGAGAAATAAAGATCATAATCTTCATATACTGTTGTAAGGTTTTAAAAGCACTTTACAAATATATCATTTTATCCTTGCAGACGCTTTGAAAGGGAGGTGGAACAATTATTCCCATTGTACAGATGAAGAAAGTGCGGCAGACAGCAATTGCCCAAAGTGTCACTCACACACACACCTAATAAGAAAGAATATAATTTTCTCTTTAGGGCTTATTCTGTTTAGCTAAAGATAACAGAGATGACTCATTTTTCTCAGGACTTCTAAAAAGTAGGTTGTTACTTGAGCTCCAGGTCTGATTCTGAGGTTGAAAACTTCTCCCATTCATTTGTCATACTGAGAAATAATCTTTCTAAGGCACATTCCATGACCATATCAGATGCCTTCCCTAGGTCCCTACTACCTGTAAGATAAAATGCAGAATCCTCCGCCTGGCCTTTAAAGCCCCCTTCAGTCTTGACTTCAGCCTGTCTTTACAGACTACTTTCATGTTCTGCACTTTCCAGCCTTCCCGTTCTGCCCTGAACTTGGCCTTCTGACTCTGCAGCCTTCGTGTTCAGTCAGGCTGCTGCTCTTGCCTAAGCATGCTTGAGGTGCATTCCCCCTTCACCTCTGCCTCTTAGTGTTTATAGCTTAGCCTCCAGGTCCTAGAGGAATCCAGTCTAACTCAAAATAATTTTCTTATTTACTTATCTAGGGCCATCTTGCCTTCTCCTCCCTAGAAGAAAATAAAGGATTATTAAGTGGGGGCTGTGATGTTTTCTTTGTTTCTGTATACCTAGTTTTCAGTACCATACTTTGCATACAGTAGCTCCCTAGTAAATGCTTTTTTGGGGGGGGGGGTCAGTCTTGTTGACATGGTGAAGAAAAACAATTTTTACCCTGTTTCCTGTCATACTATTTGAGAGATTTATCAAACAGATAAAATTGGGCGTAAGAAAGAGGAGGGACTTTCTGTAGGTCAGAGCATGATCACACTAATGAAGGAAGGGGAGTACCATGGTGGTAGTGGTTGGTTGGGGTGAACCTCAGGCCTTGGCAAATAGTGATTGTTAGGAAGTTTACTCACACCTTCCACTTTTAAGTCGGTTCCCTCTTTCCTTTCTCTTTCCTCCCTGCCTTCAAGGCCGTAATATTAAATTGAAATATACAAACATGCTTGATTTATTGAACACAGTGTATACAATATATAACACTGGGATTTAGGGAATGTCAACAAACAAAACACAACAGCCCCTGCCTTCTCTTTTCTCTCCTTCTATTAGGAAACCAGAAAAGGTTTGAAGTACAGTAGGATTTAAACAACGATATAGTGAATGTATTTTTATATCATTTGTTCATAATTTATTTTTTTCATCAAGGTGCAATAGACAGAAAGCCAGAAACACCTGGGTTCCAATCCTGTACCAGCTGAGTGACCCTGGATCCTAGGTCACCTAACCTCTCTCTTTGCTCTAGGCAGCTCTCTAAGTGCCCTTGTGTATTGATTAAAGTATTTTCCCCACTTAATAGTTCTCCATATCAATGATATCTGGGATTATTCTTCAGCTACTGTGTTGTATTTGCCATGAGGTAAAGAACCTTGGCTTCTGGGGCTCAGCTGACTCAGATAAATGAAGGATTTGGATTAGAGGGTCTTGACTTTCAGGTGATTCTCAGGATTTTATCCCTGATCAATATCCTAAAGGGCTCACCCCCTCCCTTCACAGAGTTGTTAAGTGGCAGGGCAGGCCAATTCTATGCCCAAGTCAGTGTTCTGACAGGCCCTTCCCAGAATCTCTGGGCACAACCTTTTTCTCAATGTTCTTCCTGTTTTCTCTTTCTTTATGGATCACACAGGACTGTACTGCTTCCTCAGTATGTTGATATGTAGCCCTAAGTGAATCGTTGATTTCAACCTGGTTAGCTGGACCTTGATGGTTATGTAGTCAAACCTACTCACTTTGCAATTAGGGAAACTGAACTTTAGAGGTAAAGCAACTGGCCCATGATCACACCAGTCATAAAGTGGCCTTTGCTGAGGTTAAAATTCAGGTCCTCAACATCTCTGCAGTGAAGTGGGATAGCTTTTTTGAATTACCGTTTTCCTTTGTTATTTTCCTGTACCAATTTGGCTGGTGCAAATTCACTTCTAATTGTCTCCCAAACAGAATACTGTATATACACATTATATATACAATTACACAAATATATAGTCTTACTTTGAGTAAACCATTTTGTTTTTATGTATAAGTATGTATATATGTACTTATATGTTTGTGTGTATATATACATATCCACATGTATCTAGTCAGGTTCATAGATTTTTTTTTTAGAGTAGAAAGGAACCTTAAAGATCATCTAGTCCAAACCCCTCATTTTACAAAGGGGAAACTGAGTGCCAGAGAAACAAAATGACTTGCCCAGTATCACACATCTAATATAAGACAGTCGGGATTAAATCTCAGGTCCTTTGACCCCAAATCAAATTACCTTGGCCATTGCACTCAGTGTATTAGTATTAATGTCTTAGTGACATTTTGTATAGTTTTAGAAGAATACCTTAGAAAAATTGAAAGCATATCTATATGCAGTAACTGTATTTCTAAAAAGATGTTAAGCTGTTATGAACATACTTTACAGTTAGGTATAAAAAAAAAAAAGCAACAAAGCCACAGCTGTTTTGAATGAGGACCACATTATTTATCTTAAAGCAGTAGAGGATGTTTTTTTTTCTTGCCAGATTTAGCCACAGACTCTAAAAGCAGCTTTCTATATGCATTGTGTAGACATGTCCATTAAGGCAGCAGCTGGGCAAATTCAGGAATACAAAGTACTATTCAGGAAAAGACCCCCAGCCTAGTTTAGTAATTTCCCATTCCCCAGTGTACATTATCCATGGCCCACTCTTAAAATTATGTACATACATTATTTTACTTACTTTTCTCCTATAGTCTTCTCTCTTAAATGTGTCAGATATTCCTCATTGAAGAAAATCTTTTTGGTGAAATCCTTTAAAATTCATTTCTCTCTGAACTAAAATAGTCAGAGGCCACCCGAGTCCTGATGGTTCCAGCCCCAGTAATAAATCAGGAACTAACTCTTTCGATTACAAACTTCAAGATAGGCAGACTGCCTTTCACAGAATGTTGCAGAACTAAGTTTCAGTCTCTGCCTTTTAAGGGGCTGGCAGTCGGAAACCGGGAGAGAAAAGAAAGGTATCTGCCATGTGAGCATCGTCTTGAAGTGTTGTCTTTTATTACCTACCCCTCCTAATCTACATTCTCCTCCTTCCCCCTAAATGAAATTTCCTCAATATATTTTAAGCTCTAAAGGAAGAAAAAAGTACTCGACCTTGCTTCGCAATTCTCCATATACCTGCTCCAAGGTGGAAAACAGATGACATTTACGTTTATCAAACACTCAGATAATATTCTGTTTGCTATATCTGAACCACCTTCCTCCAAACATTAGTAAAATAGGCCAGTGTAAATATAGCTAGACATTAATGGCAACAGAGGAGGAAGAGGTTACCTAGTGATGCAAGATGACCATTTAGGCAGCACAGTGTTTGGACACACAGCAGGGATTGCAGTTGCTAAAGGAAAGATTTTCAATTTTTATTTGTCAGAATTTATGCATAATTGTGGAGGATTCAGATATAGGAGGTGGAATTTCTTCCTGTCCCTCTCATTTTCAAGATAATGTGAGAGAATCATGAGATCATCTGATCCAATCCTTTATTTTACAGATAAGGAAATGGACTTCCAAAATAAAGGAGTGACTTGTCTGGAGGAAGGAGGAATAGGGAGGATTTGACCTCATGCCATTTGAGTCCAAATCTAACAATCTTTTGACTGTAGTGCACTCCATATGTGTGTGTGTGTGTGTGTGTGTGTGTGTGTGTGTGTGTGTGTGTGTGTGTGTGTGTGTGTATTACCTGTCAAATGAACAGAAGCATGGGCTGGATGATCTTTCAGTTTGTATCTGCCTTCACTTTGGTTGGTTTACCTTGACACTTCTCTCAAAAACTTTTTTTCAAGGTCATTTATCAGATAATCTTTTTGAATTTTCCTTCAAGTTCTATAAATTGCAGCATCCTTAGATATTTATATCTCCACACCTGCCTCCCCACACATAGAACCTTTCTAGGAAATCCTGTTACAGACGAAATTGAAACTCATGTTGGCACAATGTATTGTCCTAGACCTCCTAGCTGAAAAATGGCAGAGCTGACTGATGATCTTTCCATCTGTCTGATGACTTCTAGACTCAGAAGTATGCTAGGAGACTTGTTGCAAAAAAACAAAATGAATCTCAGTATTAGCCCACGTCTAAAAAGTAAATGTCTTTTTCTGGACCCCTCTATCTATTCTCTCTTATCATTCTTATCATCTTATCATTCACTTTCTCTTTATCTTTGCTGTCTAAGTTGTTGATCTGCCATAACCTAGAAAAATATTTCTTCCTCCTTAAGGGTGAGGGTTGGTTCCCAGTTGGACTTGTATCCTCTTTCTTATATGGCAGCTTGCTTCTTCCAGCTAGACATACTCATGTCTAATACTCATACTCAGTGTCCTCCTGTATACAGGTGTTTTACTTGGGTTTAGGTATGTGATCAACTGTGGATCAACTGTGTGACCTCTAGCAAGTCAGCTCACCTTTTGCTCCTCAAGTTCTTTATCTGTTGAAGGAGAAAGAGAGAGAGACAGACAGATAGGCTTTCTAGACATTGGCTAATTGAGCCCTAGGGGAGGGAAGGAGGGATAGGAAGCGGGGTTTTATGGAGGTAGATTTTTGGTTTGATGGAAGGAAGACCTTCATAACTATTAGAAATATCCCCAAATAGCTTGAGCTTTCTTGGGAGATGATTGCTTTCACTTCATTGGAAGTCTTTAATCAGATTTGTTAGTGATTGTTTTTCAGGTATGACTTGGGTCAATGAGGGGGATTTCTTTCAACTCTTAAGATTCTTGGATTTTTCCAAATGAGAAGCCTTGGAAAATAATGAGTGGATTTCCAAGCACTCAAGCCTTTTAAGCACAGGATAGTTGGAATAGTAAATATTGAATTAAATCCTGAGATGGTGGATGGTAGTGTATAGTCTAGATGGAAATTCATTACAAACTAGACTCAATGTAGTCAGGTTACAGACTGGATCTGGACTTCTGACATTTTTTTCAACTCTTGGGATGCTGTGATTTTTGACATTAAACCATGATCTGTAGGGTTACAGGGTACCACCTCTAACAAACATATGGAAATAGCAAGGAAAGCCAGTTAGTAATTTCTTACTATCTCCTCCTTCTGTCATCCTCTTTAGCCTCTCTCCTCTATGCCCCACTGAACCCTCCCCTACAACTTTATATGTGCTCTGTAAGTATATTTTGTAGTTAGTCCTGTTTTCTTTGAATTCAGCTTCCCCTATAAGGGTGGATAGGTGTTGCAATGGATAGAGCGCTGGGCCTGAAGTCAGAAAGACACATCTTTATGAGTTCATATCCAGCCTTCAATACTTCCTAGCTGTATGAACCTGGGCAAGTCATTTCATTCTCTTTGCCTCTGTTTCCTCATCTGTAAAATGAACTAGAAAAGAAAAAGACAAACCACTCCCAATATCTTTGCCAAGAAAACCCCAAATAGGGTCAATGGAGAGTTGGACACAACTGAAAAACGACTGAACCACGATTGTCCATCTGTCTGTTGTGCTTTACATTGTACAAAAATGGTATCAATAGCTTTTTTCCAAGGTGTCTTTTCTCTCCTCCCATCACCAAATCCAATCTGCAGTAGTCTCCCATATAAGCAGCAATCAAGTCCTAGGATGTTGCCACATTGTCTGCCAAGCCAGGCTTGGGAAGGGAACAGATGAGCTGACCTCCCTGCTTAAGCCTGCAGGTGTGTTAGTAGATTAGACATCCCTGGCCCTGTACCAGTTCATGCCTAAACCTGCTGCCTGGCTCACACCAGTCCTCCAACTAGTTTAACCCCTTGACCACATAAGTGATTAACCAGGGGTAAGTTCCCATCATGCCAGGGAGACATTGTGTTACTATAATGGATTCCTTTTGTAATCCTGTATCTTTGTGCATTTACAAAAATATCGTTCTGAGGAGCCCATAGACTTTACCAGATTGCCCAAGGAGGGGGGAGGATGTGAGGTCTATGACAGAAAAGGTGACAAGTCCCTTGTTTGAAAGTCCCACCTCCATCAATCAAGGGGTTGCCTAACAAGCCTTTCTCTGTCATCCTTAATTCCAGTGCCTTCCCTCTCTTAATTATTTCCAAATTTGTCTGTATCTTGCTTCTGGGAGCAGCTAGGTGGCACCATAGTGAATACAGTGCTAGGCCTGGAGTCAGGAAGGCTCATGTTCCTGAGTTCAAATCTGGCCTCAGACACTTACCAGTTGTGTGACCCTGGGCAAATAACTGCACCCTATTTACTTCAGTTTCCTCATCTGTAAAATGAATTGGAGAAGGAAATGACAAACTACCCTGTATGTGCCAAGAATCCAAATGGGGTCATAAAGAGTTTCACACTAATGAAATGAATGAACAGGCAGTATCTTGTTTATACATGGTTGTTTCCATGCTGGCTCCACAGTTAGGCTGAGCTCATTAAAAGAAGTGTCCCGTCTTTTACCTTGCTTTTATTTCTAGGGCTCATAATAGTTCTTGGCATATAGTAGGCACTTTATAAATGCATATTGACTGATTGAAGAAGTTCCAAGTCCGAACCCCCAAAATAGGCACAATTTGCTACACAATTATTAGAGAAAAGTACTTTGTAAATTGCAGTGTGCCAGACAAACGATGCCATTCTTATTATATGCCGTCATATTAGCAGTAGTACTAATAAAAGACCTGCAAGTCTAGCTAGGATTATGCCTAACTTGCATGACATTTCTGCCTTTCTAAAAACCTCCAAATTGTTAGATTTTTCTATTTAGAATTGGAAGCAATGTTGGAGGTCTTTTGAAAAGCTTCTATAATTTGTTTGGCTTGCCTGTACTTGATAGGTGGGAGGGCTTTTATTGAGGAGAGACGGTCAAGGAGAGTTAGGAGGCAAGGGAGAGATAGTAATGGCTATACCAAAGAAAAGGAGAAACAAATGCCAGAGCAGAAGGAAGTTGAAAAGCAGACCCAGAAAAGCAGAGCAGCATTAGACCTTTTGAAAGAATTTACTATATACTTAAAGTAATCCAGCTTCATAAGGCAGAGATTAAGTCTCTTTGTCTTGGTTCGTTCTTTTGTGTAAAGATTTGTTGACAGTTGTCAAGGTTGTGCTAATAAAAAACACAAGCTTTAAAGCATCACAAGAATTTTCTTGGCTCAAGAACTATCTAAGATTGTCATGACCAGCAGTAATAATTTCTGATCTCTTTGGATACCCTGCGTCTTGGGCCTCAATTGCTTGTATCTTATTCAATTTGATTTCTTTCTTCTCTCGATGTTTTGTAAAGAACAGTGAGATGTTCTCTTGGCCCAAGGTTTGTCCCAGAAAGCCTGGAAGCTCAAACACAAGTTTGTTTGGAAGGAGTGGGGAAAGGGGGGACATGATTATTTTATCCGTTCTTCCAGGGAGATTAATTTGCCTTCAAGGGTAGACTAACACTGGGGCTGGCTGGATCAGTTTTCTCTGTTAATCATTAGATCCTATCCAAACAGTTCTACTTTAGGGGCAGTGAAAGGGGAAATTGTTTTTCCTATTATTGCAATTAGAAAGCCTCAGAAGATATGGGCATCAGTGAAAGATATGGACCTGGTTGAAAGTCAGTGCCAGTGGGAGGTGATGCATGGAGGCCAAGTTAGAGATTGAAGGAACACTGGAGTATGAGCATGACTTCATGTCTTACAGTTGACTCAATACTGGATTGGAGAAAAAGTCAACTTGATCGTGTTCCAGGGCATTGATTTCCCAGACCTCCCTGGGGCCTGCGGAATTCTGACTGCTGGCATTTTCTCAGTCATAACCCAGTGCAAGTGATCATAGCAGTAGATAAAACTTCAAATGAGAGAAGGGTTTAAAATAATTTGCTTTTGCAAAGCACTCAAGTGTTATATGATTGTGAGCTGTTATTATGTAAGAAGGAGCTGTTCTTAGGCACTGATAACATTTCATTTGGATTGTAACCTCCCCAGTTATTAGAAATCTCTTCCTCTTTAAATTGCTTTGTATTTGGGGGGCATCCAGGTAGGTGGCATAGTGACTTAGAGTGGTGAGCTTAGAGTTAGGAAGACTTGAGTTCAAAATCAGCTCCCTGGCTGTGGACCTTGGGTAAGTCACTTAACCACTGCCTGCCTCAGTTTCCTCAGTTATAAAATGAGCCCAGTAATTGTTCCTACCTTGCAAAGTTGTGGTGAGGCTCAAATGAGAGATTTGTAAATCATTTCTCACAGTACTTAGCATATAATAGATACTCTAGAAATGACAAGCTTTTAATGAGACAATGTTTGTAAAGTGACATCGTGGCTAATTATTTCTGAATTTCTTTATAATAGGGCAACTAGGTACAGTGGAGGTTTGGCATCAGGAAGACCTGAATTCAGATAGGCTCCCCAAGAGCTGGGTGACCAGGGGCAAGTGACTTAACCTGTTTGCCTCAGTTGCCTCATCTCTAAATTGGGGCTGATGATAGCATCTGCCTCTAGAGGTTTTATTTGTAAAGTGTTTTATACAGTGCCTGGCACATAGCTGTTAGCTGCCATATTATTATATTATATATAATTATTATAAAATGTTCTGCTTCCATCATTTGTGGTCATAAAGATACTGAAGTAATAAGCAGTAGTATCAAAACATGATGACTTTCTACTTTCTCGACAGTTGAGTTGTCTGTGTGGTATACTCCATATTCTGTATTGACTTTTCTGCAATAAGATTAATTCACCAACATACTTTTTTTTTTTATCAGAACTGGAAAATATCTCAGATTTCTCGATAGTTTCAAAATCTCACTCATGTTAAAATGAATGATTCACTATGCCAAGTCATACTAATTGCATTTTAAACAAACCCCTTTCTTCACTTACCAGTTTTCTTTCTTCAAGATTAGGTTTGTTGTTAATAGAATTATTATAGTTTAGATAAACACTAAGGATTGAAGTAGACCACTTAAAAGAAATATTCTTTGCTATCAAATATTCTAAATTCCCAAACTGTGGAATAATTATTGGATAGGAAATTCCAAAAAGGAAAATTAGAGTTTGCTGTCAGGAAGGTTCTCTAAATAATTTGTTGTTGTTGTTGTTGAGTTGTTTCAGTTGTGTGTGACTTTTTATGAGCCTATTTGGCCTTTTCTTGGCACAATTATTGGAGTGGTTTGCCATTTCCTTCTAGATGAGGAAACCGAGGCCAGCAGGATTAAGTGACTTGCCCCAGGTCACATAGCTAGGAAGTATCTGAGGCCAGATTTGAACTCAGGAAGATGAGTCTTCCTGATTTCAAGCAATAAAATGTCTAGTGAAATACCTAGCTTCCCTGTTCCAAATAATGAAAATAGTTCAAAAGTAAAATGGGTTAATGTACAGAGATTCTCCCTGCACAGACTCAATGACCACTTCTAGATATGTTATAGAATGATTGTTTGGGGGGGGGGGTCTGCCTTGGATTCGATGACCACTGAGCAGAATTCTGTGAGTCTTTGAGTGTTCATTTGCTTTTATTTGTGATATTTAAACGTTTCTGTAAGTACACACACATACATACACCCCCCCCCCCACACACATATATGGTTTATCCCCTACAAAACCATTCCCTCATTTCATTGGTCTATCAATCAGCAAGTAATTGATTAACCACTTTACTTTAGGCACTGGAGATGGGGGGAGGGGATTTGCAAAGCTACAAAGAAAGAATTCTTGTGGTTCTGGAGCTTACATTCTATCGGCAGAAACCACAAGTACATAAAATCATGGAATAATGAAGGTGAAAGAGACTGACTGGAAGGATCATCCAAGTTGTTGTTGAGTTGTGTCTAATTTTTTGTGAGCCCATTTGAGATTTTCTTGGTACAGATACTAAAGTGGTTTGCTGTTCCGTTTTCCAGCTCATTTTACAGATGAGGAAACTGGGATGAAGTGACTTGTCCAGGCTGAAGCTCGATTTGAACTCAGGCCTTCCTGACTCCAAGTCTGCCAGTCTATACTTTGTGCCACCTAGCTGCCCATCATCTAAATAGTGCATCACTTTCTCTCCTTAATATATCCTCCTACTTGCAGTTTCAAGGCAGGCACATTCAAAATTCATCAGAAAGAAATGAAAAAGAACTTTACTCTTCTTCCTTTTTGGCATCCCTGGGAGTACAAAAACTAGCTGAAGTGTCATGGGAAACATTTCTTCAGTAGTTATGCCAGTAGAATGAAGGTTTTTTTACCTCATGTAATTTATTAATCTCATTTTAGAGCAGGAATTCTTAAATTTTTCTTTTCTTTTCTTTTCTTTTTTTGGTGTCATGGATTGTTTAGGTATTCTGATGAAACTTAGGCATCCCTTTTCAGAATAATGTTTTTAAATGTATGAAATAAATGACAAGAGACTACAGAAGAAACCAGTTATCCTGAAATACAGTTCCACAAAACAGATACCTTTTTAACAATACAAATTTCATAAACTCCAAGTAAGAACCCCTATTTCAGACACCATACACTTCTTCTAGCTTGTGACTGGGAAGAATGTTTAAAGAAGAAATTTAATAGTTTATAAAAAAGATATGAATGCTCTTGCCCTTTGTTCTGGTAGAATGTAAATGATAGTCATCTGTATCTCTTGATGCTACTACTTTGGGGATTAGTAGTGTGCTTTTCCCTTCAGTCCTTTGGCTATTATGGATACAAATAATACACCCCCAAAAATTGTTGAACATTTTAGTAATATTTTCTACCCATCCATTTGTTCATTAAATGAGGATTTATTAGGCATTTCTGGGGACAAGAAAACAGAAAGAAAAGTAAGCTCTTGTCTCAAATGATAGCTGCAGAAAAATTGCCTGTTTGTACCATGACAGCTGGACCAAGCCTGATGAAGAATCATAAACTGGCCACAGAATTGAAGAATTCTGACCCAGGGGATCTTTGTGTTAATCTGTTGCCCTCTATAAAATAGATGGCTGGGATTAACTTGTACAGTGTCTCTCAGGCAGATCATTAATCAGAGAAGGAGAGAACTTAGAGATCACTTCCAAATTTTCCCTTTTATGGATTAAGAAAATGAGGACCTGCTTGAGGGAAATAACTTGTTTTTTACTTTTTTCTTTGTATCTTCAGTGCCTAGCAATGCTTATTGATTGGTTAACCAGTTGTGATGGGGGTGAGGGTCACCTGGACAAGACATGCTCAAAGTCAAAGCCCTATCTCTGTACTCACTTTGTAATCCTTTGTGGATTACACCGTGCTCTTTCTTGGAGGAGTACAAAAGATTAATAATGGTTTGTGTTAAAGTTATTAGACCATGGGAGGTAATCTACTAAAATATTGCAAATAATTTACTTTGTGGAATTCAGCATGGGCTTAACAGTCAGGAACCCTGGGTACAAGTTCAAGGTCTGCTATCCATCGGCCATGTGATTCTGGTCACATCACTTACTGTTTTCAGGGATCTAAGACTATACATTGCAGAGAAAGCACTAAACTGCTCTCACAGATGGAGTTTTTTCCGCTTGGGAATTGCCGATACTAAGGAAATCAGTCCCCACTCTCTTTACCTCTAACTTCATTAGTCACATACGCTTTCGCTTTTACCTTATTTCAGGACCTAAAATTCTCTTGGTTTTTATCTGAAGCCAACTCTAGGGTTTTCCCCTTGTTCCTTGGGTGCTCACTGTAAATGTCTGATCCTGCTGACAGATACATGAGTCATGGATTCTTTCCTTTTTGAAAAAATCAGCCAGCGATTGCCTCATCTTACAATGAAAGACTTTCCCTTTAGAAGGAAATGACAGGTACTCTGACAGTTGTTTTGCCTTGGATTTTAAGCCATTTTTTTTTTTTAAGAATTAGTTTAGAAAACAAGAGTAATAAAATATCGCCATCTTCTGGTATGTGAGGCAAGTGACATTTTGTGAAATGAATTGACTTAGTTGTTGTCTACTGGTCTTTGAAGTGCACCGTAGCTCCTGAAAATCGGAGAGCTCCTGAAAATTGGAGAGCGGAGAAAGTTGAGGGATACTCTGCACCAACTCCCTCCTTATTGGGAGGCAATACTGTGTTAAGTTCCAATCAAAAGAAAATTCTGCTTTTAAAATTCTTTTTTAATTTTAGTACTTTATTTTTATCTTAATTTTTTCTTTCTGTATCACCCTATTTTCCCCATTGTATCTTCTCTCCCCTTGCAGAGAATCATCCTTAATAACAAAGATTAAGGGAAAAAAATCAGGAATTTGGGACAACCGAGAAGTGTTTTATGTAGATCATCCTGCATGGAGCTACTCCACCACCCCAAATTCCCTTCAGGGGGAAAGAGGCAGGAGGGTGTGAGGAATGGGTTCTTAAAGGGCCAGCTCTGCTAGAATTGTTCAGCTTTTCAGCAAATCCTACTCTCTTCAGGGAAAGTTAGTTTCCTTTGACTGGGGCATTGCAATGGGAAATGATACTTTGATTCTTTTTTTCCTCAGTTACATGTAAAAAATTTTAACATTTCTTTAAAAAATTAATTTTTAACATTTTAAACATTCTTTTAAATTTTGGGGTTACAAATACCTTTTTTCTCTTCTTTCCCTTTCCCATTTTTGAGAAGGCAAGCATTTTGTTGAAGTAGATTATACATGTGAAGTCATGAAAAACATGTGGAAGGCATTTTTAAGTGACTTCTGTCTACCAAGAACTATGCTAGACTTTGGGGCCTCTTTTGTATGAGACAATTTATGCCCTTAGAGTGCTTACATTCTACAAGGGAGGGACAGGTACACAGAAAAATCTAGGCTATCACCAACCCTCACCCACCTTCCACTCCCCCCAAAATCCCCAATTATTGGCTGAAAGTGGGATTTGGTGAACACCTGGAATAATCAGAAAAGAGGAGCTGGAGAAGAGCTTTGGAAGAAGCAACATGCTTTCAACTATAGATCAATAAACAAAATGCAACAGTGGAAATCATCCTTGTCTCCCCATGATTTAACTATCCATTTGGTGTGGGGATGTGGGGAGTGTGGAAGCAATATTCATACGTGAGTTCATATGATACACATGCAAATGATTTGATGGGAATCCTGTGAAATGATGCAGAGTAAAATGAGTGGAACTAGTAGAACAATCTATGTATAATAACGTTATAGAGAAAAACAACTTTGAAACACTTGAGCAGATCCTTGGACATTTCTTGGTCTCAGCATCCCAGGCTCTTCAATGAGGTTTGGCTAGATAATCTCTAAGGTCCCTTTTAGCTCTAAAGCAATGGTTCCATGATCCCAGCTGCTGTTGATGGCTTGAATAAACCTGGGGAAGTTATTGACTTTCTTTGGACCTTATTTTCCTCCCTTGTAAGGTGAAGCCATTGGAGATGACTCTAAGTGCCCTTCCACGCTAACTCCCATGGATCTAGTTAGGGCATTGTTTCTTTCTTAGCACGGTTCTGGGCTGTTATTGCCATCTTGACTCAGAGGCAGGTGGGCAAGGGAGCCACCTTCCCACTGCAGTGCCTTTTCTAGTTTACTATGTCCTGTGTCCCCACCTGGCCTGTCATGACAGCCTCCCATCCCCTCCCCCTCATGTCCCACTTCTTGATTTAGTTTGGGAGATGGGATTGAGATAGAGGATAAATTGATAGGATTCTAGTAGAAATACCATCACCTTTTGGAACCAAAATAAACTTTGACCATGACTCCTGTTTGGAGGGAAGGGACTTGTTCTCAAGAACAATTCCTGAAAAAAAAATTTAAGAATGGAGTCTGAAAACAGCTTCCAGATATTCACTCTATGCCTGGTTCCTTTAAATGCTCTGTCTCTATTTTCTTATTAGCAAAATTGAAATAATTATACCTAATGTTAATATTCAAAGATAGATAGACTTTTAGGTTCTTAGAAGAAAAGCTATTGGCGTTCAATCAACTTTATCCTTAATAATCTATTCTTTTATCTGCTTTTGGCTACCATTTTGGGTTTTTTGTTTCTAAATGTGTAGGTTAATCAATCCAGCATTTATTGTCCGCCGACCATGGACAAAGCATTGGTCATTGCTAAACTGCACAAAGTTAAAAAATCTTAGAATTAACTCATTTCTGTCCAATTATATGCAATATATTAGAACAAAAGTTACAATACAAAGTGGAAATCCCTAAAAAAATTTTTTTCTCCTCCTTCAAATAGATTTTTTTTCACTTAAATGTTGCTTTTGTTTGCGTCACTATGCTAGAGTAGTTCTTTACACTTAACTTTATTTTTTAAATGGAGTTTCAGGATATGCTTTACTATTTGAGCAATTAACTGTCTAAGAAATGATTCTTGGAGAAATGACCCTTCATTCTCTCGTTCCAAATAAGTCATTTGGATGAAATGTCTTATTTAAATAGGAAAACTCAGACTTTAGCACCTCTCATTTTGAGGTAACTTTTAAGCCCCAGTGATATCTGTAGGACTATGGTGTGGTCATTTTCTTTTCTTCTCTTAGACATCAGGAAGAATGCTTCATCAGTGGTGAAGGGGAAAATTCTGAATATTTCTTCAATGAAACACTTAATAGGTTGATTTTGTGTAAATCTTGGACTCCTGGTATAAAAATCTCATTTGTATAGTTGCCCATTTTGGTCATATCAAGAAAATTGGTAGGTTAAGCATAGTTTTATGATATCCCATCAACAGAATTTAAGTTAATGAGAAGATTAATTGATAATGTAGTTAGAGTTTTTGTTTAGTTTAAAACAACCAAGATCAAAGTGATGTGCTCAGTCAAACTAAAGCCTCTCAGGGGTACAGGATGTCCATTTGAGAAACAAGGGAGATTCCAAGGAGAACAAATATAAATGATTAACCATTTTTATAGACCCAGAAGTTTAAAAAATGTTTTAGCCTGTTGGTTAATCTCCTTGAAGAATACATGTGAACACAGTTTTCAGGGTGTGTTGTAACAAACTGTGGTGAGAGTATCCCTATATATACAACCACAGTTGGGCAGCTAGGAGGCACGGTGGATAGAGCACTGGGCTTAGAATCAGGAAGTTCAAATCTGGCCTGATAATACTTATTAGTTGTGTAAATCTGGGTAACTCACTTAACCCTTTTTGCTTCAATTTCCTCATCTGTAAAAATGAGCTAGAGAAGGAAATGGCAAACCACTCCAGTATCTTTGCTGAGAAAATCCCACATGGGGTTAGAAAGAGTCAGACACCACTAAAACAACTCAACAAGAATGACAACCACCAAGTCTAACTCTTGTGAATTTATTCATCAAGAAGCGGACATGACTGAAAGCAGCTAAACAAGGCCACAAATCCATTGAAGATGTAAGTGCCAAGGAAGGAAAAATTCAGGGAACCTGGATATTGAAATTTGACAGAAAGACTAGTGCTTTTTTTTTTTTAAGTTTTTAAAGACTCAGAGGGTTCAAGTTGTATAGGCTGATGGCCAGCCATTTTCAGTTACTCCTTAAATTTGAATAAGACCCCAGAGTTGCAGAAGTACTCTCATTGGAAGATGATTGTACATGTCAAAGAAACAAAAAGAAAGGTCAAAACTCCTTGATGAAGATAACTCATTAACTGTGGTTTTCTAAATTTATTTCTTCTTTTCGTTCTTTTTTTAAATTTGGCTGCCAGGAACATTGCTGTATATAGAGAGCGACAATAATGCTTTGGATCTGATGCAGTGACACCAGTTTGTTCAGCTTGGTTTTCTAGTTTGTGAGTTCAGCATCTCCTCCAAGCCTTGGTCCACTATTCATTCCCCTGAGATAGGCAGCCGTGCTCTCCCATGCCCTAGGGACTATGATATGAGTCACTCCTTCTCTCTCCCTGATCTGGTGCATATCTCTCCAGCCTGTAGCAACAACCACCACTTTCCCTCTAGTCTGCCTGATTTCCTCACACTTCTCCCTTGGTTCATGCCTTCACCTCAAATTCCAAATGCCGGGTTTCTTCCCTCATCAAGTTCCATACTCTTAAGCAGTCTTTTCCCATTGTACATTCTCACTGAGCTCCTTCACCCCTACCACTCAATGTCCACTCCCCAAAACCAATTAATGAATAAAAAAATTATTAAGATTTTTCTCTGTGCCAAGCATTGGTGCTCAGGATTCAAATATACATTCTAATGCAGGAGAATGTGGTGGCCAGGGAAGGCTATTTTGTTTTGAAAAGTTACCTGGATGATGAGTGAGTCATGGGGCATAAAGTTGATACACTCTTTCCAGGATGGTGATCTGAGTTGATTTGATTATGGTTTAAGAAATGGAAAGTGACTGAGGGTGGGGGAGAAGAACAGTAGGGTATATGTACACCACAAGGTTGCTGGTTAGAAGACAACTGAGAATGTAGAATGGCTAGAATTGGCCTCAGAAGGCATGAGGCTGCCACCAATGAGGGTACTTAAGGGGCTGGCTCTTGGGTAGGAGCTTCAGGAAAGAAAATCGCCAAATCCTCCAGGGCAGACAGCTTAAGGACTGGTGAGAAGATAGCTAGGGAGTGAAGGGAAATATCGAACTGAGCACAGAAAGCAATTTCAAACTGGGAAGGTCAGTGTTTGATGCTGGTTAAGGATAATAGCCAACATTATATAATAATGCCTTCAGGTCTGCAAAACTTGTTACATTTTGACTATAAAACAACCCTGTGAATTAAGTGTTGCTACTATCTCCATTTAATGGTTGAGGAAACTGAGGCAGACAGAGGTTAAGTGACTTGCCCAGGGTCACACAAATATCTAAGATGGGATTCTAACTCAGGTCTTCAAGATTCAAGGTGGGCTAGTGAGGTAATTAATGGCTATGTCCTCCCTTCCCAAAACGTTTTGGGCAGCAGTGTACATACACACTTTTCGTCCTTGCTAAAGGTCAGTGTCTTCATGGCTCAGATCTGCCTTGCTCCCCTCCTGACTCATTCTCATTAGTAAGTCCAGAAGGTGGGATCCTGAGAAGAAAATCTTGAGAGTGGCAGAGGTGAAACTTTAAGTGGGTGGGGGAAAAACTACACTTAATTGGGTAGAAGAAGGAAGAGGGAGTCAGAGACAGCAAAGGTATTTGCAGAGAGGTCGGAGCAGATGAGGGTAAGGAAAAGGAGAATTATAGGGAGGGAGCATCTTGAGTGTTAGGGGTGAGAGAGCTCAGTGAGAATGTACAGGTAGAAAAGACTATTGAAGAGTGTGCCACCTGATGGGGTATGGAACCTGGTATTTGGAGCCTGAGATGAACGCATGAAATGAGGGAGAAATGTGAGATCAGGCAGACTAGAGGGAAGGTGGTGATTGTTGCTGCAGGTTAAAGAGACATGCACCAGATGGGAGCGAGAGAAGGACTGACTCCTATCATAGCCTCTAGGGCATGGGAGAGCAAGGCTGCCCCTCTGGGGTGAATGAATGATGGACCAGAGCACTGGAGGAGATCAGGGGCCAAAGTTAAATATATTGGACTCACAAACTAAAAAAAACAAACTGAACAAACTGGTGTTGTTGTTTCATACCCTAGCACTTTTACTGTTCTCAGTATGCAGAAATGTTCCTGACAGCCAAATTCAGAAAAACAAAAAGAAGAAATAGAATTTAAAAACCCACAGTTAATGAATTATCTTCATAAAGAGGGGAGGACACACTTTTTTTTCTGAAGCGGGAAGAAAAGAGGGGAAGATAGGGAAGATACAGAACAATGCTGAGGGACAGATGAAAGAAACTGAATGGGGCCACCTTCAAATCCCTCTGCTGTCCTCAAAAGAATAGTCAATGAACTTGTATGAAGAAAATTGAGGGGTGAGGTTAGTGGTCTGAAGAGGGGAGGGTGTTGATGAATAATTCCTGCTGAGCATCATTCAAGGGCCCAGTGGATGTGGTGGCAGTTTCAGAGAAGAGAAGAGGATGTATTTGAGAGATGTGAAATCAACAGGCCTTGGATGAGGAATGATGGAAAAAGTTAATAATTGGGAGGGGATGGGAAATACTGCTGAGTAGACTGATCTTTAAAAATCTGAGGACCAGAATTATTTTTACCTAGGTAAAAAAAAAGACAGAATGTGTAATGAAAATATGCGTGTACATTTGTTTATTCATCCATTTATTCATTTACTCACTCGTTCATTCATTCATGCCTTAGCAAGCAGAGAATCTAGAGGCTCAGAGAAAGAGGTTTTTTGTGCTCTTTAGGTTGCTTGCACATTATGTGAGTTGTTTGATCAGGACTTAGTAACATTAGTAAAACACTGCATCCTAATAGAAGTGGAGATGACTGTCCAGTGGCTGTCTGAGATGAAGTCTCAGTAAGAAGCTGTAATTCAATGTTGGTTAATGAGTGAAACACAAGGTTAATGGGTTATGTCTTATTAGAGCATTTGAGCAGATGAAATGTTTGTTTGCCCAAAACTCCAATCACTTGGAGACAGCCATGGTACCATGGGCATAATTCCCCTGGCTTCTGTATCAGCTTAAGCATTTTGTTCATGACATCTCTGTGACTGAATAAACACAGATGTCATTATCCTGACTTTGCTGATGGTGCACTTGAGGCATGGAAGGGTTAAAAACATCTCCTTCCACAGTCCTCGCAAATGCCAGCAGCCAAGGTTGGAGCCCAGGATCCTGATTCCAAAATTCAGTGTCTTTTTCTTTATGGATTTGCCTCAGACTTGTCTTTGATGAACTGTGTCATCCAGGAAAATCACTGGGCCTTCTCTGAGTCAGCTAAGATAGGTGACACAGTGAATGAGAGCTCTGGGCTTGGAGTCAGTCACATGTGCATTAATTGTATGAAGTGACTTCCTCTGGGCAAGGCACTGCATCTCTGTCAGCCTCAGTTTTCTTATCTGTAAAATAGGAATAATAATTCCTATGTCACAGGTAGATCAAATGAGACAGCATGTGTACAGTGTTGTATGTGCCTTGAACTTAGACAGAACAGAAAGTGCTTTGTAGAAGTTGGCTGCTATCTCATCATCATCATCATTCTTGAGACCCATCACAGAATGTCACTGAGTTAGTTCATAAGCATTTATTAAATTAATTATATGTGGGGAGCATTGGCTAAGAGAAAAGGGTGCAAAGAAAGGAGTGATCCCCCATCGTCCCTGATCTCAGAGAGCTCACATTCTCATGATGGAAGCTTCATGCAATTCTTCACATCTAATAACCATACAATGGAAATGGAAGGTAAAAGTGAAATGAGAAGGGGTTTGGGGGAGTAGAAAGGTATCCTGTGTGAAGTGCAACAACCTCTATCAGGAATGATTGGAACCCCCAATTTCTCTACTTCCAGAGCAAGAGCTCATTCCAGGGTACCAGGCTGCCTCCTCATTGGGGTGTTGGCATTGTTCACAGTGTTGTCTGAAACTCTCATATTAGAATGTCTCCAAGAGCAGATTGTGGAGCCAGACTTGAATCTGAGAATTATGTACACCACCTACAATAGCATGAAGAGTGGAGGAGAAATTAGAATCCGTTGACTTGTTGACATGAGAATAGTTACATGGACACATAATATTTTTTATTGCATCACATTAACCCTATGTTTGCCAGGGTTTGCTAGCAAACTTTAATGGCAAAACTGGATTTTGGTTGAGTCATTCGAAGAAATGAGTAACTTCACAAGTCCTTGTAGAGTTAAGGGGGTCACTGCTGGATGGGCGAATGCTATAAATACTTTTTGTTAGTGTTAGCATGTGTTTAGTATCTGTCACAAGTATGAATAATTATGTATTTGACTCCTTGACCACTATGTTTCTCTCTTAAAAAGACAATGGAAGGGTGATCATCTGCGGGGAGCAGGAGAGGAAAGGGGGTATTCCTTGGACAGCCAGTGGAATTGTTCATGAATTTTGCCTTCTTGGGTATTTTATGTGATGTAGAATGTAAAATATTGTAAGGATAAATTAATGCTTTTTTCTTAGAGTATAATACCCCATGACATGTACAAGCACATACTTAATATTTACAAAGATAAGGTGACCAGTATTACTCTAGTATTGCTTCCTTGACAAATCCTTATCACTGTTGTGTGAGCATTCTTGTATTAAATATTTGTTAGTTTCAGGGGTAAGTGTCCAGTCCTTTAGAGCCAGGGAAGAAACACAGATGATGAAAGCTTTCTTACCAAGATAATGGGACACCTCTAAAGTTATGTGACTCCTCAGGTCTCAGATTCCCAAACCACACTCTTCTCTTGTCTTCAGTGCATTTCCCCAAAGTGACATTTGTTCCACTGTCTATTATTGGAAATTTAGATTTCCTGTCCTCTTTGCCCCTAAGCAGTTTCCTCTCGTTAGACCTGGTTGAAGACCAAACTGCCTTCTTCTTAATGTTGCTAGAGAACTCATAACAACATCTATAGCTTTCAGATGTATTTATCTGCTGGTGTAGTCACATAGCCACAGTGTCCTAGAGTGGGAAGTGTCCTTGAGCGTGGTGCACCTATGCCTTCATCTTGTGGGTCCAGAACTGAGTGCAATGTTCCATTTGGCATCTGATCAACTCAGAGTGCAGTGGGAATCATCCTAGTTCCCTCTGTCTCTCTTATCCATTTAAAAATTGATATCTTTTGGTTTGCCATCCCTTCACTTTTCCCCTATATCCCTCCCTCTGTCTTCTCAAACAGCCAATCCTTAGAACTAAAGAAGGGTGGCAGCAGACCCACAGGTGGAAAACATGCATATGATGTCAATTTTTTTTCTAATTTATTGACTAATTTTGCTGATATTTTTCCGTCTTCCTCCCTTTTCCTTTAATTCTATCACTGGATTACATCAGTTAAATCTTTCCATACTACCTACCAGAGAAGAACATGTTTCAATATTTTATTATCCTTGGAGGAAAACCATTTGGAAATAAGTTTTCTGAATGTTTTGTGGATCTCTTCCTATGTCATTATGTAGATACTTTATTACTTTTCATCAGTAGAATACTGCCATATCTATAAAGTCTGCATTTCCAAACCTATGGTTCATGGGATTATAGCTTTAGAGGTAGAAGAGACCCCAATAGCCATCTAAACCAAGTCTTTACATTTTAAAGATGAGACTTCTGTGACCCAAGGGGGCCAACTGACTTGTCCAAGGCCATACTGGTAGTTAAGGGTTAGGATGAGATTTAAATAGGGTCCTCTCACTCTGGAGCAGTTACTGTCCCTTGTCCCCATGTTACCTCCCAATCCCAGCAGTTATTTAGGCTGCCAGAAGCTTGACTTTGTGAAAAGGAAAATTATTTATTTGGACTTAACTCTGATTTACTAGTTAAAACTCAAAAGAAAGAGAATGTTAAAAGAGTTCATTAAAAGGATATCAAGTTCACAATACACTGATGGGCTGAACACTAGAGATCAGCAAAGGATCCAAGAAGGAGCCAGCTTTTGTTGATAACTTCCATAACGAGCAATTTTGCTTTGGTCATAGAGCACAATGCCTTCTTTGATACGGCTGTGCTGTGCTGGGCGTTCCTGTGCCAGTGCCTCTCTCCCATGTCACACAATTAATTCCAAAGTTCTTGAGACCTTAAGAGTGTCCTTGTAGTGTTTTTTCTGATTGTCATGTGAACGCTTGCCCTGTGTCAGTTCTCCATAAAATAAGTGTACATTTGGCATTCAAACAATGTGGCCAGCCCATCGGAGCAGTGTTCTCTGCAGTGGAGTTGAATGCTTGGCAGTTTAGTTCAAGTAAGGACCTCCTTACTGGTCCCTTATCCTGCCACGTGATCTTTAGAATCTTCCTAAGACAATTCAAATGGAAGCAATTCAGTTTCCTGGTTTGGTGCTGGTATACTCTCCAGGTAGCAAAAAGCAAACAACTATTAAGCACCTACTGTGTACATGTAACTGGTCTAGGTGAACCCAATATGCCCTCAAAGAACTTGCCTTCTTTTAGAATACAAGAAAAACTTCAGTTTAGCTCCATGTTGCCTTTGCCCTGCTATGTCATAAACAAGATTAGGGCATTCACAGGACTAAGCATGCTGATCAATGATCAAGAGAAGCCAGGGTCTAGAAACCAAACCAAGTGAAATCTACCCATTTGCTGCTGTGGGGAATGTGTTTGTGAAAGGCAGTATGGGCTCTCTCCCAAATGGGAGAAGTATCTTCATACATTCATGCTAATGTAAGCTAAGCAGTGTAATTTCTTGTTAACTTGGGTCAGCTAGCTCGCTACGACTTTGAAAGTTCACTGGGGTGATCTGTATCCCTCCTACCTTCTCTCTTTAAGTGTATTTATTGTCTTTTCACTAACATTTTTACTTTTTATCCTTTTTTTTCTTTTAATATATCCTTTAGATTGGTTTTAATTGGTTCTGTGCTCCAGGGTCTTTTCAATTCTTGCAACGCCTGTTTTTCCCACCGGTTCCAAGACATCAGATCAGATTTTCTTGATAACTTCTTGAAAGATGCTCTCTAGGTCCTCCTTTTGATTATGGCCCTCAGGTTGTCCAATGATTCTGGTATTGTCTCTCATTTTCAAGGTCATTTGTTTTTCCCACAAGGTATTTTATATTTTCTTCCATTTTTTTCATTCTTTTGAATTTGATTGATTCATGATGTTTCATGGAGTCATTAATTTCCATTTGTCCAACTCCAACTTTTAAAGTATTGTTTTCCTCAGTTAGCTTTTGTACTGTCTTTTCCATTAGACCATGTGTACTCTTTAAGGAATAGTTTTCTTCGGAGGATTTCTTTGTCTCCTTTTCCATTTGGCCACTTCTACTTTTTAAGTGGTTTGCTAAGCTGTTGAGTCTTTTTTTCCCTCCTAACTCTCTTGTATCACTTTCATTTCTTTTCCCAGTTTTTCTTCTAACCCTCTTATATGATTTTTAAGCTCATTTTTGAGCTTTTCCATGAGTTCTTTCAGGGCTTGAGACCACTTCCCATTTTATTTTGGGACTTTGCTCATAGGTATTTTGACATTATTGTCCTTTTCTGAGTTTGTGTGCCTGTCACCGTCACAACTTTCTGTGGTCAGATTCTTCTTTTGCTCAACTTTAGCTTTTTTCCTTCTAAATTTGAGCTAACAGAACACACAACCTTTCTCTTGCCTTTCTCATTGGGTAGTCAGAGTGATTAATGCATCATGAATGGACAGGCCAGAGTTAGGCTAAGTATCTTGAGTTGCTGGCTGCTCCCGTTTGACCTTATGTAGAATCCTTTGGGACTGGGATGAATTTACTTCTCCTGGGAAGGGCAAGGAAATAAATGAGTCTGACCCTTTTTTATTTGCCAGGAATAGCATTTCTCAGTTAGAGAAGCCAGGGTCATTAGGTCTAGGACATCCTTTTTTTCTCTGGCCTTGGTGGTGGTAAGAGTTTTAGTTTGTTAACAAAGAGACAGGTTCCTTCAAACCTGCTAACTGCATAAATGTTTGTTCAAAATTCAGGCAAAATACTCATTATATTTTATTTTAGTGTCTTGACCTTAAGGGAAGGTAAACTACTGTGCAATAAATGGTAGAGTATCAGTGGTGGAGGGGACCTGAGAAATTCTCTGGTTTACCTTTCTCATAGCCTCTAGGCTGTTGTTGTTGTGTTTGTCCTTCGTTGCTGAGGAAGACTGTGCCATCAGAGAAATGATGACATGACTTGCACTTGACTTCATTTTGAGTGAGAGAAGGCTGTGCAAGGTCACCAGGTTCACTTTTCCTCTGGAGTCATCTGGATCCAGTGACCAGATATTCATCAGGATGACTGGAGATAGCCCAGGCAATGGGAGACCTTGTTCCTTTTAGGCCAAGGCCTAGTCATTCACAAGTGAGCCTCTAGGCTACATAGTATCAGAGACTAGAACCCTGGTCTCTTGCCTCGCAGGACTTCACACTGTGACAGTATTGCCTCTGTCTCCACCTGAAAGGCTGACTCTGTGGTCCTGGTTAGTTATGCTTCCTCATTTGCCTTTGTATCTAATTTCTTTTTTTTCTTTGACACTGACAGGTGCCACAGAACAGCTACAATATATGAAAAATAACTTGGACACCTTGCTTCCTATGTTGTGGTGTAGTCTGGTCTAGTGTAGTTGTTGTTATGAATTAAATTGGAGTGATGCAGAGCTAAGCTGAATCGTCAGCCTCATCCTCTCCTCCAGAGCCATTGGCAAGACAGTGGCCATGGCCTGGGAGGCAGTAGATGACCTTGGCCTTTCTAAATTGGTCATTGAGCCATTAGCTACCTACAAATAACTTTAAGAATTCTAAAATGAAGACCTCAAGTCCTTCCTTCCTTCCTTCCTTCCTTCCTTCCTGCCTTCCTTCCTTCCTTCCTTCCTTGTTAATCAGAAGAAGCCCACTCCTGCTGGTGGATGTGGCAGGGACAGATGGATATTAGAGGCAGCCTCACTACCAAATCCAATTTAATCCACTTAATTAGATTAAAATGAACTCCTTCTCTGCCCCTTTCTTAACCTTCATATGGAAAAATTGGCAGTCGTGAGAATCATTTGACAAGAAAAGTTGTCAGTCATATCCTCCTCTAAGGAAGCATCGAAGTACATCCCAATCTGATGAACTGAGATGATAGCACCTTCAGGTTTAAGCACAGTTGTATTAAATTGACTCAAGAATTTTTCTCCCTTCTATGTATAACCTCTCTGAACTGGCACCGTACTCTTGTAAAGTATTAGACCGAGATTTCTCTGGCACATGGAAGTAATTTTAAATTTTGATTTGTAGAGTTCAACCTGTTTGGGTTCTGTAGGAATGATTTTTAAATGGCCTCTTTTTCTATTTTAATTATCTGTCAAAATTTTGGAGGAGTCGGAGTATTTTGAAAAGCAGAAGTTCTGACCCATTTTTGTGTCCTAAACTCCAATTGCAATCGATCAAAAACTAGGGAAGTGTTTTAAAATGCATAAAATAAAATACATTGGATTACAAAGGGACTTGACTATACTGAAATAACAGTTATTAAGATGTTGTGTGTATACTCCTTCATTTTACTGATGAGGAAATGGAAGTTTCATTCTCTATTGGTTTGGATTCATTTTCTATTTCTATAGGCAGGAGAAATCCAAAATGTTTTATTTCTTTGTCTTTTCCTCTCAGAAAGCTCTTTCCAAGTTTTCTTCAGTAAATTGTGTAACTACTGACCTAAGTATTTACTGTAACAACAACTTTGAGTGATGTTCAACTGTGATGGATTTAGGTCTTCTCAGCAATACAGTGATCCAAGACAGTTCCAAAAGACTCATAATGGAAAATGCTATCCACATCCAGAGAAAGAGTTTTGGAGCCTGAATGTGGATTGAAGCATACTATTTTCATTTTTAAAAATTTTTCATGATATTTTCCTTTTGTCCTGATTCTTTTTTCACAATGTGACTATTGTGGAAATATATTTAATATGTTTGCACATGTATAACCTATATGATATTGGTTTCTCTCTTGGGGAGTGGGTAGGGAAGGGAGGGAGTGAGAAAAATTTGGAAATTTTGTTAGTATAATGTTATGAAAGTGAATGTTGAAAACTATATGTCATAGGAAAAATTACTATTCAGTAGGAAAAAAGTATTTACTATTTAAGAGTTGTAGGGTTAGATGTCCAAGGATAAAGGAACTTAAAATTGAGATACAGAGATAATTTAGTCCTATATCCTTCATTTTAGTGGATGAGAAAACGGAGATGCAGGGAAGAAAAATGACTCACCTGAAGTAACAAAGTCACTTGGCTGTGGAGACAGAACTTTGTGATCTAGATTAAATCGATCTCTGTGGTCCCATCTGTATTTAAATCTAAGATCCTTCGTGCCTAGCCTGGATGGAAAGAAAAAACTTCCTGACAATTGGAACTGTTCTTGAGTGGAAGGGACCATCTCAGGAGGTAGCAGATTCTCTTAACACCTGACAGCTAGAGGACCCTCTCCAGGTCATAGAGGGGATGCTTTTTTAGATATGGGTTGGAATTGAAGGTGACTGAAGTCATGTTCTGACTTTTGAGATTCTGTGGGTTTAAGCTGTAGACTAGGGTCAGGCCAAGGAGGAGAGCCCTCAGAGACAGTCAGCTTTTGGCGGGACAATCCTTTCTAGTTGTGGGCTACTCCTCTGGAATTACTGTGAATGTTTTTGTCTTTGACCTTGACCCTGAAGCCTGCCCAGTCCTGATTTGGATCTCTTGTGTTCCTGACCTTGTTTCCTCTGAATCATTTCTACAAATGCAGGACTCTTTTTTATAACTCTGACCTGTTAACCTGGCCTGATTTCAGATCAGTGAAACCAAGTCATTAAAAAAGGAAGCAATTAACCTTGGACTCTTGCACCCTTCTCTCCAGTTAACCCAACCCAAGTGGTTCAGCAGGGAGACTCTGAATCTATTTTCTCTGTACCTATAAATCCCTTACCTTTTCAGGATCTCTACTTATTTCCCTTATTCCTTCGGCATTATTTGACCCAATAATAAATATAAAGCAATATCATAGATATATTGCTAATTTTCTTCTGTCTTTATTTCCTGTTTTGGTCAGTTTCATAGAGTGTACCTTTCAGGGTCTCCATTATCAGTGTTGTATCAAAATAGCCCTGGTGGTCTGCTTAGCATAAAGGCTGTCTCCATATTTTCCTTTTTGGCAGTTTGTGGTCTATGAATGTTTTTTAGTAGGTTAAAAATAATGCAGTCCTTTAACTTAAGGCCTTGAATAGAAATAGCCCCAAGTCTAGAAGTTGGTAGATAAGTGCTCAGTACTTGAGTTAGAATTTAAAAAAAAAATTATTAAAATATGAGCTTGGTTTGTATTTAGTTTTGTTGTACTTATTTAAAATGGTTTTTTTTTTAAGTTAAGAATCTCTGAACTTGATTCTCTGAGTCAGTCAACAAGCATTTTAAAATTGATTGCTTACTATCTGCTATGTACTGTATGCTAAATGATAGGGAGATAAAGGCAAAACCAAAACAAAATAAAACAAAACAGCAACAAAAACGTTTCGGCCTCCCAGGAGGTCCCATTGGAGTAACTATGTGTATGCAAGATATAGACTGTGTCAGTGGGAAATCTGAGGGACTGGCGTAGCAGGGGGAAAGAGGGTGGCAAAAGTTTCTTGCAGGAAGATAGTAGACAGAAGTGAGGAGAGAGCATTCTGGGAACAGAATAGAGCCAGTGAAAAGGCACAGAACTGAGAAATGGCGTGGTGCAAGGGACAGCCAGTGTTCTTGGCCAGGTCTTTTTTACCTCTAAATCAATATACTCCCACCCCAATTCTGAAAGAACTGGCATAGTCTATACGGTCACCACATTTGCAAGGTAGTGGAATTAGATTGTAAACTCTTTAAGGACAAGAACTATTTTTTGCTTCTTTTTGTATCCACAGTGCTTAGTTTCTGGAACATAGTAAGCATTTAATCGGTGTTTATTAATCATTAATAGATTGAATATTGTATCCAGCCAGTCCCCAGAAACCTGCTCTTGCTAGCCAATAATTTCATGCCATGCCTTTTTTAGCCACTAGATGGCAAAGTGATTTGTGTAATTCTGTAGAGAGTAACCAGTTTCTAGTTACAAGAAGTAACTGGTTTCTATTGAGTAACTGGTATTGACACCCTGATGAGTTGCCATTGCAGCCTAGTGGGGCTTAGGGAAGTAGGCAATGAATGCAGGTGTGCCCTCACTTTTTTTCACGACTTGCTACATCAATCCTTTCAGCCTTTACATTATTTTCTGAATGGAGACCCACATAGTAGAAAATGTTTCATTAACAATACACTGATCTTTGGGCCAATTTTCTAACAGGTTTCCTGGACATTTGCCAAAAGTCTGTGCTTCAGGGACTATCTTTGTAAGCATAGAAAGGACTGGCTCTTGACCAGTCTTACTGGTTGATTGATTGACTGATAGAGAATTGGATGAGTTTTTATAAATTTTAGTAACATCTTTGTCTTATCTTATAGATCTCTATCTCAGACAAGCTCATTTCTTTCTTCCTGGATGAACCCTTTATGACTGATCCTCTGGAGTATTGCTGGAAGCCTTTTCTGCTGTGCGCTGGAAATATCTAATTGTACTAATAAGACATATCCAGTTTTCAAGTTATATTGAAAGCACTTGATTGAAAATTGTAGGAGTCATGGGCAATATCAGAGTCTTAGAACAGGGAAGTGACTTTAGAGATTTGATTTCTAAATTTTATAAATGAGGAAATTGAGCTCTCAGAGAGGTCAAGTTCACAGCATAGAGGATCCCTGACTTCTTGACTCCATGTCCAGTGCTTAAGGGCCTTGCAATACTTAAGATTAAAATTATATAAGACTTTATGAACTCCAGTGATTATCTAGAAGGAAAGTGACAGCATATAGAACATAGACCTAGGAGAGTCCAAAAATAGCTCAGCACATGTGGAATTTTTATTACATTATTACATTTTATTTGAAAATGACACTACATTTCTATGTAAGTAGTCATCAAATTAATAAAGAGTTGTGGAACATAAGAATTTAAGGTTTCCCCCCCTCTATAATATGTATATGTGCATGTATGTATGTTATATGTATGTGTGCTCATATTATATGCATGTGTGTTTTTACTAGACATCTGAGTCCAATGGTGCTAATGGAGGTTGGCACTTTCTTTGAAATTTAGTCTTACAGAATTTCTTGAAGCACTTAGAAGACAAATGACTTACCCAGAGTCATAGAGGCAGGACCTAAACCTACCTCTTTCTGATTCTAGGGCAGACCCCTTTCTTCTCTGTGATGCTGCTATCAAGTCACAAAAGTATAATTTTATTTTTTTTAAAAAGTTATGAATTACATAGGAAAATATTATATACACATGTATTTTTTTCTTTTAAGAATTAATTGGAAAAACAAGCATGATAAATTAACGCCATCTTCTGGTAGGTAAAGCGAGTAACATTTTATGAAATGAATTGACTTAGTTGTCTACGGGCCTTTGAAGCACACTATAGCTCCTGAAAATCATAGATCAGAGAAAGAAACTTGAGAGATCCTCTGCATCAGCTCCCTCCTTACTGTGAGGCAATACTGTGTTAAATTCCAATCAAAAGAAAATTCTGAAATTGCTTTTGTATCTTTTTTTTAACATCTAATGTTTTGTTTTTATTGTGATCTTTCCTTTTTATATCACCTGATTTTCCCTTTGTATCTCCCCTCCCCTTGCAGAGAACCTCCTTAATAACAAAGATTAGAGGAAAACAATCTTAGATAATTGAGACACCAGAGAAGCGGTTTTATCTAGACAGTTTATCCTGGAGGGAGCTACTCTGCCACCTGAAATTTCTTTCAGTGACTGAGAGGCAGGAGGGTAGGAAAGATGGGCCCCCTGTTTCTTAAGGGGCCAGATCTGCTAAAACTATTCAGCTTTGCAACAGATCTGGCTCTCTTACTTCAGGGAAAGTTAGCTTGCCATGGTTGGGGCTTTGTGTGGGAAATGATACTTTGATTCTTTTTTTTTCTCAATGACATGTAAAAATTTTGAACATTCTTTTTGAAAAATAATTTTGGAGTTCCAAATTCCTTTTTTCCCTTTTTCCTCTGCCGCCTCCTGGAGAAGACAAGCACTTTGAAATTGATTTTGCATGTGCAGTCATGTAAAACATTTCCATATTAACCATGTTGCAAAAAAGAACATAAATACCCCCCCACCACACACACACACACACACACACACACACACAAAACCTAAGAAAAAATAAAGTTTAAAAACAGTATGGCAGCTAGGTGATAGTATGAATAGAGTTTTGGTCTTGAAGTCAGGAAACCTCATCTTCTTGAGTTCAAATATGACCCCATACACTTACTAGCTACATGACTCTGGCCAAGTCACTCAAAATGAGCTGGAGAAGGAAATGGCAAAGCACTCCAGCATCTTTTCCAAATGGGATAATGAAGAGTTGGACATGTCTGAAATACCTGATCAACATCAACAGTACTCTGCGCTAGACACCGTTCTAAATGCTTTAAAATTGTTACCTTCCAGGATTGCTTTGAGGATCCGAAGAGATAATATTTGTAAAGTGCTTGGCACAGTGCCTAGCACGTAGTAGGGACCATGTAAATGTTAGTAATTTGTATTATGATAATGCTGGTCATGATGTCTTAATGGTCTTATCCCTCAACATGAAGTTTATAGAAGAATTCTAATACATTTGTCAAGGTCTCCATTCTAAAATCTAACTTTTAAAAATTACCAAAAGGGTCATTTTCTAAGCATGATGAACCTTTAGGGTCAACCAATAGAAATGTTAACTTTTACTTGATCTAAACAAAATAACCCTCTTTTGAGAAGGGACTAGTTTTCTGGCTTTTTGAGGTTATCAAACGAAGCCTGAATGTCTCAGGAATATCTTTTACTTCAACCTACCACAGAAGTGTTGGGCTGCACAATGGTATATTAGAGAGCAGTGGCCTTGGAGTCATGTTGGCAAATTTCCTAGAGCCTAACCTTGGCAGATTTGTTGCTGGGCCTGGAGTCAGGAAGACTGGATGTCTAATATAGCCTCAGACACTTATTATCTGTATGACCCTGGGTCAGTTACTTAACCACTACCTGCCTCAGTTTCTTCAACTGTAAAATGGACATCATAATAGTACCCACTTCACCGGGTTGTTTTGAAGACACATGGTAGATCTTCATAAATGTTTCTTCTCATTGGTAAAGAGAATTTCCTTCATAGAAAGGAGTTGCCTCTATCGATAAAATGATCGGTCCAATGCTTCCTCTGCTCAGGCTTCAAATATTTAAATATTAAATACCAGCACTCTAAGGGTGTTAATTATACACATGAAAAAAGGAGATCAGTGGTGAAAACTTGGAGTCCAATGGGGGAAATTAGCCCAATTTTCATATAAAAATCATCTTTAATAAGCATTTTTGATATATACATGATTTTACATTCATTAGATTAAAGGGAAAAATTTATTGACCTCAAAATGTCTTCACTCCTCAGTCTCCAGAGGCAGGAAGATGGTGTATAGGGAGACTAGAGTTCAAATCCAGCCTCAGACACTTATTAGCTGTATGACCCTAGACATGTCACTTAACTTCTTTCTGCCTCAATTTCTTCTTCTGAAAATGGGGATCATAAGAGCACCCATCTCCCAAGGTTGTTGTAAGGAAACAGTGAGATAAAGTTGTAAAGAACTTGGCACAGCAGGGCATTTAATAAAACACTTTCCTTCCTTTTCTCAGAACTCCAGATTGCATTGAGCAGAACCTCTTCTGGAAAACAGAAGAGGAAGCTGTTTCCATGGTCTCTTTTGTTTTGTTTATTTTTAAGAGTATGTGTCTTAGAAAATGTGTTCCTTTTTTCAAAGTGTTTTATGCTATATTTGTTATAAAACAATCTAAAACTTACTTAAATCAGAGTATCTGGTGTGGTAACCCTCATTATTGAAGGACTTTGTGGGTTATTGAGTGCTGTCCTCTACATAAAACAGGGAAGGGAATAAGGTAGCATTGCCTTCATCTCCTTTCACAGATAGAAAACTGGAGCTCGTTGAGGTCTATTTATTGAAGACCCTTACCTTTTTGGAGACAGGTCTTGAAACCAGGTCTTTGGACTCTGAGTCTTAAATTCTGTCCTTTGGGCTGCTGCCTGCTAGCTTAGTACCTGGTAGGCTGGACTTGCAGTCAGGAAACCCTAGGCTCCCATCTTGCTTCTGGAATTGGCTTTGAGATACACAAAGTTAAGAAAGGCATCATTCACTTGTTCTCCTCCCAGCCACCCTGGGCCACTTACAGTCTTACTTTCCCAGCGTGCAGTTACTTGCAGTTACTGCTCACCACATTCCCCGAAGTACCATGTTCCAAAAGTTTGTTTGGAAGTCATTTGATTGTAACTAGGAACTTACTTTCCCATAACTACCTAATTAGATGATGTTTGCCAGTATGCAAAAATTTCATTCTACTTAAAACATAGCTGAATTATGTAATGCATATCTTCTTTTTCTCAGACTCTAGTAACTACGTACTTCTCTATGTCCCTAAATGGACCTCCCCCCAGCCCTTTACACTTCAGAGGGTCTACTCAGTGATTTAGAGGGCCCCATACCCAACATTACCACTTTCTTTCCCTATAATTAATGCTTATATACGTCCAGCATGGTTCATTCACCTGTCCTTCTGCTGAAAAGAAAGCTATTTGCCAGCAGTAATTCATGTTAAAATGTCATTGGCCCCTAGCTAGAGAACTATGTGACTTCATGTTATTTTGCACCTTGGAGTTCACTTGTCCCCACTCTCATTTTACAATTAAGCAATCTTATAGGAAGATAAGTGTCATGGTGTGCTCAAGGCCATACAAGTCAGTAGAAGAATTAGTACAAGAATCTAACAATTCTCCAAAAGCTTCCATGGTAGGAGTAAGTAACACTTACTTTTGCAAGATGACTTATGGAATGAGGATGAGATGTGATTTCATCTATATAGGGAACTCCCTGATTAGGTCAGTTCCTCCACCAAAGCAGGTTTCCATTTTTTCTTCAACTTAGCATCTTAAAGAGTTACCTAGAGCACTATGAGATTAAGTGACTTGTCCAGGGTCATACCACCAGTGTATGTCAGAGGCAGGTCTTGCTCAGGTTTACTTGACTGAGATCAGTTTTGTATCTACTAAGTGAAGCCACCATCTCTAGACCTTGTGCTTAGGAAGTCAGATGACCTTTAGAGATCACATTTTGTTCTTTAAGAATGTCATCATCATTAGTAGTCATGTTCCCTTCAAAGAAATAGCTTCCATTTCTGGGGTTTAATTCTATAATGAAGTTACTGTCTTACAAACCTTAATTCATCTCTGCCTTTCTTTTCTCATTTACTTTTCATGTTCCTGGAAATAAAACAACCTGTTGTAACTCTGTAACATTGCCACATTTCTGTCCTTAGTAAGAGAGGGGGCAGGGTGCCACAGAGCACAAGGATGTGTTCATTAAAAAAATACCGTATTGCATAATTTCCCATATATCAGCCTATGTTGTTGCCTTGCCTATACCATGGTAAGAATGAATGTTAATAGGACATTCAGTATTGAAGCATCATCTTTGAATTGCCTCTCTCAGCATATTTTTCTTCCACTTTTTTTCCTCTTCCTCCTCTTCTTATTCCTCTCCAAATCCTTCAAGGTCCCATTCAGGTGTGCCCCTTTGTGACATCTCTGTTCCCTTTCCTCCCTCCAAGCAAGGATTCTTTCCTTCCCCTGCTCTAGACAGAGGATCACATGTAAAGAGAACTTGATTTGAGTTCAGCCCAGTCCAGGTGTTTTCTCCACCTTGGGTTAAAACCACAGACAAGTTCCAGGATTGAGTTGCCATGGCTCCCAGCCTGCCCATAGTTCCATCACAGGGGGACTGGTTGAACAAGTGCTGATAGCTCAACTGCTGCTAATACTCCTGCCCCTCTCCCTTACTGGGCTCTGGTAGAATTCGAAAGCATCAGCTGAATTCAAAAAGATTCATAATTCATCTTTTCTTAGCATGAGCCCATGCCTACTGTGTTCATATATCCCTGCGGTACTTTTAGTGATTCTTACCCTTCTCGAACCAGCTCTTTGGGTGTTCTGTAATCCCGGAGGAGACTTACGCCTCATTTAAAGCAAGGATGTTTTTCATATTCAAAGATTTCTTGAAAGAACTGAGCATGAGTTTTGTACCCAGTAGTCCTCTGGTGCTAGGAAAGATTAGTGATTCCATCCTTATGGAGGGCAGAAGGCACACAGATCAGGACTGTGATCATTCTCTCCTTGAAGAGGCTAAAGCAAACGAAAAGGAAATCAATTTGGGTGGGCTGCTGCCTTTCTCAGGGGATTAGATCTAACAGTCTCTAACAAGCTGTAACAGAGCAGCACTTTATCCAAGCAACAGGAAGTGTCATTAGAGAATGTTACTGAATAGCTCCCTCCAAGCATATCCAGTTGTTCACAGGAGTGTTCATCAGTTGGGCTGAAAAAGTTGGTGGTGAGTGCTTCTAAAGGACTGTTCATTAGACAGTAGAAGTAGCTGATTTCTTTCTTGACCCAAACTACTTCTTCTAATAAGTCTTATAACACAACTCACATCAAGAATTAGAAGAGAAAGGTGCCTAAAGACTGACTGCTTTAACTCTTCCCCCCCGCCCCAGATATCAAATAAATATTAATTTATATTTTAATTAATATTAATACATATTACATAATTAATGCAATATATTAATCTCAAATAAATATTAATATTAAATTAAGTGTTTCTGGCTTACGCCAACAGTCTTATTTGCAATTTTCACTGTTAAAATAGCTTATAGAGCCTTTAAATCAGTTTTTTCAATCAAGCCATAGAATTGATAGCCAATGATCTTGGTAGCATCAGTAGGGTCCTCGGCATTCCTCTTTGTTTCTTTATTGGAACGTCAGCCAACTTTTAAAGGTTCTAGTTAGGGCACTATGGTGTAGAAGACCTGAGCTCATTCTCAGTTGGGTCACTCATTACTTAGTGGCATTTCCCAAAGACCAATCACTGATAATAAAAGATGTCATTTGATGAAGCCCTTTTCTTTCCTCCCAAGTGTTTTATAGCTGAGGCTAAGTTCATTTGCCCAGGGTCTTACCACTAGTGTGAAGTGGAAATACAGAATCAGGATCCTCTCTTTAGGACAGCACTGGGCCTTGCAGTTACCCTCCCTGGACTCAGATGAGAGGATTGGCATAACTAGATGATATCCAAAACAACAAAATAATGAGTAACATTTACATAGCACCTCCTATGTGCCAAGCACTTTGGGTGCTGTTATATCATCATGCCTAATTTGTAGATGAAGAAACTCAAAAAAACACGGAGGTCAAGTGACTTGTCTAGGATCACACTGTGAAAAGGCATTCTGGCTTTAAAACTACATGAATTTCCATGGACTGAGAAGATTAAAGTCAAACTGTCAAAAAGAAAAAAAGTTTGCTGATGAATTTCAAATGATTGCCCTGGGAATTCCACAGGACATGCTGCTCTCCCTTTTCTCTTGAGCTCTTCTGATAACATCGGTCATCATAACAAATTTTATGTTGTCCTTGGTAAAATGAGATGAAGTGAGATGATTTCCCAAGACCCATCATGGTCATCAACCATCTTAATACTTTTCTTCAAACTGGTCTTCAAATGTCGTTCTTGACCACCCTTAATTTTCTTACCCTTAATCTTGAGCTAGTATTCATTCAGTGATCCCCTACTGAACTCCATGCTATTAGGAGTTTCATTTAATCTTTCCATTTTGAACCACAAACATGCTGGCTCCTCCTGTGATTTTTAAGCTCATCATATTTGCTGTACTTAGCATGGTGCTGATTTCTGTGGTTTTGAGAAAGTTTTGGGTTAAATGGTTTATAATTTCATATTAACACTTTTTGAAGGACAGGGTGCCAAGGAGAAATGATATTGTCTTTGATCTGAGATCAATCATCACCTATATGATTAAAAACACTTTTATTCTTAGTTAGTAATAAGAATTACAGTAAATTTAGCGCTTGGAATTTGATCAGGGAGCTGGGGAGGGGAGCCAGATTTCCTAGGCTTATCCATCAGCTATGGTTAAAAAAAAAAAAAGATTCTTAAATGCATTAATTCACTGGTACGTGCCCATGTGCCTGTGTGTACAGATCGCTTTTGTGTTTGAGAAAATCTTTTAAGCACTTTTACTGCAATGACAGGCTCCCAATCAATCCTAGGACCACTCCAGACCTTTGTCTTGGAAGCTCTGACTGAAGGTATCAGACACGTGACTGTTGCCTTGTGGTTGCCATGGAAACTGCCCAAGGGGTATCTAGCCACTCAGTGTTCTCTTTGGTCATCTGGACAGCAAATGACAATCTTTTTTGAATCCTAAGAGAAGCATGAATGTTTTTGATTGTTATTTAATTCTTTTCAAACATAATTATCTTTTGTTTTTACAACACCTTGTAAATTTCTCTCTGTAACCTTTCCTCCCCTCCAGGGGGTAGGGTTGTTGTTGATGGTGCAGTGAAGACGTTGCTGTTTAGTTGCTTCAGTAGTGCCTGTTCCCATTTCAGGTTTTCTTGGCAGGAATACTGGAGTGGTTCTCCCTTTCCTTCTCCAGTTCATTTTACAGATGAAGAAACTGAGGCAAAGAAGGGTAAGAAACTTGGCTCAGCTCACACAGCTAGTAAGTGTCTGAGGCCAGATTTGAACTCAGGGAAAGGAGCCTTCTCTATTCCAAGTCCAGTGCTCTGTCCACTGTGCCACATAGCTGCCCAAAAGGAAAACATTTCCATTCATATACATTCTGCTGCTGTTCAGTCATGTCTGACTCTTCATGACCCTGTGTGGGGTTTTCTTGACTGGAGTAATTTACCATTTACTTATCTAGTTCATTTTACAGATGGGGAAGCTGAGGGGTAGGTGACCTATTCAGGGTCACACAGTACTTGAGACTGGATTCAAATTCAGGAAAATGAGCCATTTTTTTTTCAAAAAGGAACATAATTGAAGAAAAGGGAAAAAAAATCAGCTAAACTGTTCAGTATTTTGAAAAAAATCTGAAAATAATACAGTAGTCCAAGAATAGTGGTACATGCCTATTGTCTGTGCTTCTAGGGAGGTTGAGGTTAGTGTATCACTTTGAGTTTGGAGCTGCAGTAGGGCAAAAGCCAATGATAGTAACTTAAACTAAGCCCTTCACCAATATGGCGAGCCCCCAGTAGAGGAGCGCCACCAGGCCATCTAAGGAGGAATGAATCAGCCCAGCCTGGACTGGAAAATTGAAGCAGGTGAAAGTTTCTATGAGTGGCCTGTGTACTTTAAACCTGGGAGACCTAATCTTGAAAAAGAGGGAATATAAATATATATGTTATATATATATAGATATAGATATAGATATAGATATAGATAGATATATATCTATCTATATCTATATCTATCTATATCTCTCTCTCTCTCTCTCTCTCTCTCTCTCTCTCTCTCTCTCTCTCTATATATATATATATATATATATATATATATATATGTAAAATAATGCAGTATTTCTTCCTATGGATCTTGGTCCCAATGACCAAATAGAATTTCTACAAGGGATACAAGGATGGTGCCAGCATTAGGAAGACATCAACATAATCGGTCACCTTAAAACAAAACAAAATAAAAAAAAAATCCGAAGCTTTTTAAGTGTAGAAGAGGAATCATAGAACTTCACTTATTAGATTATTTAATTCCTGTGGTTGATATGGAAGAGGAAATGTAAGGCAATGGCTGTAGGAGGGTCAAGTCCTTCCTCAGACACATACTGGCTACTCTTCAAGGAGCAGTGAGTGATTAGGCCCAGTTCCTACAGTCCCTGGAACTTTGGTCCTGCCACTAGTCTAGCCCATTCTCCCCTTTTTTCCCCTCCCCCAAAAGGAGAAAGTTGAAAACTATCCAACATATAATGTAGATCAGGCATAAACCACATTTTCCTCCCCTCTTGTTAATTAATTAATCATTCATTAATTAATACTTATTACTCACAGAATCTACAAATGGATATTGACAGAAAATCTTAAACAGGAAGTGGTCACTTTGATATTCTCCTGGGAAGTTGTTAACTTAAGCTGTGGATACACTGAGGATCTCCTGAGTTCTGAAACTCAGTCAACAAGGAAGGAACAGAAAACGTTAGGAGCCACAGATCTCTGAGATCCTGTCTCAAACTCCATTAACTTCACCTATGTGCTGAGTGGCCATGATTGACAACAGTTGTTACTTGTGAAGTAGTAGGCTAGGGAAGGAGAACTCCTGGTCACCCTTAGAGCCCCTAAGGAGTCTCTGAATCATGTGCTGACTTGCCTTTTTAAAGGATACAGCTGGCGCAGGGAGGGTACCATCCAGAGTTTACTGTAGCCTATCCAGTCTTTTCAGCATTGGGACATATTGCCTTAGAAGTGACCAGGGCACAGGCCTGGGGACCTGGGGTGCTACCCTTTCCCCGCATTATACTTTTACTACTTATCTCCCAGGGATATTGTGAAGAAAGTGCTTTTATAGCTTAGCTATAAAAATGGAAGTTTATTATAATTGGAAATGTGATATCACTGGGGTAGCGGATGCCTAGGAAAGGCATTTCCCTAGGAAGTAGGAGGAAATAACTTTTTATATGTTATAAATTACATACACACATATATTACACATATGTATGTTTATTATTTATGTGAGGGAAGAGGGTGAGCACATAAAATATATACACAGGGTATGTACACAGGGAGATACCCTGTGTATATATTTTATATGCTCACCTCCTCTCATACTTAGACACACACACACAGTACGTATATAAAACTGCACTCAGATGTACACACACACACACACACACACACACACATATATAAAATAGACACACACAATACATAGATAAAACTGCAATCAGATGTACACACACAGTCTTGGTATAGTTTTCAGCTACTAAAGTTTAATACTTTGTGTATATAAATATGCTACTCACTTCACACACCTCTCTGGAAGGGGAAGTAACACCTCCCCTCCGAAATTACCTGTCACTCTGTGTGTATCTTAAGTACTTAGCTACTTACTGGGCTGTTGTTTCTCTGTTGGATGCAGGGTTTCTTAGGTCAAAACTGTATGGTTTTGTTTTTTACCCTTCTTTGTAACCACAGTGTTCAGCAGTGTAAGTTTAGTGAGTGAGAGAAGCAAAATAGCCCATAACTTGCTCCCCCGCCCTCGTTTTCTCTCTTTTCCATCCTTTATTTTAAGGCACTGTTTTGAAAAATCTCCTGCATAGCTTTCTGTTGGGAGTCACAGTACTGAAGGGCAGGGAGGAAAACACAAAGGCAAGAGCCCTCAGAGGAAGGTAGCCTGTTGGAATTGGAAGGGACAGGAAAGATTACCTCATCCATTCCCCTCAATTTTCAGAAGAAAACTTGAGTCTAGGAGAGTCAAGAATTTGCTCAAAGATGCACGAAACTTGTCCTTTAATGTCCTCATTTTTAGCCCACCCCCAAGACCACCAGATGTACCAGCGAGTGAAAGGTGGAAAAGGTCCTGTCTTGCCTCCATTTCTCGAAAAACAAAAACCGCCACTAGGTGGTGCTGTACCATTTATAGTAGGTGAGGTTATACTTTTTGAGAAAAAGCAGATCTTGAATTGTTAGTTGGATATTTTGAGGAGTTTTTAAAATTAAAAATATTATTAAAGACTAAATTGATTGGAGATTCTAGACCTGGCATTTTGTCCATCCTGGATATCCAATAGATACTTACTGGTTTTACTTTGGTAATTAGTGTGAATGTTGGGAACCAGTTTCCTTCTGGAGGTAAATATTTCCAGTGCTACCTGGGTTTTACTGTGCAGGTCATCATTTCATGGAAATTCAATCCCTTTTCACTCATACTACTAGTAGTGATTATCAATTTTCCATTAGTTTGTGTGTATTCTAGAGAATTTGAGTCATTTATATTTATATAAAATGCTGATGTGTTTGTGCACATATGTGTAAATAGCTTAAGCCAAATATATATCCCCTCCTCTCCAATCTGGTGTTAATTGTGCGTTTTTAATTGATAGACAAAATGTTTAAATTGCAAATTGAATCCCTGAGCACTAAAAAAATGGCATAAATAGTAATTGCAATAAAAATGTGAGGATGAGATGATAATTTAGATGTATGTTGTATATTTTAAATGTATATTGTACTTTAGAGCTTACAAAGTACTTTTTCTATAAGAGTTTTATGAAGTAGGCAGCACAAATTTTTTTTTAGATGAGGAAACTGAGGCTTACATTGTTTATTTCTGCATAGCTGGTAGAGCTCATCCTCCAAGTCCACTGTTATAATGAAGGAATTCTTTAAAAAAATTTTTTTCAGAAAATACATCTTCTGTTTGTTATGCTATTCAATATTTGTTTATGGTTATTTTCAGAAGCTTTTCTAAATTAATTTTCCATTGGTTTCTTAAGTGGCATTATTTGTACTTTCAAATTTTGCATGGAAAAGGGAAGCCTGCTGAGGAATTGTGCTTCAGAGGTTTTGAAAATGATTGGTTTTAGCTGTTCTGAAAAGGTATGAATCCCATGCCAAGCCAAGTCCCCATTAGTGCCCCCTGAAAAATCTCTGTTTCATAAACAAACAATGATAATCTCACTTGCCCAGACTGTGAACAGTCTGCTAGAAAACATGTGCGGGTCTTAGCATTTTTTTTGTCTCTGTGAATGAGACTTTTAGACAAGGTGGGCAGAGAGATGCCCAGGTCTGGTTTTCCTGTGTGATATGCTAGGAAGTATACTCTTTTTGCTTTTTGTAATGCTGAATTCTACTTGACTTATATGTAGCCAATCTGATGATGATATTATTTGTTCAATAACTCAGCAGATACTTATTAAGCATCCATTATGTGTTAGGGATACCAGTGTAAAACAGAAATCTCCTAGGAGTCAAGGATTTTAGATCTTTTTTTGGGGTGGGGTGGGGAATGGGACACATAATTAAATATAAAATAAATAAAAAGCAGTTTCCTGGAATTAGGAATCAACTAGTGATGGTGAGGAATCAAGATAGTTTTCCTGTAGGAGGTGTCATTTGAGCTGAATCTTGGAACAAGCTAGGAATTCTTTGAGGTGGAGATGTTGAGGGAGGGCAGAATGTTATGTGGGTGAAGACCAGTAGGATAGCGTGCGTGAGTGGGAGATTTATGAAATTCTAGGAAGTGTAGAAAAAGTGACGAGCCCAGTTGTGAATGATTCTAAGTGGTAAACAGTACTGTATTTATTTCTAGAAGCAATGGGATTTATTGTGTGAGGAGTAACATTTTGGCAACTTTGTGGAGTGGGGAGAGATTTGAGAGGGGGACCTATAAAGAGAGTGTTGGAAACAGTCCTGTTTGGAAGTTCCAAGAACCAGAACCGAGTGGTACAAGGAGAGGGAAGGAGTGGGAGAGACAAATGAGACAGACTTGGGATAAATGACCAGACATGGATGTAAGAGAGATGAAAGACTAGCAAATGACTCTGAGGATGGTGATGCCTTCAACAACGAAAAAGGAATGTTATGAAAAGGGAATGGTGTGTGGGGAAAGAAAGGGAGTTCTCTGCAACCAGGTACCCTGGAGTCTAGCAGCTTTCCTCCCCCACCACCATCATCTTATGCAAACATTTAATTAGGGCTTTAAAATGTGCAAATCACATCCCAATATTCTGTGATTTTATCCTCATAACAAGCCTAACAGAGAGGCACTATTGTTATCAGTCTTTTATAGATGCAGAAACTGAGATAGACACGGGTTAAGTTACTTGCCTAGCTTGACACAGCTAATGGATATATTGAAGCACGATTTGAACTTGAGTCACCAGCTCTAAGGCTCCAACCACTCACTACCTTGGTGCCTCACTCAGCCAGCTCGTGAGAAATACTTAAGGCGGAGAACAGCTCTGAAGTAGGACTTTGTTCTGCTGCTTCTCATACCTGGTAAAAATCATGGAGAGCCAGTCTTTCAGGGAAATCATCCTGATGACAGCAATGAACCTTGACCTCGGCCCTAAGCTTCTGACTTAGGAGCTCTGGGAAAAGAAGAGCAATGAGCCTTCCTGCTGTTCCATGTTGGTTCCTCAGGAATGAGGGCACTTCTCTTTAGTCACCAGACACCATTCCTAAGCAGAAAGATGTTCATAATTCCCAAAGAAAGTTGAGGAAATTGCTATTGTTAGGTATATTTAAACAAGAAAGAAAAAGAAGGAAAGAGAAAGAAAAGGTGGGAGGGAAAGAAAGAGAGAAAACAACTTGTCCTCTGTATCATTTAGTTTTGAGGAAAATCTTCACCACTTTTGCGAATATCCTATCTATTTAGTGCATTTGACTTGAAATACTGTCATGTTCTCTGAGTATCCCAGCATTGTAGGGCCATAGCTTTACAACAACAACAAAGGACCAGTTAGTTCACCCCTCCCTCATGTCATTTTAAAGATGAAGAAACCAAGGACCTGAGAAGTTAAGTGACTTGCCCCATTCACGCTGACTTATAAGATCCTTGAAACAGGAACCCTGCTCAGTAACGACAAAGCTAAAGTGAATTTTAATAAAGAAGGACAAATCTGTAGAAAAAATTTGAAGAATTACTTTAAGTTCCCAGTGGTTACTCTTGTGTTATATTTACTATGTTGACTCAATTTAATGAAACCTCTCTTGAGTATGGACTGTGTTCAGGGACCAATAAAAGGTGCTTTCCCCACAGGGATTGTTTTGCAATTTTTGGCATAGTGCCTTTGTTGTACATAGTAAATTCTTAATAAGTGTTAACTTTAATTATTAAATTTCAATAAAATAGTAATAAATTTTTGTTGTCGTTTAATAATTACTTAATAAATTATTAAGACAGACAGCATGGTGTTATAGAAAGTATACCAGATTCAGAGGTGGAGAATTTGGATTCGGATACTGACTATACTGCCTATACTTTGAAGAATTCATGTAAGTAATCTACATATTATTTTCTTCATTTTAAAAATTGTTAGTTCAGTTTTGATAATCTTTAAGGTGTTTCAAAGTTTATGATCTTATATTGCTCTGATTTAACACTTAATATTAATGAAGTTACTTTTAAAATTTCTAAATATAAATTCATTAATCCAATACAGATGAAACATACATATTCCTAAGTTAGAGTTTGATGCCGAATAGTATTTTTTTCTATTTTTCTACATACACAAGACTAAAGGCTCTGCTTTCAATTATTCTTGAGAAGCTTGATGTGAAACTAGGCTGTGAAGGATTAGGGAAATCATGTCATTCCCCACAACCCCACTATACTTGACCTCTTATTCTTGGTCTAACCAACTTCTACTTCAATTTTTTGCTTTTTGTACCCTGTCCTCGGTGGCATATGAGAACCAACTATCAGAGAACTGAAACAAAGGAGAAATAAGCAACCATCCAAGATAGTGGAGAAATCCTCTGATTTGAAGGGGAGTTAAGGCAATAGTTCCTGTGAGAAAACTTTTGGGGGTTTTCATTGACCAAAGGCTCAATTTGAGTCAGCAGTGTGACAAGGGAACTATTCACAAACCAGAAACAGCTGCATGAAGGAAGACTTATAGCATTTGGAACAGAAGAGGAAGTGAGTTCTAATGTACTTCGCCCTGATCAGACCTAATCTGAAATGCTGTGTTCATTCAGGAGTGCCATATTTATAGAAGGGCAGAGATAAGCTGTCTGAAAGTGGACATCCAAGTTGAGAGGACTGGGCACCACGCTGTATGAGTATTATTGGAAGTAGCTAGCTGAGTATTTTTAACCTAGCTGAGAGGAGAGTTAGGGAGGTCATGATAGCTGTTTTCAAGTATTTCAAAGACTAGTTTATGGAAGTAAAACAAGACATGGTCTGGTTTACCCGGAAGGCATAAGAGGACCACCTGGTGGACGTTTCAAGGGGGCAAATTTAGGCTTGAAATGAGGGTTTGAAGGTAAAAACGAAACCAAACTTCTCAGCACTTAGAAGGAGAATGGGCCAAAGCCTCTATACGTTTTTCTTTCATGATAAGCAGCAACACACTCTTTCCTCTCTCACCTTTTTGACTGTGAGACTAATTATTTTCTCTTTTATCCTTATGCCTTCTTTCAGTCTCATTAACAGTTAATTCTGAGTTGCTAGCAGTATGTTGACTTGTCATGAGTTTTGCTCCTCAAAAAATGTATTCTGCCCATCTTTTATTTATTTATTTATTTTGGTAGGGAACACTGAGTTCCCCATTACACCCAGGATCAAAGTGTAGTAGTCACTCATGGATCCAGTGCCACAGCTGATCAGCTTTCACCTGCTGTGTTTCTGATCTGGACCAGCTCATCCCTTTCATGAGCCTGGTTGACTCTTTTCTAGGGGGAGGGTGAAAGGGAAAGACATAGGATTTAGTGGAGACCCCAGTCAGCTTTAGCCTGTCAGCAGCTCAGGACTCTTGAACTAGACTAAGCCTCCCTTGGGAGCAGGGATTATAGACGTGATCACTTATATTAGCATTTCACCATATTGCTGCCTGATTTAGTGTAACACCTGTTTTAGCCTTACCAAAGCTCAGAACTCTCAAACTCATGCAATTCACCAGGCTCAACCTCCCTCAGTAGGGAGAATTGCACACTGTATCACATAGTGGTGCCCAATTTAGTGCAAAACTGATTTGACTTTAGCTCTACCAAACCTCAGAACTCCTGAGCTCAAGCAATCCACCAGCTTTTACCTTCTCTAGCAAGGATTATAAGTGTGCCTCATCACACTCGGTCCCTTTTAAATTTCAGGATATAAAATAGAAAACTGATGATTGAGATAGCTCAGTAGTGAGCATATATTACTTCCCAGTTAAGTATATGTTGCTATATCATAGAGGTTTCTTTTAATTTTTAGTTACCAACCTAGTTTTGTGCTACCCATATTTATTATGTATTCTGTTGCATTCTAATAATAATTTATCGTTATTTTAGTAGCAACAAAAATACAGAGAGATAGAGTAGAAAAATGACCAGGTTTGACTCCCGGCTCTTAATTATCATTTGTGTGACAATAAGCCAGATCCTCAGTCTTCCTGGGCCCCCCTTCCTCTTCTGTGAACTACTGAAGGGCCTTTGGAGGTCATTTCGACCTCTAATTCCATGATCCTTTGGCTCTGTCAACTTTTCAGTTACTCTCAAGTCAGTATAGATTCCAAAGCATTTTCACTAATTTAAAGTATATGATGCTCTCAACACAGATGTAATCAAAAGAAGTATTTATTTACACTTTTTACAGACTCATTCCATATATGAAGAGGGTTTTGTAATGTCACACATCAGTATATTCATAATAAATGCGTACTTCTGATCTCCTGACACTCTGAAGTGACCGAATGCTTTCACTTCTCGTTCGGATATTTGATTTCTTGAACAATCTCCGTGAAAATGACCGACACATGAAAAAGTAAATGATGGGGTCTAGGCATACATTGCATGCCGACAAAAAAAGTGTCATTTCTTTGCAGTAATAGAGAATGATATGTCCTGAATCATCTAACAGCCTGTCCAAATGGCTAAATGTAAACGGTATTCGACATAAATGATAGGGCAGAAAGCATGTAAAAAAGACAGCCACCACAACTCGGATGCTTTGATTATGTTTTCGTTTTCTGCTTGATTGACTAATAAATTGCTTGCTGGATTTCTGTATGTACCTGGATATTGCAATGTAACATCCAATCAGTATCACTAGCACAGCAGCGAATAAACAGCTGTTGACGTGGATGACTGCCTCGTGCCATTTCACACCTAGAGGACTTTTCAGTTTTGTGCATTCGTTGATGGTTTCCACTGTTGGTTGACCATTTGTAAGGATGATGTTGGGTAAGGCCAGAAAACCCATGACCACCCAAACACAAGCAGACAAAACCTTTGTAAAAGTGATGCTGTACATCCTGGAATCGCCAAATGGCTTCACCACCTTCAGGTACCGATCGATGCTGATCAGTCCGAGGAAGATGATGGAAGTGTACATGTTCGCATAAAACAGAACAGATGAATAGCGGCAGAGGAAAACATTGAAGTACCATGGCCCAAATCCTGTATCACGAACTATCCGGAAGGGAAATGTCAGGGTCATTATCAGGTCTGCCACCACGATGTTTTTGAGATAGAAAATGAAACTCGTTTTGTTTCTAATATGGAAGAAAATCCACACCGCAAGGCCATTAAGCAGAAGACTTGCTATAAATATGACAAGGTAAAGAACTGGTAGGACAATTGTGACAAATTCCTTGTTAGCAGTTGTGTTCTTTGTGTGCAGATCGCTGGAGTTACTTGAAATAGAACTGCCTTCATTCAGTTCATCATCTGTGAAAGAACAAATTAACCTTAGCTATGATGGTAATGACCAACATTTGCTTTTTTACATCAATGATATCAAGGATGAAAAATAGCCACTCAGATCACAACTAGGAAGCAAAAGTTTTGATTGAGTAAGATTGACATTTTTGGGAGCAGCTGAATGGTGCAGTGGATAGAGTGCCAGACCTGGAGTCAGGAAGACTCACCTTCCCGAATGCAAATCTGGCCTCCAACACTTACTAGCTGTGTGACCCCGGGCAAGTCATTTAACCTTGTTTGCCTCAGTGTCTTTATCTGTAGAATGAACTGGAGAAGAAAATGGCAAACCCCTCTAGTATCTCTGCCAAGAAAACCCCAAATGAGGTCAGGAGGAGTTGGATATGACTGAAACAAGTGAACAACAAGAAGTATTTATTTGGTTGTGTGTGTGTGCGTGCGCGCGCGTGCATGAGCACATGTGCACTTACTGATGGTCCATCCGTTATGTATCGCTTAAGTTTTACAGTAGATAGAGCACTGAATATGATGCCTGAAAGACCTGAGTTCAAATCAAGCCTAATATTCTTACTAGCGGTATGACCTACGTAAACCTCTGTTTGCCTCTGTTTCCTTACCTGTAAAATAGCACCTAGCAGAATTCCAAGGATACTCTGGGGATCCAGTGAGATGATAGTTGTATTATGCTTCAACCCTTAAAATTCTATATAAATGCAAACTAATTTTATTTCATATCATATAAATATCTAATTGTATTATTAAATACTATATAAATTATGTATTTTATATTTAACTGCTTAGACATGTAGAGGTTGGGAGGCAGTTGAACTGGTAAAAGACTTGAAATATATTGCTCTGGACATGCTTGAGCCCTTTAGAAAACCTAGTTCTAGACAGTTATGGGGCACGGTTCCCCAGAAGCACTAATTTCATTAATTTTAATGATAATGATGGTAACACTACTCTTGCTACTGAGGGACTAGGTTTTTGCATCACTGGGCAATGACTAGCTTAGTGCTACTTCATCACTCTTATGCATGTTAGAACCTGGCAGAGCTTCAGGTTTTTTATGGGTATATAAAGTTAATGTTGTCATTTCCATTTATACATTCAAATGTCTTTTGCATGTATATATGTCTGTCATGTAATGCACTAAACATTTCACAAGTGCCTCCTTTGTGTATTATCTGCAGAAGTAAAGCATAAGCAGATAGTCCTTTTGAATTCATAACATACGTTTGGCAATAATTCCCCCTCCTTTCCTTTCTTTTCCCTTTCCCATCCTTTTTTCTCGTTTCCCTCTCTTTCTCTCTTCCTTCTGCTTTTTCCTTTTCCTCCTTCTTCCATGAATGACTTGATTTCTTCTTGACCAAACTCTTTTGCAGTGCATTAATTTTTAGGCATGAGCTGGAAGAAATGGTTCCTATTAGTCAGTTTCTGTGTGCCATTTTTAGAATTACGTCTGTCGTTTCATTCAACAGAGATGTAGCAAAGAGGTTAGTTTTTTAAAAATTGCTAATTAGGACCCTCTAATTTTTACCTGAGTTGAAAATGTAAACTTTTCCTGCATCATTTTCTTTCTTTTATGTTCCTTCCTTCTCCCTCTGTGCTATGAATTGTTTTGTTTTGTTTTTATAGCTAGTTTCCCTTCACGCAGGCTAGTAATTTCTCTCTGGACTATCCTGTTCTAAGACCAAGGTATTAATTAGCCTTTATGATTTGAAATGCCTGATTCAGTTCCCATATGCATTATTTTTCCCAGTTGTGAATGTTCTCTACAGTCGCCTCCTAAACCCCCCTTGCTCAATGAAGTGTCCGAGCAATGTCTGTCACCTAAGATATGCCTGTCCCCTCCTCCCTCTGGCTCCCTCCCTCAGCATCTTTCTTACCATTAAAAGTACTTTTGTAAATGTATGTTTTTATTGGACTGAGGCATTATGTTAGACTGTCAGGAAGATGGGGTTTGGAGGAAGCATGAATTAGATTATGGCTTTAGTTTTATCCTGGCTTTCTATATATAAATCTCACCTGTTTTACCTCCACTGAATCCTTGCTCTCATCTTGACCCTGGGTTCTCAGAGAACACACTCTGACAAGTCCTATAGCTCAGGGATGCTTTCAAATTGGGTCCATATGTGGCTGTTTGTCCATTGGCTGTGTTCAGAGAGAACCAACACCTGGGGGACAAATTTATTGTCTACAGAAACTCTCTGCCATGACATACTCAGTGACTTACCTAGGGTCACACAGCCAGTACGTGACAAGGTCACCTCTCTATATCCTGCTTCATGAGACCTCTCATTTCTTCTTCAGAGTTAGTTTACCAAGTATCTCTTTTTTTTTTTGTTCCAGTAGTTATAGTTTGTGAGATGGAATATTCTTAGAGCAATGCGTTCAACATTCCAAAAGCTTTTATGAAATGCCTACTGCTATGGTAGGAGATATAGAGACAAAATGACCAAATACCACGTGTCCTCAGGGAACTTATAATGTGTTAAGAAGGTATCATACTTCAGTATAATAGTAGCAATACTAAAAATTATATGGTATAAAGACATCTTATAGGATGAAAGAGAGGTAAGTCTTCTGAGGTACTCAGCTGATGTAGGAGTAGATCCCAGCTCTGGGGAAGAGCCTGAACAAAAGCAGGCTGATCTTGGATGGGATGATGCTAGATGGTCCAGTGGATAGAAAGCTGGACATAGAGTTGAGTTTGAACCTTGCCTCAGTCAGTTATTAGCCATGTGACCCTGAACACTTGCCCTGAACCTCTCTCTATCTCATTTTTAAAATGCGAAAGTTGAATTCCAAGTCTTTAAACTTCCTTCCAGCTCAAAAATCTATGAATAGAGAGAAAAATAATGGACTTAGTAATAATTGCTGACATTTGCATAACACTTATATTGAGGAAGCATTTTATACAGAACACAATGGTCTGACTCCCTCATAATGGAAGATCCAAGTAGAGAAGGGTAAAGAAATTCATTTGAGAGGAGAACTACCCGTCGGAATGGAGTTCCTGAGTTCTAAGGAAGTTAGATCACCGCTGTGGGTGGTCAGACAGGTGGAGGAGGAGGAAGAGGAAGAGGAGGAAAACTGAAATAATTTTCAAGGCACTTTTTAAAAATTCTTCTTCTTAAGATATTACAACCTTGTCCCAAAGAACCAGCAATTAGATGTGAAGAAAGATTATGGTCACAGAATGCATGTAAATGAATTCTATTGTAACTAATGTGATAAAATATATAGATAATTAATATAAATTAATAGACATGACTGACCAGAAAAAGAATGCCAGCAGTGCTGGTGGGTGGTGGTTCTTGAGTCATCTTGTGGTTTTGAGACAAGTTGGTATTCAACTTGATTATGTCTATCTTGTGTTATCTCCCACTGTTCTGGCAATCAACGTTCATGTACAGTGTTAGCCATTAGTGCAAAGGGAGAGCTTCTGATTAATGCAGAAGGGATAAGCCTAGACCTGATTGTTTGCTTATGTAGTCATTCCAAAATCTGAGCTCACTTTTAGTCAAATTAGTTGTGACTTAATTTTAAATATAACGTGATGAGAGAGGAAAACCATGGTTCCAAGAAAGACTCGGGAAGGAGGCTTTCGAGGCATTTCTTTGGTGTGTTCTTAAGGATAGGTCTTCCAATTCACCTTCCCTTTCAGCTCTCACCCTTCATGTTTCTAAAGAAATATCTTCCTTCTTTCTCCAAACACTTGTGGCCCCAGCAGCTCACATTTCCCTTGCTCAAGTTCTCTTTGCTGCTAGCTGACCACATGGCTGAATAACGCAGGCACAAGGAATTGAATGAAACCTTTTAATTTTTTTACTACCCCAGATTGTGACATGCAGTATTGTTTCCCCCATTTGTATGTAAGAGTCCTGCCCAGGTAGAAAATCTTATGATGACACCAACCTTGGTAATTCAATTAAGGAAATACCAGCTGCTATTTCTCCTCTCTTGGCCAGTTAAACTGGTAAGCTTCTTGAGGTTTGCTTTTTATCCATTTTGCATGTCCCTCCCTATGTTTTGGGGAGTGCTCATTTGCGCTTCACTGATTAATGTTAGTTTTATTTATTTGAATTTTGGTACGGATTCCTAGAGTCAGGGCTGTCAAGAACTCCCACCTCCCAGTGTGGAATCTTCCTTCCACTGTCACAGATCAGTGGCTCATCTGTAACTTGATCTTAGAAAGTTGTCTGGGAGGTTGGGTGATTTGTCCAGGGTCATATAACCAGTTTGGCAGAGATGATATTTGAACTTGCTTTCTTGGTTGATGGAGCTTTAAGGGCTTGGAGAAAGAGACAGAAATAAAGAGAGGGAGAGAGAATGGAGTTTTGTTTTTTCATTTCTCCCACAGACTTTTTTGGGGAGCTCGTTAGCTCTACTCATGGAAAGGATTTAATTTGACTTTCTTCACTCACTGCAATGCTCTGAGCTATACTGGTTTTTATAGATTTGAATACAATGCCAAGGAGGTGATATATACAAGAGTTGTAATAGGAAGCAGTTGTTGGTACTGATCTTAAGGGGAATAGGAGGCAGGGAATGAAGGATTTCTTTTCTTAAGCTATCATGTTGACATTTGATTTTGTAGTTGCAAAAAGACCATATGGCATCATCATGTCTGTATTTGAGAATGAGGCATCCTCTTTGATAATCCCCCATCCCCATGGGTGATGAATTATTGCTCATCAGGGGGTGGGGCTTTTTGGCCCAAAATGTGGAAGTAGCAACATTTTGGCTCCCTAGTACCTGATAGGGTGGGAACCAAAAGCTGAAGTAATACAAATTATAGGGTGTTAGCGTGAGCATTTTCTAAAGAGTTACCTACGGTGATAGGGTGACATTGTCTTTTGCCTTCTTGGGAACCTCAGTGAACCTGGCTTTAGAAAATTAAATCTAGAAAATAATATGCAGTCGGTTGCGGTTTTAATAATGCTTCTTACACATAAGATTATTTTCATCCTAAGCATTATTTTGGAGCTGATCTCATGAGAAAATAAAAAAAAAAACCTTAAAATAAAGTGAGACACGTCAAACATATCTAAATAGTGCCAACAGACGGGTTTGGTATTTTGATTCAGGAAAATTCAGGTGTGCTTCTGGTGATTTAAAAGTTGCTATCTTTGGTTATTATTTAAAAAAAAAACCAAGAAAATGACCAGTGGTAGAAACAGATACTTGTGAACCATATGAGAATTTCTTGTATTTTCAGGTTTCTGGTTTTTACCTGGTAATTTCCCACGCATCAGGTTCAGCCCCATTCTTTAGGATAGATTTTTAAGCCAAAATGCTTGTCAGGACACACACGGATAAGACTGAGTCTTGGGTTCAGCACAGGCTGTGTCTATCTGCATTCCTAGGCAAAAATGAAGTGGAAAAATAAAAAATAAAATAAATATTTCAATGGGAAGAAATTTCAGTTTCTCTCTCACTGTGCCTCTCCCTCTCTCCCTCCATCCTTCCCTACCTCGCCTCCATCTCACTCTCCCTCCCTTTTTGTGAAAATTTATTTTTCTGGTCTCTGGGGCTTAGTCACCCATGTGGATATGAAGGATGGAATTACCATGTTACTCTCCTAAATTTCTGTTCTCATTGAGTGTTGCCTGCTCTTGCCTACGCTGGCCTGCCATAGAGCCACCTATGACCTCCTGCTCACAAGGCCTTGGGCCGTTTTACTACTGATCTTTGTGGTTTTGTGTCTGCCTGAGGCTCTGGTACTTAATATAGGTCACCTTCTCCTTCTCATCTCATAGAAGCAACAACAGCGTAGTAGGAATGACCATTGTAGAACCAGCTATAGTCACTGTCCTTAGACAAAACTCTTTCCTCAGGACACTCCAGGGATGTACATGTCTTATTATTTTCATTCCATAAATTCAGACCAGGAGGTCCTGAGAGGTGAAAAGAATGGTCCAGAAACACATGCATGATCTTGAGACATGTGCTGGCATTTTTCACTTATTTCTTCTCAAATGTGAAATTCCACTTAACTTTGACTTGTGCTTGGGGCAGTCCTTCTCTATGGTAACAATGGTACATGAATAACAGGGTTGGGTCCCCCCGCCATCAGACAGTCTTAAGAATGAGAGCACTAGGAGACCTTAGAAATGAGCAGTCAGTACCTCTAGTGAGGAAAGTGATGCCCAAAGAAACTGCACAGATCAGAAGTAGCAAATGGGGGATTTGAATCCAACTTCCTTGACTCCGGACCACTATGGGCATATGGAAGAATAACTTGGGATTGTGGAAAATAAATAGTAAATTCTCACATGATAAAAAAGAATTCCTACAACATCTGAAATTAGTTAGCACGATGCCTGGCACATAGTGAATACATAGTAAATGCTTGTTGCTTGATGAAATTCTACTTAAGAGTTTAATTGCAACTAGAAGTCTGGTTTGGTCAGACTCAGAATAGCGTGATCCTTTATGAGAATGAAATTGGCCTTTAACAAGAAAAGCATGAACTAATAGGTTCAGAATCATCTCCTATCTTGGAGTCTTGTATCTGACATTTAAAGGAATTGTGGGACCATGGAAAAGACATTAGTGAACCTCCATTTGATAAGGACAGACACAAGATGCAGATAATTATACCTATAGTATTTCTGTTGCCGGATGATTATAAGGGGTCAGATGAGATAAGGAACATAAAGGACTCTACAGATGTCACCAGTCACAGTAGTTGGGAATGTTATGATTCTCCTCACTACGAGTACGTCTTCATTGGATCATAGGTTCATAATATTATTATTGCATTGGATGATTGAATCAGAAAAGGAATTTGTTAATACTCTCACTCTGCCTTTAGAAAATTTCCAAAGTCCTGACTCTAATGTTTTCTCATTTTCCACTCCACTCTTAGTCATAGGAGGGGCTAAGTCACTGTTGTGAGAGATTAAGAGACTATAAAGGAAGAAGGGTGGCATGTTCTCATAGAAAAACTCATTCTAAGAGGAACTAGGCTCTCTTGGATGCATTGAAACCATGTGGGACTTCCATGACCCTTCATAATTTTTCCGTTCACATGGTTAGGCAACCTCCAGTCTAGCCCTATTGTCTCCCCTTTCTCTTCCTCTCTCCCCTCCCTCTTTCCCTTTCTCTACCTTTCCCCCTACCCCCTTCCCTTTGTCTGTCTGTCTTTCCACCAAAATTGCCATAGGAAATTCTGTAGAATGTAATAAACATTTCTTTCCAGGTTACCCTTTTACAGCTGACTAGACACCAGTATATTAAAGAATTTTACTGGTAAGAAAGGAAAAAGTCTTGTCTTCCACAGCAGATGTTCTGCCCTTTCTCCTATCATCATTGCTGAAGATATTAATCTGAGATTCCATGAAAGAGAGGCATGACATTTTAGATGAGGATTCTTTCAGACAACCATATCATAAACCCATTTTTGAGATAAAGGACCCAATTTTAAGGTCTTCTTTTCTCTCCCTGTGCATGGTATATTTAGGTGCTCACTAAGTACTTGTTGGTCGATAACACCTTTTCTTATTTGGGATATTTCCGCTATTCTGGAGCCCCCTCCCTATAAGATGAACAGAGTTGGAATAAGGAAAAATTGAAATGAATTAATTTCACATTTTAATCTTCAGTTTCTATTAAAGTACAGAGATGAAAGGGGAGTGAAAGTTGCAGCTATTAGACACAAGCCATCAGTGGATTTAAATTATCTTGAATAATTAAACTTTGCCAGTATAGAAATGTTACTTTTAAGAAAACAAGTGGATTTATAGTCTCTCTCCTTGTGAACCTTCACTACAGGCATTGACTTTCCTCTTTTGACTTTTATCCAATACAACAAACATATAGTAAGCCTGTTTTTGGCAAGATCATGCCTGGCCCTGTGAATGCTGCACACAGGGTCAGAGAGTAATGCAGCCTGACTGGAACATGGGGCATATAAAGCTAAAGGAGTAGGAAACAAGGCTGGAAAGGTGAAATTGAAACTCTGTTGTCCAAGACTTTGAATTCCAGAAATGGGAGCTATATCTTATTAATTGAAAAATGAAGAGCCATGGAAGTTATTTCTATAACAGAGTGACATGACGAGAGCCTCATTGAAAGTTCCTCACTGTAGAACCAGACTTGCTAAGAATTATATGCATTGGAAGCACCAACCTACAGAGGAGAAGTGTAGATTCATGTAGGATATTAGGTTACTGTGGTAACATGACACTGGATGGGGGTGGGGGTGGGGGTGGGTGGTGGGTAGGAGGTAGTGGATAGATAGAGTCCTAGACTTGGAGGCAGGAAGACCTGAGTTGAAATCCTGCCTCAGGATTTTACTCCCTTGAGCCATTTTCCCACTGTTGAAGGATTGGTTATATTTCAGAGTCTTATGGTCATAGGATTTAGAATTGGAAGACTTTAGATTTAGTTATCTATTTTAACTGTATTATTTGAGAGATAAGGAAATTGAGATGAGTTCAAGTGATTTCCACAAAGTCATATAGATATTAAGTTGTTTTTCAATCGTATCCAACTCTTTCTGACCCCATTTGAGGTTTTCTTGTCAAAGGTACTAGAGTGGCTTGCCATTTCCTTCTCCAGCTCATTTTATGGACAAGAAAACTGAGGCAAACAGGGTGAAGTAACTTGCCCAGGGTCACACAGCTAGTAAGTGTCTGATGCTGGAAATTAACTAAGGAAGATGAGTCTTCTTGACTCTAGACCCAGCACTGTATCCACTGAACCACCTACCTGCCAGAACTAAAGTTTGAAGTCAGGTCATTTGTGCCTTTTACCACTCTGAGATGTTGCTGCTTTGGGGTGTTCCCTCCGAAGATGCAGCTCACAGGTCCTCAGCCATACAACTCTTTTCACTTTCTTTTTCACAAGGTATTTACCTGATGTTTTAGAAGTCTCGTTTTTTTTTTTGAAGGGGCAGGTAGGTTGGACAGTGGATAGAGTACCAGTGTCAGAGTCAGAAGGACCTGAGTTCAAATCTCATCTCAAACGCTTGACACTCGCTAGCTGTGTGACCTTGGGCAAGTCACTTAACCCCAATTGCCTCATCCTGGGTCATCTCCAGTCATCCTGATGAATATCTGGTCACTGGATTTAGATGGCTCTGGAGGAGAAGTGAGGCTGGTGACCTACACAGCCCTCCCTCACTCAAAACACAGTCAAGTGCAAGTCATGTCATTATTTCTCCGATGGCATAGTCTTCTTCGGCAACAAAGAATGAACACACACAAGAAGCCTTTGACCATTACTTATGTACCCATATGGCATGTAGGCTTCTGTACCCATTATCCCTCACTCTGTCTTTTCTCATCACACTTCCCTTACACCAATTGGGTCCACAAGTCACTGTTGGTAATTTGTGTTCTGGGAAGGTATGGGAGAGAGAACAGTTAAGCTATGGTGAGGTAGAATTTTCTCTCTAATATCCTTCCCCAAAATCATACCGGCCCCCTGATTACAGTACTGCCAGGACCTTGGGCAAACTTTCTCATCCCAAAGGAATTGCATGGACTTGAAAGTCTTCCTTTTCTTGTTTTTGTGACCATTACCATGCTTTTTTAATAAGAGCTAGTAGCACTTTAGGGTTTTCAAGTCCTCCACATATATTTACTCATTTGTTCATCACAAAATCCCAGGGAGGTAGCTTTATTTTTAATTCCCATTTTATAAATGACATAACTGATACTGAGAGAGGAGGTTAAGTAACTCATAGGAAACAAATGAGACAGGATTTAAACTTGGGTCTTACAGACTTATAGCATTCTTTCTATACTAGTTGCCATCTTCCATTGAGTTCTTATGTATCTCTGTGAAATCTGAGAGCAAAAAAATTATATTAGTTTATCATTAATTATTAATTATATTATTTATATCACTTAAGGGCCTTTTAGCGATGTCTTTGGGTAAAGAATCTATTGGTTTTCTCTCTCTTGTGCTTTAGTGATGGGAAACATTCCAGTTGATACAGGTCACTGGACCATTTGAGGACCCTTTGGGATTGCTCCCCCAGTAACCATTGGATTTGTAGCTTCTACTTCCACTTTCAAAATGGACTTTGTTTTCCCTATAAAGGATAAGGGTCACATCTTGTGACCTGTGACATTTGTCCTTTAAAAATCTCCATTCCCAAGAGCTCTTAAACTGGGAAGCTACATTGTCCTTTCAGTTGGTTTAGAAATGAGTGCTGAGTGCTAGGCAGCGTTTGTAGGTGCTGAACAGAGCATAAAATTAAACATGGTCCCTTCCCATCATTGAAATTCATTAAATTACATCTTAACATGGGTGGAACAAGTGTGAAAATGACTGTTGTGCTAAGGAAGACCTTTCCAAACAGGAAGAGCCAGCAGACCCATGCAGCTGTGAAATTAAAATGCATTTATTTCTTTGTCTTTTAACATTCCCTTTATTTCAGGGTTTGATTAAGTCTGTCTGGTTTTTGATGAAAAGGTATCATTTAAAAGTCATTCCTTAGGCACATAGCAGGTGCTTAATAAATGCTTGTTTTTGTTATTATTGAAAGTTGCTTTCCATTTTTGCATATGACACTTTCCAGCTGTGGGACAATGAGAAATTCATTTAATATCTCTCAGCCTATGTTTCCTTATTTATAAAATGAGCATAGTCCTTGTCAAAGTTGAGTTGTTGATCTGCATTGAGGACGATTTCCATAGTTAGTGAAAAGCATTTTCACAACCTAATGGATTCACATCAATGACAATTGCAGATTTAAATCCTCTCTTCTCCCCTCCAAGAAAAACAAATAAAGCAAAAATAAACCTAGAGGACCTAAGACAGATTTGTTGAGAAGCTTACATGAAGTGCAAAAAGTGTTTTTAAAATCTTAATATGCTATGTAAATGTCACTTGTTCTGTTTGACAGAGGTAGAATTTTATCACCTGATATATCAAACAATTGGGCTTTAGCACTTTGCCCTTAGTGTGGGGTCCATTACTGGGAACATGAAAGGTACTCCTCAGGTTGGTTCAGTAACAGCATGCTTAGGGAATGTGTAATTACAGTAGAACAACGTTAAGAGAATATTTCTAACCTTAATGCTTAACTTGATTAGGGGGTGCTGTGAGAATGTACCTATATAAAATATTTCAGAAATCACGAATCTCCAAGTCCCAGTACTCATATAGGCAAACTTGATCTAAATCTCTTCCATCATTATAGGCAGATCTCCATTTTTACATAGAGAAATTCTAGGTCACCAGGAATAAACCAATGGACCGGTGAAGAAAATGGCTCTTTAGGACAATTCCTAGTGCATAGTAGGTGCTACAGAAATAAATGCTTCTTGAATGAATGAATGAATGTTGACATGTCAGATCACAAAATTTGGGTAAGGGTTAGATTTTCAAAAAAAATAACAAAACAGCTATTTTCAAACACTGCAGTAAAATCCAGATTGCTCACAATACATGATTCAGATGGTGTTTAGTCACATGTGACTAGAAGTCTACATATAGACATTCTGTTCTTTGACCTTGACAGGTTGTTAAAATGTTCTCATCATTGCCATTAACCTAGTAAATTAATCACATATGTGCTTACTGTTCTTATTCATTGTGGCTTTTCTGAGCCAGGGAGGTTGAAAATTAAAAAACTCAGTTGGCTTAACCCAGAATTGGTGCCAGGTTAGAGTGTGTGTGTGTGTGTGTGTGTGTGTGTGTGTGTGTGTGTGTGTGTGTGTTAGTTCTTCCTGTTATTATGTAAAATAATTTAAATCTTTGGAATTCATTTTAGTATTGATTGCCAACTCCTATACACATCTCGTCCACAGAGTCCTTCGTGAGGCTGAGCCCCAAACGTGAGACAGACTTGGGGTGATAGTTTCCTCTTATACATAAAGTTGGCTAAGCAGTCATTTGTGTCATGTTCCATGTTTGTTGGCCTTGGACATGTAGTTAAGCTCTTCTGAATCTTAGTTTCCTTATCCAAAAAAATGAGGGAGCTGGGCAACTGTATCTTAAAGGTCCCTTCCAAGAGGTATTTTTGTTCCTCCTTGCAGTTGGCATTAGAAGATAGGAGATCATGTCCAGTGTTGATGACTCATGTAACCATGACCTTGCTTCACTTCTGCATCCACAAAATAGGCATCAAGACTTTCATTAGCTATTTCACAGTTTCATAGGACTAGATTTAGAGCTGAAAGAAACCTGAGAGGCCACCTTGGTCCAATCCCTTCATTTTAGAGCTGAAGAAACTGAGCTGGAGATGGAGCAACTTGCTCATGCTCTCATAGGTAGAAAATGTCAGACTTTGGGATTTGAACCCACCACCTCTGGTTGTTGTGGGGTAAATCCTGGGTAAATTTTAGAGTATTATGTAAATGTGGGCCATTATAAATTAGCATGAATTTAATAGGTGTCTTCTACCATGTTGTTAGATGTTGGACATGCAAAGTTAAAGTGAAAAACAATCCTGTACTCAAGTAGCTTATCTTCTATTTGGGAAGACAGTAGATTCATAGGCAATAATTTAGGGTAATTGGGGGCTTGGGGTGAGAAGAGGTACTAACAATAGGGTAAATCAGGAAAAGGACTCATGGTTTTGGTACAAGTTCTCCCTCCACCCATCCAGATGGCCACTCAGCTGTAACTCTTTGCTCCCTGAGTCAGTGACTTGCCTGTGGTTCCATAATTAAAAAGTTTCCAAAGCAGCCTTTGAACCTAGGTCATTCTGATGACCAATTCAGCACTACCCACTATCCTTCGCTGTTAATTATTATTTTTTATTTTAATTCACCATGATTAAGGCAGCCTGATATAGTGGATAGAGCTCTGTCTGAAACTAAGAAGACTGAATCCTGCTCTGACACATACCAGCTGTATGCCCATAGCACACTTGCTTAATCTGTCAGTGTTCTGGGCAGCTCTTTAAGAAAGTGATTCTTCCTTAACCTTTCTGCTGTCATGGACACTTTGGGTAGCCTGATAAAGCCTAGTGACCTCGTCTCACCATAATATTTTTGAACACATAAAATAAAATACTTCTTAGGATTACAAAAGAAACTAATTATGCTAAAACAGAGTTTTAAAAATAATTTTTAAAACTATTAAAATTTTTTTAAATCAAGTTCAGAATCCAGGTTAAGAAGCTCTACTCTAAGTCTGTAAGATGCAAAAGCAATGCCAGCCTGCAATGATGAAGAGGTTCCATACTTAAAAGTTCCCTGTATCACTGAAATCCCTTGTAATCCTATCGTCAACATCATCATTATCTCACATAGTGCTAGGTGTACAGTAGATGCTAAATATTTATACTGATGAATTGTTATATAAAAATTAGTGGTACTTCTCTATGGTCCCTTCTTGTAACCAGTTTCAAAGTATTTTCCAGTATATAAAATTTCACAATCGATGGAGGCTTTCCTTTTATCAGCTCAGTAACTTCCACTTTCCTGAAACCTGTCTTTGAAAACTTTCCTTTCATTAAATTGCAGACACCTTTAGTTGTCTCTTTCAGTTTTTAAAAATGTCTCATCTGGGGAGATCAGGGGGAGAATAAGGAGACATGAGAACCAGGGTAGGAATTTCTTTAAAGAAAACCTACTTTTTTGGAGTAAGTTTATTGGCCCTTGAAGCTTATTAGTCTTTGAAGCATGGTATAGTGGGAAAAAATGTGATTAGAGTCAGAAAAACCTTAGCTTAAATTTTACCCCTGACAGTCCCTACTGGCTCTGTGACAATGGCTAAGGTATAAGAAACCCCCAAATGGATGAAATGGGAAAGGTCTTAAAAGATAGTATATAGCTACCTCTCTCAAAGGGTTTTCCGTCCTTTAAAACACTGTTATCATTAATATCATCATCATCATCATCATTATATACTTCTCCAGGGATAAATTCCTCCAGTACTTAGACAACACCATGCAATTTAAACCCTTAATTGCATCTTTTTTCTTATTGTTTCATTTGCATTATTAAAGTTCATAATGAGACAGTGATAATACTTATGTTGTAGCCTTAAGATTTGGAAGCATTTACAAAATATTCTCAGTGTTTTTAAAAAATTCCATTTCTGTTGCCTTTTCATCTAGATTCTGAGCTTTTCTAGGGCAGGGACGACATCTTCTTTGATCCTGTGTTCCTTCCATTAAGGATCTACCCTAGTTGTGTCAACTCATAGAAATGAAGGCCACTGTGCCATATGTAAGGCTCCCGATGTATCGTACCTCACCTTCATGCAATAAATAATATATTTTAGCTATTTTTTAGATAATAGATAATATATTTTAAAACTAACTTATTTGATAAATATTTCCCAATTGGGTTTTAATATAGTTCATGCCCTACTTAGGAGTATTGTGGCTGTGTTTGACACCTCTGAATGGTGGCTATTGTCTCCCTCTCAACCTTTTTACATTTCATGGGTACCAGCTATCCAGCATTTGAACTACACATGGGATTGATCCACGTCCTTTTGGATGATCCATGTGCTTGATGAATTTTCACCCCTCTCCCTTCTCATTCAGAGATCATTTTGGAAAGGTCATTATTGAAAATATGTTACTGCTAATGGGGCAGGCGATCACATTGTGGTCAGAAGAAGGGATGCAAGGACACTCTCAAGGTCCTTCTCAAGAACTTTGGATTTCACTGTGCAACATGCGAGACACTGGCACAGGACTGCTCAGAATGCATGCCCACATCAGAAAGGGTGCTGTGCTCTATGAGCAAAGCAGAATTGAGACAGCACAAAGTAAACATAGGATGTGCAGATTTGGGATTTCCACCCCAAATATTCACACGGACTATCTGTGCACAGGTTGTGGTGGAACATTCTGAGCTTGTATTGGTCTGAGCAGCTGCAGTCGGACACACTGAAACTTCACTTTATCATAATGATGTTATGTTGGTCTTATTCAAGAACGAAGGACACCAACCAACCTTCTATCATATATATGTCTATTGCCTTTTGGGTCTCCTGCAATTTTGATTCATTGGAGATTAAGGTGGCCCACTATTCCCAGCTATTCAGTATCACTATTTGAATATTAGGATTGTTTTTCATTTGAAGATGAGTTTTTGGACCAGACAACAGTTTTGAAGCTTGAAAACATGGCATCATTTCTGAAATGTGAGCCACTCTGATCTCTTCATCTTGTTTAATTCTAGACCACTATACAATTCCTGTTTCAGGTATATATTTACCTGTGTAGAATAGAAATTCGTTTAAAACTAATGCAAGTCCGGAAAACAAACCCCAAACCTACATGAATTTAAGGAGAACCAAGTAGAATCTCTTGATGATTGTTTTCAAGTCAACAAGCATTTAAGTGTCTGTTACGAGTTAGTCACTGTATTTAGGTCTTATCTTGGGGATACAAAAGCAACAATGAAATAGCCCCTGCCTGCAAGGAACTTACATTCTACTACATGTCACTTCCTATAAATAAGGGTCAGTGTAGGCAGCTAAGTGTCACACTGGATAGAGTGTCAAGCCTGGAGTCAGGAAGACCTGAATTCAAATCCAACCTCAGACACTTACTAGCTGTATGACCATGGGGAAATCATTTAATCCTATTTGCCTCAGTTTCCTCATCTCTAAAATGAACTGGAGAAGAAAATGGCCACCACTTGAGTATCTTTACCCAAAAATATCACAAATGAGATCATGGAGAGTCAGACATGACTGAAATGACTTAGCAGCAGCCACAAAGTGGACAGAGATGAGTACTGAATATGATTAAGAATGTAAGGCTGGCTCCCTTGCTGTGTCACTGATACCATCCTACACCATGTTCCTTGATGCATACTATGGGCCAGGGAATGATTTTCACCATTCCCTGCACTCATTTTGACCTCTTCTACCTTGGCTCTCACCATTATGTGGGCCTTTGAACTTGGCCTGACTCACCTCTGCTCATTGTTCCCTATTATCTCCAGGGGCAAATGAAAAGTCCTTCATTTGACATTTAAGCTCTTTATAACCTGGTGCCTTCCTTCCTATCTTTCCAGTCTTCTTACACAGGACACATCTCCATCAAACTCTATGATCAAGCCATACTGGCCAACTTATTGTAGCACATACATAGTGCTCCATGTGCCTTTTCCCCGTGTTTGCATGCTCTGTGCCTCGTACCTGGAATGATTTGCTACCTTACTTCTACCTCTTGTAAGCCCTAACTTCCTTCAGGAGACAGTTGAAAGGATACCTTCTTATAGGAAAACTTTCTCAATATCCAGATACCAGTGCCTTCCCCATCCATCTTCTCTGTTTCTTGAATGTGCCTATTTTTAAAAAATAATTTTTGATGTCATTTTTTACTATCACGTAATTTCCCCTAGTTTTCTTCCTCTACCTTTCCCAGAGAGCCACAGTTCTATCTATACATAGTCTAATTCATTAGAATGAGAGCAGTAACTAATTTCAGTCTTTCTTTGTATTCTCAGAACATAATAAGTGCTTAGAAATACTTTTTGATGTATTGAATGAGATGGAATTCAGAGGTCACTCACTTCATAAAGCCTTGAATCCCCCAGCTAGAAATAATTCTCCCAATTCTTATAACACTTTGATCTCAAGATACACTTAGATTTGCCATGCTCATTTGTGCATCTGTCTTTCCTTAGCATTTTAGGATTAAGTCCTGTAATCTGTTTGAGGAGAGGGCCTGTGTTTTATTTCATCTTCATAGCTTCTATTCTCTTATACATCTAAAAATTGGATCATGACTTTTCATCTTGTGCTCAGTGGGTATTTCTTCTTGTATTGCCTAACCTTTGATATAAAGGGCTACCAGAGAGTTTTCTCTTTTAAAAAAGGGGATTTAATCTCGACTGTAATTGCATAACAAATCCCTCCGTAATTAGATAAAATAGAGGGCTCTGTTTGTGAACACAGCCCCTGTTTAATGGTGTTGAGCTTTGCTTCTGACCCTGGGAAAATGAGATAATTGAACCCTCTGGCATTTTCCTGCCTCCCTTGTAACTCTTACCATGCTTTGTAAGACAAGAAACAGGACCCTGGCCTACCATGTTTTTTAAGCCTGGATACTAAGTAGTTTTACTACATAGCTGCTGACCAAGGAAAGGCTCTGTCTCTCCTATATACATTTGCTCTAGAGTTAGGGAGTGGTCAGCATGAACTCTGGTGAATATGAATGTACTTGGCTTTCTTCCACCAGCCTGTTTTAAAGAAAAATTTGTGTCTCCTTTTGGGTTTGGCTTGATCTGACATCTTATCAAATGTAAGGTTTCGGTTGCCCATTTTCAGTCATGCTCTTTCTTATCTTTAGGTGATGACTCTAATGGTAGCTGGGTGGTGCAACCTAGAGTCAGGAAGGCCTGGATTTAAATCCAACCTCAAGACGATTCCTAGCTAGGTGACCCTGGGCGAGTCACTTAATCTCTCTGACTCAGTTTCCTCATCTATAAAATGAGGATAAATAGCACCTTCCTCTCAGGTACCTTTTGAGGATCCGATGAAGCCACCATGTCAAGTGCTTTGCAAACCTTAAAGTGACATATAAATGCCAACTCTGATGATAATGTTGAGAATGACATTCTGTGGAACTTTGTAAAGTGCTTTACGTACATCTGATTTCATTTGTGCCTTATAACCACCCTGTTCAAATAGGAAGTCTGGATGTTATCCCCATTTACAGTTGAGAAAAGTGAAGCTCAGAGATTTCCCTGTAGTCACACTCTCAGTTCTAGAGTCAGGATTCTGGATTCAAATTCTATTCAAGCAACCTTTATTAAGCCCCTTTCTTTGTAGAAAGGCATGGTGCCAGATGCTGGAGATACAGAGAAAAAGGGAAATAGCCCCCGCTCTGAAGAAACTTATTTTCTGACAGCAAGGTACCACCAAAGGTCATTACCGGTCATTTAATAAGCACCGTGCTAAATACTGGATACAAAACAAGTGGGGGAGAAGGTGCAAAAAGGATTCCTGCCTTCATGGAGTTTGTAATCTAATGGGGGCTACGGCATGGCCTGTACCTGACCCATGTATAATAGATGAATAGTAGTACAGATTTTTCTGCCTACAAATTCTGCACTCTTCTCCCTACTCGGAGAAGTCTGGAGCATAGCTCTCTCCCAGTAATGTGCTTAAGAGTGGTTGTAGAAGAAGAAACCAAGAGCTGGCAGTCTTAAGCTGACTTATCTAAAGTCATATAGTGACAGTTAAATCCAGATTCCTTTGACTCCAAATGTAGTGGCCTGGCTTTGCCTTCTCTTTCCTTCCCAATCCAATAATAATAAAAGCTAACATTCACATCACTCTTTAAGGTTTGCAAAGCACTTTATATATATTATCTCATTTATTCTCAAAGCAACTGGTAGGTGCTGTCATTTGTAGATAAGGAATATGAGGCAGACAGATTAAGTGACTTGCTCAACATCTCACAGTAGCGTCTGAGGCCAAATGTGAGCTCAGGGCCTTCTGACTCCAGGACCAATGCCTTATTTACTGAGCCACCTAGCTGCCTCTTTTCATCAGAATATAAAAATATATTTTTTAAAAGTCTAAAGTGGGAACATAAAGTACTTGGACAGAAAACAATCCTGTAATGTCAGTAAGAAATCACATTTTAATTAAAGCCCAGAGTTGAGAGATTTGCCCAAGGTTATACCACTATTTTGTATTGGAGCCAGGAACCAAAGCAAGTTCTAGCTGGAGTCCCATGCTCTTGATTTTCCCTTAATGCTGCCTCTGTTTGACCATTGCTCAGTTTCATTAAAGCCAAAATGTCCTATTTCAGTACAAGGATTGAAGCTATGTCTTTTCTTTATTCTTATTCATACCCTAATTATATTTAATTCAATAAGTGTTTCTCAATCATCTACTTATGTGTAAAACACATTTGGGTTCTAGCAACAAATAGGTCATGTCATATGAAAATATGCATGGTAAAAGTGAAAATATGAAAAATGATCCAGACAAACTGCTTTAGATAACTTTGTAGAAAAAGTGATGACTGGGAGCTGGAGGGATGAGGGCAGACTTCCTGCAGAACCTGTCACTTGAGCAGATTCTTAAAAGGAGATGTGGTTTCTGAAAGACAACGATGAGGAGGAAGTATGTACTGGGCAAGGGAGAATGGATGTGTGAGAATGGAGGACTAGCCTATGGGCAGGGAACAGTTTATGGCCTGTTTGGGTGGTGTATGTGAAGGGCCGGAATGGGAAGTTACAAAGCAAATACAAAAGACACATTAAGAAAAAACAACATGTATTATAGGATGCTATGAAAGGCATCGTGGCTAAGTGTCATGGGGTATGACATTCACCAAGTATAATACTAGGCAAAAGGAGAGATCCAACCAAAATGCTCTCGGAAAATTTGAAGAAGAAATTTAAGCTGGAAGATCTCATTGGGATGGTGACTTCTAAGCCGAGCCTTGAACATGGAAAAGAATTCTGGTAGGCAGAATTTAGGAAGGAAGGAGCCTCAGGCAAGGCCCACACACAAATATATGGAATTTAGGAGTTGGCAAACTGAGTGTGGGGGCAAAGAGTAATCCAGTTTGGCCGGAATGTGCAGTGCATGGTGGAGAAATTTTTGAAATAAGCCTTGGTTTGGAGATAGGTTGGGGGAAGGCTTTAAATACTGGGCTAAGGAATTTATATTAAATCCTAGCAACAGTAGGGAGCCACTGAAGGAGTAACAGGTTCAGATATTCATAAACAGTAAGGTCATTTCTGGCAGTTGTATTTGAGGAGAGAGGAAAGGTACTCTCTGAGGAAGGCTGTTACAATGGCTTAAAGAAGTGGTGAGTCCCTGGACTAGGGAGATGTCATGCTGAGCAGAGAGAGGGGTGGATTGAGGTGGAGGACTGTGGAAGTGGAACGAACAGGATTTGGCCACTGATTAGACCCGTGGGGGATGGTGGGGCAGTGAGAATGGAGAAGTGACAAAGAGGAATCTTGAGGTTTTAAGCGTGGGTATCCAGGAACGTAATAGCAACATTAACTGGAACAGGGACATTAGGAAGTGGGACAGTCTTTTTTGGAAAGATAATGAGTCCGATTTAGGATATCATGAACTTGAAATTACAACAATTTCTGAGTTCTATCTTGGGGCTCTGGGCATTTATGGATTCAAGGTTGGAAGTAAAGGAAAAGGTAATGGTGGGAAGCAGAAACTTGAGAGTCATCTCCAGGGGACTGGTCCTTCAAAGCATCAGAGTAGACAAAATTAACAAGAGAGAATACGGAAGGTAAAAGAGTTTGGGTTGTGCCGGAGGAGTAGTGTTGAAAGATTTGCTTTAGGTATGGGGAGAAGACACTGAACTGGTTAAGGAAGCCATCAGATTATTAGGAGCATTAGCAGCAATCAGATCATGAGGAGGAGGAGGAGGAGGAGGACCCGGAGACAACGATCCATAAATGCCAAAGAGGGCAAGTGTGTGGAAAGCTGCAGTAAAATTAGGCATATTGTACACCAAGCCTTGCCCTCAGTTTTTAGGTTACTAGCCCCAAGTGCTGCGATTAATCTTTTTTTCCTGTGTATCCAGCATGCCTTCTTGCTGCACCCCCACCTTCTTTGCCTTTAATTATAGCTTTTAGGATCCTTCATTGTTCTCTGAGAGAGCCTTGCCAGGCATATGCTCCTCCCTGACCTAGCAAACCATATTGAGCATGCAGTCCAGATCAAGCACACTGAAGCATCAGCAGGTTGTCTCTCAGCACGGGTGCTTTGCTGCTCAAAAGAAGGGAACTCAAGGAAGGAAGGAAGACAGAACCTGAAAGGCAGACAGCCACAAACCTAAATAAACGTAATCTCCCTCCTTCCACTTCCATCCCTCCATGTAAACAGTTCTCTTGCCCCTCTTTCTCTTGTTGAGTCCTTCCCTCCTCTTTTAAAACCGACTGTATGTGTAAATCAAACTTTAAATTGCTATATAAATACTAGTTGTATTTACTCCTACTGCCACTACCACCACCACTACCATTACTACCACTACTGCTAGCTGTATTTTCTACATCACCACTACTATCCCTACTACCACTACTACCACCACTAAAATCACCACTGCCACCATACTACTACTACTTTTTGGTGTGTAGATACTAGCTGTATTTACTACTAGTATCACCACCACCATATAATACTAGCTATATTTTCTACCATTACCACTATCCCTGCTACTACTACAATACCACTACTACAACCACTTAACCCACTACTGCCACCATACTACTACTACTACTACTATTTGCTATATAAATACTAGCTTTATTTACTACTATGACCCCCATCACCACCATTACTACTACTATTAGCTGTATTTACTATCATTACCACTATACCACTGCTACAACTACTTATACCATTCCTATTACCCCTAATACTACTACTGCCACCATACTACTACTACTAGTTGCATTTACTACCATTACTAATACTACTATACACTACTACCAACACTCTACTACTGTTACTACTGCTAGCTGTATTTACTACCATTACTACCACTCCTGTACACTACTACCACTGCTACTACTACCACCACTGCTTCTACTACCACCTACTACACTAAAACTATCACTACCACCACCGCCACCACCACCACCATTACTACTACACTACTACTATGCTTAATCTCATTTTATGGCTTTTAGATCTTTTTTTTTTTCTCCTTAGAGTATACCTTCTTTGAGCCTGGCAGACCCTAAGTTCGAATCCTACTACCTACACATACTAGTTGTGTGATGGTGGAAAAGTCGCCTAATTTGTCTGAGTCCCAGTTTCCTTATCTCAATGGGTATAACATTTTATCTGTAGCACTCATGAACTTGGATTGTCACAAGACTCAAATGTACTGTTTATATAAAATTCTCCATCAGTGTTGCTTATGAAGGCTTACTGCCTTTTTTCCCTCCTACACCTCAGACTAGGACACTGTGAAAACACCAAGACAATAAAGTTTTGAGGCTAAAGATTAAATTATTTTGGCTCTCAACCTACACTTTTTAGGGGTAGGAAGAAACCATGGCTAGTCAGCTTGTGAGAATATTAATGTAAACTCCCAGAAAAGTAAGCTAACTTCCTTTTTAGAATTGAGTGAACATTTGTTCCCATTGAAATCAGATCCATTTGATTTCTGAAATTCCTTATCAAAACAGAACACCCAATAGAAACTGCCCTCTTTTCATATAGATTATTTCAGTCTGATATATAGGTCACATGCTTCTTCACAAGGCAGCATTAATGGGCCATTCCATTACCAGTGCTCTGGAAGGCAATACCATGTAAGGGTGAGCTCTGGCAGATCTTATCAAGCTAGGAAGGCTTCAGGTGTGGGCCTGATGATGGGCGGTCTGTCTGAGCACCAACCTGGGCACAACTATTCATGAAGACTGTCTCTCTACTCAGTCTTGGGGAGGTCGTGTTCTGAAATGGTCCATACTGATCAGATCCCAGATCCTTGTATTGAAGTGTGTAGATCTGTGCTAAAAGTACAGTGGACTGTACCTTGAATCCCATACTTGTACTTAATTTCAGCTATTGATTTTTACCCATTTTGGATGGTGGTGGTAGAGATAGTGTCTATTAATGAAATGAAAACTTTAAAGAGTTTTACTTTCCTATGATTGTAATCCATGGTTTTAAATCTGGAAGGGACTTATGTTCATGTAGACCTTCTAGTCCTTCATCTTATAGATAAGAAAACTGAGATTGGGAGAAGTACAAGAACACACTGGTAGTGTCAGAGTGTGACTTTGAACCTACGTCTTCTGATGTCAGCTTAAGAGATCTTCCCAGTATGCTCTGTTGTCTCTAAGTGAAAATGAAAGTCAGTTTTAAAAATTATATGTGCATAATGTTTAATAGGTTTCAAAATTATGAATGATGACCCTAAGAAGAATACCAGCTTAGAAATACCTTGAAAAATGTAAATGTGTGGTCTGACTGGTAACTTTAACTTTCTCTTTGTAACTTAAGAGATATCTATGTGTGTGTGTGTGTGTGTGTGTGTGTGTGTGTGTATACACACACACACACATAAACCTATATACACATATATACACAAACATACACATGCATATTCACATATATGCATATACACACATATATAATACACACATATAAAACACATACATAGTTTGCTTTTTTTGTGTTTTTCTTAGTTTTAGCCAGCTTTTTCAACTGTCCAATGAAATGACAAGTTTTCAATTTAAAAAAAATAATGAAACATAGTATGGTTGCTAAGCTCTTTGTTGTAACTATGTAATTTTCTCAGTGACTCTTACCTGACATGTTTTAACATGATTTCTGAAGAATCTGAATGAGGATTACCCTGTTCTTTTATGGTACAATGAAAAGAATGAGATGGCTTTTTTTAAGTCATTTAAGATGAAAAAGTTTTCGTCTTTTTTCTCTTTTTTCCTTTTCAAATAAATTACCAATTTGGATAATATGAGATACATTTAATTTTGACTTTCCACTGCAAACAGTTGTAAAGAAAAACCCAACAAAACTTCAGGTTTTATTCATCTGGTCAAGTGTAAGTTATTAGTAGGAGTACAAACCCCATTCTTTTCTTTTGAAAGTGACTGGTGCAGTTTAAATTGTAAGTTACCCTGCTTTTTTAGCTATCTTGGAAATGGTAAAAACCCAGTGAATGGTGATTCCTGCCTGTAGTTCGGTGCCGTGTGCTGAGCTTTTCCTTATTTTATTCTGCGGCCATTCCAGCTCCCAATTTTTCACTCAGATTTAACCACAGACCCAATTAAAGTCTTAACCAGTGCCTTCGCTACCCTGTGCAAGTCAATTTCCCTCAAACCCCGAAAACATTTACCTGTCATTGCTGTCCCTTTCCATTGGCCAGTTGACTGTCTCCAAATCATCAGGCTCGAACTTCAAGAATAAGTCTGTAAACTAGTAAAAGCAGAAAAGTCGTTCTTTTGATAAAAAACCAAAAAGGATCATTTTTTTTCCTTCCGATAAGGTAGGTGCTCCTCTTTCAGTTGTCCTCTGGGACACCCTTTCAAATTCCCCAGACCAGGAACAAGTGGAGCAACTCCCTTGGTTGTGAATAGAAATGACTCACCTGCCAGTTAGTAAGTGTAGGTGAGGTTGGCGGACTGAGAACCTCGTTTCCTGAACCTGAAGGAATACTAACGAAGGAAGGTATCAGACAGTGATTCACCTGAAGGGAGCCTGTTGGATAGGTGCCCAGCATGCCACAAGGCTGCTGTAAGGAGTCATGGCCGCATATCAAGGACTGCCGAGACTTGTTCTGTCTCTTTGGTGACTTTTTTGGGGATTCCTGTCACTAAAGCAACACTTTTAAGGTTTCTGCGTATGATTGCCCAATGATGTACTGAGTAATTTTTGTTTGCAAAATGGCTTCATCTCATTTATTTAAAGCATTATCACTATTCTCTCACACACAGTCTCATCATGTGTTCCTATTCCTTCTGAATCCCCCATAGAGTGATCCTTCTAAGTTGCCTCCTATTTTCCCTGCATGTAGGTCATATAACAAAGGTTTTTGTTATGTAAGAAAAAAATAAAACCAAAAAAAAAGCCCAAGTAATCAATAGGGATTCCTGGAAAGCTACCGTCATGCCCAGGACAAATAATGAAGAATTTTGAGGTGCTTTTACTATTGTAAGAAGAGGAAAAATATTCTACCTGACAGACCCAATGCAGATTCATTTTTTTAAATGATCATGTTTTCCACAAAAAACAACAACAAAAACCAGTTATTCAAGTGGAAGTCTTCAAATTCTGTTTTCCCTGGCTTATTTAATTTTCAGTGGGATTTTTCCTAAAGATTGATTCTTTCTTTTTTCAGGATTCCCTATAATGTTTTCTAGAAGAACTTCAGAGATTACAAAAGAGCAGGTGCTATCAACATGTTCAATTTCAGGCAGAAATGTTACTTCTTCAAGTCAAATTTGATCTGTCTGCATGATACTTTGTATCACAAACTTTGTGTCCTGGTTGTCAGGAAAATATTGAGGACAAATTCCCTTTGGCATCTGCTTGGAGCAGTTTGCTTTCTGAAACACGAGTTCCCTCACATTCCTACACGAGAGACTTTCCCCAAGTTTTATTATTAATTACTGTATGACATCAACAAAATTTATACAAGGACATGCTGTGATCTCTTTAGAACCTAGAATTCCTTAGAAATAGCATAAGAGTAGAGTATTAAAAGAGAAGTTAAGAGAAAAAAATTAATATTTTAAAAATAAAATTAATTGGCATCTTTTATTTTTATATTACCTAAGCTTCTCCTTGTATTCCTCCTCTTTTATATTCAGAGAGCATTTCATGTAATACTTTTATTTTAAAAGAAAGAAATAGGGGAGGGGGAATCAGCCAAACTATTTTACATACACACCTATATTTACATATACATGTATATTCAAAATGTACACACTTTTCTAAATATATGCTGTCCATATATATTCTATATATATGTAAATTAGATATATGGAATGTCCCATAGCCATTGATTCAACACACTCATTTACACACCCACCCCAACAAAGAAGTAGGAAGAAAAACTCAAAAGGGAAGAAGATTCTGACTTACATTTCTGTAATACACATATAATACTGGCAACCTAGCAAAAGGTTACAAAAGGGAAAAAAATTTAGAAAATAATACCTCAACCCCAGGCCATAAGCAGAAATTTTATTCAAATCTGTAAGATGGGGCAGATCCATTTCCCTAGTGTGGTTTTTTGATTTTGCTTTTTTCCATTCATATCATGTGGCCTGATTCATTATCTCCACAGATCTCTGGAAACCTTATTATTTCCCATTTAGAAGAGAAAGGTGATGTTTTCTTGACATCTCTCAACAAAACTGGGGAGTTTTCCTAGTGGACCCTCAGACTCACCTTTATTTTTTTCAACATGCCTCAGAGCTTTGTGTCTTTATAATGTGTCCACGTCTCACTTTATCAAAATCTTCTCTTCCAGTAAGGATTTGATAAACTCATTCACATTTAGGTGTAAATGGCATCCTCCCCCTCATTTGCATTTTGGTGGTAGATAAAATCTTCAAAGGAATACATTTCCAATCATAGATTTTCAAGAGTTAATTATGTCTGTTGAGAGAATAGGCAGCAGAGGGACTGCCTCTTATAGAGCATAGGAATGATACCTTTTTATGTTACACACACTGTAAAACTTTCACTTTCCAAAAATGTGTTTGTTTACTCACTTGCTAATGTAGTCCTAATTCGGTCCTGTATGGCACAAATAGGTCAGACAAGGTTTTCAGTGAATCCTCATCTAAGGAGATAGAAATCAGTGACCTTTGAAGTTCCTTCCAGCACTCCAAATGTATTGTTGATAGCCGGTGAATAAGTATGGTGGGAGCTGAGGGAAGGGAATCTGGAAGATTAAGGGTAGAACTGAATTTTATTTTTAAATTGATGACTTTTATATTTGTTAGCTTAATTTTTGAACATATTCCTCCTTTCTTATCCAATGAATAATATATATGTATGTACATATGTGTGCATGTGTATGTGTGTATATAAACAAAGCATTGTTTAAAAAACCAGTTCAGCAAAATCAATCAAAACCCAGTCTGATGGTGCATGAATTTTCAAACTGAATTTTGTTACTTTAGCAATCTGGTAAACAAATACATTTGCTTAAACCGAACAAAATTATGTTTTGTGTAGCATAAAACTTTCTTAGCTTTCGATGCCACTGAAGCCAAGTAATGAAAAAGTTAATCTGAGAAGCCTTAATGTATTAATCACACCTTGCCACATGTCAAGTTGAAGCTTGTTAAAGCTGATCTCCCTAACGTTATTAAAAAAAAAAAAGACAGCAGTGCACGTCGAGTCACGAAAGAATCACGTGGCTTTGATGAAAAAAACAGCTCCAAACCAGTCTAAAACTTTATTATTATTGAAAGAGAGAATGTACTCCATTTTTTTCTGCCCTGATGATGTTAGAGCAATTCTTCCAAGTTATAAGAACCCAGATGATTTCATTTTAATAATTATCTTTTTGCACAATACTGTTAAATGCAGACAAGCTTTTAAGAAGAGTCAGGTTTGGCCACTCATTACCAACTCCAAATTTATTTTTACTCTCTGTTAGCCTTCTGGACAATGGGTAGTGCTACTGCAATTTCTAAATTTCTTTGAATATATTCTATTGTAATTTGATTTTGTCATACTGAGTTTAGTCTCTGAGTTTAGTGAGAACAGTTCAGCTCAATAACCACTTATTAAGTGCCTACTACATGCACTGATCATGTTGGGGAGGTGTTGACAGGGCAAAGACAAAAATAAAAGGGCAATATGCCCCAGGACTTTATGTCTCATTGGGGAGAAGGAAGATACAACACATTTGAAGATGAATAGTAGAAGGCAGTTTGATGGGAGAGAATATACCAGTGTTGGTTGGTTTTATGGAAGAACTGATTCCTGAGCAGAGTTTTAAGGGAAGATAAAGATTACAAGAGGCAGGAGCCTGCTTGAGTGAAGGAACAAGAGAAGGAATGTTGAGTCCCAGGAACAGCCAGTAGCCGGTCTAACAGGAATGTTGTATGATGTGAGGTTGGTACTAGATGGTGAAGGGTCCAGAATGATGAACCAAAATAGCCAGAAGTTTGCCAAGTACAATTTGAAAGACAGGGACTGTTGGCTGTGGGGATGATTCCATTCTGGGTTTGACACAGAAGGCATAGTTTCAAATCTTGCATTTGAACCTACTCCTTTTGAAGTATAAAAATGTCTCCCTTATTTACATAGGTGGAGATTCCAAGGTCTTTGATGGTTTTGTTTCTGCTTAGGAAGAGGTGTATTAAAGAAAGAGTAGTACATATGAGAGCCGAGTGACCTTGGACAAGTTAATTTACCTCTAGGTTCCTCATCTATGAAGAAGGAAGTTGACCTGACTCCAGACATCTGACATGGAAGTGTGATACTACCTACCTCCTGATGGGGTTTGGGGGTGGTGATGAGCTCAGGGTACATAAGAAGACATAGAAAATATGTGTATTTGTTTAGCATGACTGTTTATCAGTTAAAAGAATTGTGACTTTAAAAAAAATCCTTATATTTAAAAAGTCACAAGAATCTTGAAGAGAAAATGAAACTTTGCAGTAATAGGAAGTGGGGAAAAAAACAACTTTTCCCAATATGTTGACTCACTACCACAGACTTAAGGATGAGGATAGACGTAACTGCACCATAACATAAAGAGGTTTGTCTGTCTTATTTAAATCAATCTCAGGCATGTTACTACAACAAAGACAAGGCAGGATAATAGGAACATTGGCTTAGAAATGGAGGGGGTCTTATAGGTCAGTTAGTCCAATCCCCACATTTTGGAGAAGAGCAACTTCCAAGAGATGTCCCACACAAGTGGTAAGTGCTAGAGTCATGATTTCAACCCAAGTCCCATTGACTGCAAAGCCAGCACACTATCCACCATACATCACTGCCTTTCTGTAATTATTTATAACATATCTGGGGCCTCTCTTTCTTCTGCCATTTTTTTCCATGTGTAAAGACATTGGAGAAGTTCCCAGTACCCACTTTCTGAGCTTTTTCTTGTCTTTAGTTGGTTCAAACCTTTTAATTATTCTGGCCATTGTGAGACAATATTGGGCCTCTTAGTTTATTGTCAAGGACATTTTTTTATCTTACTGTAGAATGTGTGGGGCCACCAGTGGCTGCCTTGGCTCTGATGATATTCTGATACCCTGACCCCTTCAAGATTGCTGGTCTCTATGGATTAGTCCGCTTGCTGGTGATGTTTAGGAAAATGAAATGGACATCATGAGGGCCAATTAATAAATACTGAATGTATTGGAGAGTGCTCTGAAGATGAAAACATGTCCCTATGTGCAAAGATCTGATTATACTTTTTGTGTGTTTTTTGATAACTATATTTCAGTTTCTTATATGAGCTGAAGTATTATATTCTACACATCTAAAAACTTTTTTTTATGAAAAGAAATTTGTAGGTTTCATCAGACTACCAAAAGGATCCATGGAAAAGGTTAAGGACCTAGAGTTTAACCAATTAAAATTAAAGGCTACAATTAAAATGTGGCCTTAGAATATATTCTTTCGTACTGACTCCTCCTCCTTCCAAGCCTCCCTAAACCTAGAATGCATTCCCTCATGACTCCTGCCTTTTCAGTCCTTCAAAGTACTACTTAAAGACCAACTTCTCCATGAGACCTTCTATGACCTCCTTCTCCTCAGATTTTAGTTACACTTGCTCTCCAGTCCATATACAGATATTGTATGTATTTTGATCTTGTTTTCCCCCAAATTCTGTAAGCACTGGAATTATTTCAATTCTGTGAACAGTGTGAGGCACATAGTAGGTGCTTAATAAATACTTGTTGATTTATTGATACACCTGTGCCCATAGACAGTGACTTCAGAGAGACTTACCTTGGTGTAACAGAAAAAGTGCTTGACTTTGAATCAAGAGAGACCTAGGTTTGAATCTCACCCATAGATACTTAACTAGCTTTTTGATGATGGGCAAGCTTGCCCAGCTATTCCAAATTTCAGTTTCCTTATTTGTATGATAAGGGTACAATCTCTAGTCCCTAACCACACCCCTGTATGTAAAGTATGTAAAAGCACTATATTCCAGAGAGAAAGTGTGCTATCCAAGCAAATAATTTTATAAGGTGAGATGGTACTTCAAAAACTAAATTTAGAATGGTGTAGCTGCCTTCCTTCTCCAGCCCCATGTTGGGATTCTTATTATTCATTTAGGAAATGCTTCCGGTGCTCAGTTTACTTAGTTATAATTAGAGAGATAACTTTTTTGAGTATTATTTTGTGCCTGCTAATCGAACTCTCTGAAGAAAGGTGGTGATCTCATAGCTATCTCTTTTGTGTGAGTTTAATTCTTTTTCACAAAAGTTCATAAACCCAGTAAAAAAGATTTTGTTTTCCCAAACTAGGTTGAAATAACTCAGGTTTAAAATAGCGTCAGCTTCTCCTTCTCCTTTCTCTCGTCTTCCTTTCTGTATTTTTCTTGCCCTCTTATTAATTTTGTTCTCTTTTCAGCCTTCATTATCTCTGAATCTCTCTATTAAGATGATGGAAGCTTTTTTTAGAAAAAATAAGCACACATAGTCTTCCATAAAAGGTTGACAGCACTCCTTTTCTGACAAGAGCTAAGCTCAGTTACTCTAGGGTTACACTCAACCATGTAATTTTTGTTTTACTGTCATGCCTATGAAATACAGAGAATGTTTGCAAGTTACCAAGTGGTACCAAAGCCAGAAAGTTTAGTTTCTGTTCTTAAGATCCTGTGTAAAGCTTATTTTACAATGTATTTATTACTGAATCTACAGCTTTTTTCTCCATGTTGGTAGTTTGGGCCAGACTTCTTTTTTACAGGAAAGTAAAAGGAATTTATTATGCTCTCTGAAATAAAGGTCTATTTCCTTTAGAGCTAGAGCTGAACTGACTAGAGCCATCCCACCCCATTTTTAAAAACTTTGTTTATTTCTCTATTTGATTTGGTTTGATGTGCTTTCATTTTGTTTTTTGAGACTATCCCTATCCTGCCTCGGTTGGACATAGAATGAGCACTCATGGTCCTGATCTAACTGCTGATCAGCATATAAACTCTGACTTATTCCATACACAGAGACCTAGTTGGGTGGAGCAGAAAGAGTGCTTGACTGAAACAGGAGAGACCTGGGTTTGAATCTCATCATAGACACTTAACTAGCTTTGTGACAATAAGCAAGCTCATTCAGTTCCTCCAAACCTCAGTTTCCTTATTTGTAAAATAAGGGTACAACCTAGTCCCTAACCACAGCCACCATGTAAGGCACTATATTCCAGAGAGAGTCCAATTCACTCCCTCCTTGGGCAGTCTGGTAACTTGCCTTTCTTAGAAGCTCACCATCTTAGTGCCAGGCTTAGTGTGAACACCTCATGGGCATTAACCTTGCTACTCTCACACTTAAGTGATCTGCCTGAGTCTCCCCACTACTGGGGAGTACAGATTGCTCCACTATGCCTAGCCATTCACTTTGTTGTTCAGTCATGTCCAACTCTTCATGATCTCCATTTTGGAGTTTTCTTGGCAGAGATACTGAAGTGGTATGGCATTTCTTTCTCCAGCTCATTTTACAGATGAGGAAATTGAGGCAAACAGGTTTAAGTGACTTGCCCAGAATCACACAACTAGTTAATATCTGAGACCTTTGAACTTGGGAAGATGAGTCTTCCTGATTCTAGGTCCAGCACTCTTCCCATTCTGCCACCTATCTGCCCAGACTCAGGGAGACCTGAATTCACATCTGACCTCAGCCCCTTACGAACTGTGTGTCTCTGGGCAATCACATAAACTCGAAGCCTCAGATTCCTTTTCTGTAAAATGGAGCGTGTACCTCCCAGTGTTACTTCAAAGATCAAGTGTAAGGGTCAAATAGAATCACCCATGTAAAGATCTTTAACTTGGCGCAGAAATGTTATCCTTTCATAAGCCCAAGGAAGATGATAGAGCATTTATGTTTTAGAATGCCAAGCATGAATGTGTCAAAGCTTTCATTTAAAACACTAAACTATTACTACAGTTCCTTTTTTCTAGTTTCATTGCGTGAGAAACTTTTTGTATTTCAACTGTATAACCCTTAATTTTAGTTTTAGACTTTCATTGAAGAACTGGGGTTATATATTTACTGACTGCCAGGAATTTCCAGTAAATCCACAAGACAGGGCATAGTCACTGTGGATGTTGAACATATGTGTCTGGGACCTGAGGGTGTGATACTTGATTGAGTACAATTGAGTGTAGTTCTAAACTTCTCAGTAAAATCTTAGAAAAGACCAGTTTGAGAAAAAAGCAACACAACCTTGTGTATGGGTCTGACTCTGCATTGGAGCCCAATTCTCTAAATGACATTCAGCAAATACTTCTTCAAAGAAAGAAAAGCTTCAAACATGAAATACATGTTAAAATGATTATTTTTCTCCCTCACAAGTTCTTGATGAATATATGTTAGAGTTGACTATGTTCAGCGGGAAAAATTAGCAAGATAACTTTGATATAGAACCTACAATGCATTTTTATTAGTTTTTTAAAAATTCAATTTTATTGAAAATTTTTTCTTTTTTGAATAGCCTAAAAATTTCCCTTATATCCATTTCCCTTCCCCTGGAGAAGAAATATGATTAGACAGTACTGCACTCCCATACACACTGCTTTCCAAAGGGATGTGTGTCGAGACAGGGTATCTGTGTAGATACTAAGATTGTTTTTCAGTCTATTGATCACTATTGCTGATTTTTTCCCCTTTATCTCTTAAAAAAATTGTGCATTAAAGTTTCCTTAAAATTCATGACAGGGGGGAAATTTTGAAATTCAAAATTTTGTGGAAGTAAATGTTGAAAATGGAAAATAAATTTTAAAAAAAACTACTTGAAACAAAAAAAATTCATTTATGTACCATGGAATGCTTCTTTTATTTATAAGCTAGATATGAAGTTCTGAAAAAAATGCAGATTTCTCCATGTATGTTTGTTCCTTCCACTTTTGACAGTCTCCCACGAACGTGAGTTGAATTTCCCAGGGAATACCTTTGATGGTGCTCAGGATTTTGATGGCTTTTTCCATTGTAGGAATTTTTCTGTTGCTATTATAGGCACAGAGCAGATGGGTGGGGTCTCTTCTTTATACTACTTAAGGACAACACTATTTTTAGGGGTTTTCTTTTTCTCTAAGTCATACAGATGGGTAGCCCAAAACTAGTGTTGGCCAAGGCACTAAAAAGCAAAAAAATACATACAACTTGGAGAAATTGTACGAGTTTACAGTGTTCTCGGTACATGGTTGGGGAAATAAGTTCAATTCATAAAAATGAGCATTGTGTTGTGTTTAGATGCATTGTGCCAACTGCGGACGCAAAGATCGAGACAAAATTGCCTCTACTCTCCTGGTGTTTAAATTCTATTGGGAGATACGAGAAAAATAATTTGAGGAGGGAGAGAACCTTTGCTAGTCTGGTGAAGCCTATCGGCCCCTTCTTAGAATCATGTTTTTCAATGTATAAAATTAAATACTACATAGAATTACAAAGGAAACAAATTATTGTTGAGGTGCAGTTATCAAACTAGAAACAAAGTTCTCAGATACCAGGTTAAGAACTTCTAAATCAAGAAAGAATTTCTGTAGAAAATGGTACCTGGATAGACCCTCCCTGAAAGCCAAAGATTCCAAGAAGTAAATTCTAGGCAGCCCATACATATTCTAGGGCTTGAGATGGAATGCTTAATTGAGTAAATAAGAAATAGATCAGTTTGACTGGAGTGCTGAATGTGTGAAACATAGCCATCTAAAATAAGTCTGGGAAGTTGAGGGGGAGCCTGAGTCCAGAGGACTTTAAATATTATTAAATATTCTAATATCATTAAATTTATTTAATTAAATATTATTAAATTTAACATTTCAACATTGTTACTAAATTTAATATTTTAGTTTATGAGTTTGTATTTTCTCCTAGAGACAGGAACCAACAAAGTCAACTGATCTCTAATTTTAAAACTACTGTGCTCATATAAGCTTATTTTTGGTATTTTTTTCCCTTTTTAATATTTTTTTATTTTGTGAAATATTTACCAATTATGAATAAAAAATTTTTAGTTCTAAATTTTCTCCCTTCTTCCCATCCCATCCCCTCTCCTCTCCTTGAAAAGGCAATTTGATAGTGATGGAGTCATGCAGACTATATTTCCATATTAGTCAAGTTACAAAAGAAAACACAGACAAAAAAATAAGTAAAAATAGCATGCTTCAATCTACATTCCTCAGTACTTTCTCTGTAAGTGGATAGCATTTTTCATCATATATTCTTTGGACTCATTATAATGTACTTTGAAAAATAAATAACTTCTTCCATGACATTAAATCATCTTGTACATACCTATCTATTCAGTGCCTGCTATGTGCCAGGGATCCAAAGAAAGGCAAAAGACTGTCCCTGCTGTCAAGGAGCACACAGTCTAATCTGGGAGACAAGCAAACAACTATGTACAAACAGGGTATATACACAAGATAAATGGAAGATAATCTCAGAGATGACTCGAACATTAAAGAAGGACTTCTGAGGTCATGAAATATCTTCCCAGAGTATAAATTAACAAGGCATCTAGCCAAGTATTAAAGACTCCATTTCCACAATTTATCTTTTGGCTTTTCATCTTCTGTCTGTAGTCATTTAACTTAAATTTTAGTCAAAAAAATTTAGTCAAACATGACTTTATCATGGTGATGTCATTTTGGTCCTTTTGAGAATGAAAGACAACCATAGTCATTTAACTAATTTTTCCCCCAATTTGATTTAAAAATACTACGATGTCAATTTGATTTTAACCACGATCGAGCCTGTGTGAAGTGGAATCTTTTATACATAAATTTTCTCCCTACTGCTGCATGAGGGCATTAAAGTTGCTTGGAGAGAGCTCACTTTTGCACATGAGTGAAGAGGGAGAAACAGTGAAATGACAGTTCAGCAAACAAGCAAGGATGGGAGCCGATGAGATAATAGTGTTGCATCACACAAGGTAGCTCATTTATTTGGACGAGTGTGCTTCAGAGTTAATTATTTATGTTATGTTTGAAGCATACCACTCAATGCATATAATAAACTTGGGAAATAAAGGGAATGTGGGCTTCACAATGTCATACCTCACATCCTAGTTATCTTGTTGAATTGCTGTAGACAGCTAGACCAGCACTGTGACAGAGAACAGATAAAAATTAAGAAGACTGGGGCACTGTCTCAGGGAAAAGTTTAGTGGTTTCAATTTATGAATTTTATAAATTGACATAAAGGAACTGGAACATTTAATTAGTGAAATCATCTGTACATCTCCAATAGGGGTATCTTTTAATCATGCTGCCCACAAGGCCATTCAATAGATGAACAGCTATTGAACTCAACACATACTTAGGTTACTTATTAAAAGAAATTCAAGTTTTCCCTTAATAACCGTAATCAATCAATAAAAAAAATTAAGTGTACGCCTGTGTACCATGAATACAGCAGCTAGGTGGCACCCATAGTACATGGAGTATGGGGTTTAGAATCAAAGATTCATCTTGAGTTCAAATCTGACCTTAGTCATTTACTGGCTGTTTGACCCTGGACAAGTCACTTAACTCTGCCTCAGTTTTGGCATGTGTAAAATGAGCTGGAGAAGGAAATGACAAGCCACTCTCAGTATCTTTACCAAGAAGACTCCAAATAGGGTCACGAAGAATCAGACACAGCAGAAACAACTCAACAATAATAATGTACTGCATAATATTATTACAGTAATTATAGCTGATGGTTGCATAGCACCTTAAGGTTTGCAATGCACTTTAGAAACATCTTATTGGACTCTTAGCCACAATCCTTTGAGGTGTGCCATCTCATACCCATTTTGTGGATGGGGAAATTAAAGCTCAGAACCCTGAAACAACTTTCCTGGGATAACTGGTTATAATAGGTGCTTTTTGAATCATGGTCTCTCCTGACTCCAGGATCAGGGTTCAGTTCATTAAACACTGCTGTGTGGACCTCCTTTGATCTCTGTTTCTTTACCAGTTAGGTAGTTTTAGACTCCCCCAGACTAGTAAAACTTGTGTCTAAGTTAATAGTAAATATCACGATGATGATTTATTTTAGATTGCACTTCTTTATGCCACGAAGCAAAGGAAGTTTTTCCACAATCCTTGAAACTATTTTTAGTACCTGGTTGGTTAATATATTATTTCTATGTTATTGCCACAGACTGCCTACTGTTTTCACAGTTACAAAGACAATGCAATACCACCATGTTAGCATACCACAGGCCACTGGTTTTTGCCTTTGGATTGTCCAAAATATTTTACTAGTGAAGAGAAGTTTTCTTTGTGTTTCTCTGTGTGTGTGTGATGGGAGGAAGAGGAGAGAGAGATTTCCTAGCTTACTCATCATGTCGTTCTCTTCAGACACTAATTCATTCCAATACAATTCAACAAATGTTTATTAAGCACATAAATATATACATTATTACATTAGGTTCTGGAGACACAAAGAAAAAAATGGAAAAACAGTCCCTGACCTTAAGGATCTGGGGGAGAAGGGGAGAGTAGGCACAAAGGATACAACATGTCAAAAGATCTGGAGTCAGGAAGGCTCATCTTCCTGAGTTCAAATCTGGCCTCAGTTACTTAATAGCTGTCACTTAACCCTGTTTGCCTCAGTTTCCTCCTATGTAAAATGACCTGGAGAAGGAAATGGCAAACCACTCCAAGTATCTTTGGCAAAAAACCCGAAATAAGGCAGAAAAGAATTGGATAAAACTGAACAATAGTAACAACAGCATATATGGTCATGTGAAGAAGGAATGAATGTAAACAATTGGGTTGTGGGAGTAGAGGGAAAGATGAGGAATGGTTTCCCTTTGGAGTGAAAATCTGAACTGAATTTTGAAGTGAATTAGGGATCCTAAGAAGGAGAGCTTAGGTTGGTAAATAAGCCATTTAAGGTGTGGAGGCTGGGGAAAGAATACCTAATAATTATTAAGAAGTCAGTTTCTTCTAACCAAGTCCATTTGGGTTTTCTATTTTTTTACAAAAGCAAACAGACAATAAACACCTGTCAGCTTGGATTGGTGGAAAGAGCTCTGAATTTTAATCAAAGGACCTGAGTTCATGTGCTGAATTTTCTTCTCTTTACTGGTCATGTAACATTGGATAAAGTCCCTTAACCTCACTGGGCCTCAGTTTCCTCATCTGCAAAATGACAGTGTTGCATCCGATGACCTCTAAAGTCCTCTATGAATCTAACATTCCATGATCTAGAAATGTTCCATTTTTGTGGGTTACAAAAATAATAAAGGATTTGGTCTCTTCTGAAATTTCATTTCCATTCATGCATAATACTAGAGGTTGGATAGAAAGATGACAAAACAGCTGTTCCTGCCTTCAAGGAGATACAGTCTAATAGCAGAAAAACAACATGTGCAGAGATAAGGATATTTAAGCTGGATCATATGATCATAGGTCTAGAGAGGCAAGGGGCCTCAGAAGTCACCAACTCCAGCTCCACTATTTTATAGATGAAGTAACCTAGGTCCAGAGTAATTAAGTGATTTGTCCAAGCCCTCATAAGTAGTGTGTGTCACCAGAGGAGGAGTTGGGGGAAGAGACCCTTAACAACCAGAGAAATTGAGGCAGACATTCAGTTGTAGGAGCAGTATGTATGTTTGTTAAACAACTAGAGATAGAAACTTTAGAGAAGTAATTATACCCACTGGACTCTGGCAGATATTGGGAGATGTAGAACTGAGCACAGATAACAAAAAAAAGTCCTTTGTCTGTAACATGGATTCACCAGAAGAGCCACCAATGGGAAGTAGTACACCAAGAGAATTTCAGAGTTTTAAAGAGAACATGATGATCATTCTAGGAGTATAAATCTCAACAAACTAAGACTTCCCCCAATATTTTAAAGCTATGGTTTTAAGTTGGAAGTAACCGTTAGTGGTCAAATGTTCTCTTAAGAGAACTAGATCTTTTCATATAAGTCAACACTTTTTCAGAAAGAGTAACATTTTTTTCCTTCCCAAGTCTAATGAAAAATTGCTTTCGTTTGAATCAACCCTTTCTTCATATGTATGTAGCATTCAGAAGTTAAAATTGACTGTATCTTTTCTGTGCAACATGCATGAAAATCAAGTAACAGCAGAACACGTACATTCCAGTCATATCATCCCCTGCCCCTGCCCCAACACTTTGCTTTAACCCTTAAGTTCCATTTCACCAACCAAAGCAGATGAAACTCTGCTACAACATTTCTTCCAAGCCCACACTCTCAATGGGAGTTACTCACAAATTCTGTCAACTTAAAGTTATGTTATCAGTTTGACTGGTGGGATTTTCTTGGCTCGTCCTTTTCATTTTCCTCACACAGGGCAGCCTTTCTGTGAATTTCCTACATAAGAATATGTAGATCAGGGGATCCATGCAGATGTTGGTAGAGGCCAAGAAGAGAGTGGCTTCCTTAGCCAGGAACAGTTGGTTCTGCACAGCACAGTTGGTCTTGCTGTTGTTGGTCTGGCTCTGAGTGTAGGGGACCCTTGCAAAATGGAAAGGGGCAAAGCACACAAAGAAGACAGCCACGACAATGAAGACTTTGCCTTCTAGATTTTTCTTGCTTCTGGCGTCTTTACTTTTGGACTTTCTGAAGGACTCATAGACCTTCTTGGCAATCACCACGTAAAACATAAACATTAGGGAAAAAACAGTCCAGAAGATAAACTGACACACGTAATTGACTACTTTGTGCCACATAAGGCCCCAGGGGCCCTTTAGGGAAGCACACTTTTTTACTAATTGTGGTGTCGCTTCCTTGTCAGATAAGATCATATTAGGCAAGGAGAGGAAAAATAAGGAGAGCCAGACCAGTATAGAAAGGATTTGGGCAAAACGAGGCTTCTGCACACAGAATTTGCCAAAGGGCCGGACGATCTTGAGGAAGCGGTCAAAAGCTATGAGTCCAAGTAAGATGATGCCAATGTACATGGTCTCGTAAAAGATCACTGCTGAGAAACGACAGACAAAAGCTCGGATTTGCCAGGGTCCAAGGTTTGCATCCGAGAGAATTTTGAAAGGGAGTGTCACAGTCATTATCAAATCTGCCACCAGAGTGTTTTTAAGGTAGACTATGAAAGTGGAGGAGCTGGGAATCCTAAAGAAAACCCATAAAGCCAGGCTGTTCAGTAGCATCCCAGCCAAGAATACAATGGTGTACAGGACTGGGAAGACCAAATGAGTAATCTGAGTGTCTCTGGGGCAACGGTCAGTAGAGTTGAGGGATCCGTTGGTGAGCTGAAGGAATGTGGTATTCATGGTTCAGCTGTAAAAACAGCAACAAAATGAAAGAGAAGTTAGTGATTTCGAAAGTCACATAGCCACTACAGACTGACTGCCCCTTTGCTGAGTGCTTACTGCCTTGTAGTTGGAAGACCCATTAAACCGGAGCTAGTGACCTCATACACCTTCACCTTCAAAACACAAGTTCTTTCTAGGAAAAGAAAATCTTGTTGCTTAGTCAGATGCCAAATATATCTAAGTTAATAGCGCAAGTTATTTAGTTCTTCTAGCATTCCTATCTGAATTGTCACTTTATAACTCCTTCCCATGTTCATCAGGATGGTCCATTTATAAGGAATGACTCCGTACTCTCTCAAAGACCCTGGTGGAGAGATAGCAATCCATGTGGGTTCCTCTACCAGAGCTACATTTATACCACCAGTCTCTGTGGATTTGTGCCACCAATCTTTCCTCTGACAGAGCTACATTTATACCACCAGTCTCTGTGGATTTGTGCCACCCATCTTTCCTCTGACAGAGCTACATTTATACCACCAGTCTCTGGATTCGTGCCACCAATCTGTGGATTGTAGAATGTTAATTTTACAACATTTTTACTTAAAGCCTATTACATACTTTACTAACATTCATAATCAATTGCAAAGGAAGTTTTAAAAAAAGTAATCACCTTTTCTTGGAAGAGTGCTGTTCGGCTATATATTATCACAAAGCAGCAGAGGTTTCTTCAGGGAGAGGAATGAAATGTGCAACAAAATTACTTAGTCTGCTTTCTTATACTGGGTTTCCTTCCTCATTTGTACCCGAGTGTGGTCTTGTCACTGGATCTCTTTAGTTTGGGTTTTTTTTTTTAAACAGAATTTTGGGTTATTTAAAGAAGAATTATGCATATTTCCCCTAAGCTACCAGTATCTCAAGAAATCAGTGATTTTGAAGCCACTTTGCTGTCGGGGAATCATTTATAAGCAAGTTTATTCATCTCTCCGACTCTCAGAGAGGGAGCCGTTGAAGGGCACAGTGGATAAAGCACTAAGTCTGGAATTCAAATCCAGCCTCAGACATTTACTTCACCCTGTTGGCCTCAGTTTCCTCATCAGTAAAATGAACTGGAGAAGGTAATGGCAAACCACCCCAGTGTCTTTTCCAGGAATCCCAGAGGAATCATGAGGAGTTGGACATGACTGTAATGATTGGACAGCAACAACTGACTCCCATGCTTGGGACCCGCAAAGGAGAGTATCTGAACACTCTTTGAAATGTAGCATCATAAGCCTAGTTCTTTAAGTATCATCCCAATTCTTATATGGTTTATTTCTCCCACACTACCCCAAAACTTTTTATTCATTCTTCATTCATGATCAATTCTGTGCATGAACAGAGATGGATGAGATAATGTATCTCCTGACTGGGCTCACTACAAATTTAAGTTATTTAATCTCAACTTAACCTTCACTACAACATTTCTAATTGATTCACTATCCCAATTTTCATGGCATGTGTTCTGGCCCTCCCATGGCATTCCCTACCACCTCACTTTCCAGTTGAGGACTTCACTACAACTGAGACTATTAGGGGTCAATAGCTCCCACTTCCCTCCCCGCCCCATCTCACATCATTCATACATACTTCCCCATGTTTTCCTCCTAGATCTCAGATAAGAGATGTTCCTTCTTTTCATCAAAGCTGACCTCTCCATATGCACTTGACCCCACTGAATCCAGTAGTTAGTCATTCCAGCCATATCCTACTCTTCATGACCCCATTTTCTAGGCAAAGATACTAGAGTGCCTTTTCCTTCTCCAGCTCATTTTACAGATGAGGAAACTGAGGCAAACAGGGTAAAGTGTCTTGTCCAGGGTCACACTTATAGCATAAGTGCCTGAGGTCAGATTTGTCTTTCTTGACTCCAGGCCCAGCACTCTATCCAGTCTGCCACCCAGCTGCCCTGGACTCTTTAGCAAATGGTTCTTCACTATTCTCTCCCTTCTCTCTTATCTTCCACCTTTCCCTTTCTATTGACCATTTCTCTGCTGCTGACAAACTTTCCAGTGTCTTCCTATCCCTCAAAAAAACTTTCACTTGATCCTACCATCCCTGCCAGCTATCACCCTATATGTCTCCTGTGCTTATAGTGACTGGCTTTCCTATACTTCCTTGTCATTCTCATTCTCTTCTGAATCATTTTTAACATGATGCTGACCTCATCATCCAGCTTAAAAGGCTCTCTCCAAAGTGAAGAATGATCTCTCAATGGCCAAATCTAAAGCCCTTTGTTCAGACTTCTTAATCCCTTTTCAGTGTTCGACAATGTTGGTCACCTTCTCATCCTGGATTCTCTTTCCTGTCTAGGTCTTCACAATTCTGTTCTCTCCTGGTTCCACTCCTCTCTGTCTGATCATTCTTTCTGTCTTCTTTGCCGGCTCATCATCTATGTCATGCCCACGAACCAAGGCATCCCAAAAGATTCTGTCCTGGACCCTTTTTGGCATACGCTGTCCTATCAGCTTCCATGGGTTCAATTACCATCTCCATGCAGGTGATTCTGAGATCTGTATTACATGCATTGCCTTGGCCTCTCTACAGTCACATAGCTCTAAATGCCTTTTGGACATCTCAGACCAGATGTTTCATAGTTATCTCAAACTCAACTTGTCCAAAATATATCTCATTACCTCAAAACCTTTCCTTTTTCTAAACTTTTTCCTCATTACTGTTGATGGCACCACCGTCTTTCCAGCCTTATATCTTAGGTCTCATCCTTGACTTCTCACCTTGACCTCCTCAAGTCTTGTTTCTACCCTGAGTATTCAGACCACTCTAACTTTACAATATCTCTTGTATATGGCACTTTCTGTCCACTTTCACAGCTATCACCCTGGTAAAGGCCTTGTTTTTCCAACAGCATTTTAACTGATCTTTAACCTCACCTAGATTTGTTTCAATACTGTTTTAGCTTGCTTCTCTGCCTTATCTCTCCCCACTCCAATGGCCATATCATCATCCTCCTCCACAAACTCTATTGAGTGCATGATAAAACATAAAATCCCCTGGCATTCAGAATTCTTACATTTCCAATCTTCTTACATTTTATTCCTCTCTACATACACTTTATTCCTCTCTACATACACTTTCTTTGATCCTCTACTCACTTTCTCCCTCCTCCATTACTTTGCCTTGGCTGTCCCTCATGCTTAGAATCCTCTGCCCTCTCCCCTCTGCTCCTTGAATTCCATGGCCTGGTTTCTAGACTCGATTCTAATCCCTCTCTCTAGTAATCTTTCTAAGCCCCAGTTACTTCTACCTTCCCTCTCAGGTTACCTTCCATCTACCCTGATCTGAACCAATTTATGTACATGGAGTTCCCCAACCCTGTCCAATGTAAATTCCCTTCTTGGTGTCTCAAGTGTGGACCATCTCCAGTTATGCTGATCTATATCTGGCCCCTGGTCCTCTCCAGATGACTCTGGAGGAGAAAGTGAGGCTGGTGACTTTGTACAACCTTGCCTCACTTAAATCCAATTCATTTGCTTGTGATGTCACAGTCCTCTTAGAGAATGAAGTACAAACAATAGTGCTTTCACACAGTGTCCAACATATAGCAGCCATTTAATAATTGCTTTTTGACTGACTGCATGTCATTGTGCTGAGAACTGACAGCTCTCTGCCAGGTTCCTGTGATCCTGTGCTCTGCATTCATTAATCAATATGTATAGGGTGTATGAGACTTCAGGGGTTCTCTCAGCCTTCAGCCACCTTAGTTCTATAGACTTTGGCTTTCACATCTCCTCAAACTCCAAAATGCTAGCTGGGACTGTACCCTGAGCACAGGAAGGCCTATCAGGGAGCTCTTATGGGAAAAGAGCAAATTGGTATGCAGAATAAAAGGGAAGAGGAAGTCAGAGGGTCTCTTAGGAAAGTATGCAGCTCCTTAATCTGTTTCACTTTATATTTCTTGAAAGCAGATAGCAGCAGCAGCATGAAAGGGCAGAGGAACTGTGATCAGACCACGATGAACTGGTGCCACTTAGTACAGGAAGCATGTCTGGGTTTGATTCAGTGTTGTTTGAGGGACCCTCCAAGAATTTCAGAGTGTGAGGTTTTAGTATTTCACAAGTTACTTGAATCTTACTGGTCTTTATGTTCAGCAGGACAAGGCATATAAGGGGTGTGGGTAGATGCCTAGTAGATGTGGATGGTCTTTGAAGAGATTATGTCTGACATTTGGGGGCCTTAAGTAATTAAGTCAAAATGTTTTAGTTTTAAAAAAAGGATTATAGCATGACTTCTTAGCTGTTTGTTCATTTTTTATGAAATATCAAATAAAATTACATTTTGCTCTGAAGGTGGTAGTTTTAAAAATCTTAAGCAGGTAAAGGAATGAACATTGTAAGCCACTCACCCGCACCATACATCCCACTTTGTTAGGTTGTTGGAAGACTATAATTTTGTTCACTGTTCTAAGAGGAAATCCTTTTGAAAATGCTTTCATAATTTCAAAAAAAACGGGGAAATCACATTTCAGTCACATTTCAAAATGCCATAGTGTGGGAAATGGGCCCTCAAAAAAGGAACTGACTTAAGGGTAGTCATCTACAATAGTTTTAAGCAAAAACCTTTTGGGAGGATAACTTTTAAAGGAAAGGCATGCTCCAGGTATTTCTAAGCCAGATGGACAGTAAATTGGTCTCTTTGCCTTTGACCTAGCATCTTTCTGGAAGAGGTCCTTTAAATAAGGACATATGAGGTCCTTTAAAAACTGATGCATGTAGTGACCAGTTATGATTCCACAGGACTCATAGGCTACTCACCTTCATTCATTATCTCAGGATGCAGAATATGACATGTTTATTTTCAACATGGCCAATGTAGGAATCTGCTTAGTTTGACTGTGTATGTATATGTATATGTACGTACATACATATACACACATGTATATAAAACAAAATGCTTTTTCTTTTTTTCTTCCTACTTTTTTTTGGCTGGAGGAGGAAATGGGAGATAGAGTGTGAATAGAAATAGAACAGCAAAGTAGAGAAAAAGTCATTGAAGCATCCTTTTTTAAAGGAATATACGGAAGAAAATAGAAGGAAGATTAGGTTATGACAATAAACAAATAGTTGCATTTAAGGACATTAGTCGGAGAGAGCATTACCAACTGGGATGACAAAGACTTCTTGTAGGAGTCCTGACCTTGAGCGGTGAAAGATGAATGTCAAGGATTCTGAGAGATGGAGGAGAAGAGGGGAATGTGTTTAAGCAACAGGGAACAGTTGGTGGGAAAGCATGGATATACAACTTGGAGGATCAACTTCATGGAGCAGCTAGTAGCCCAGATGAACCAGAACATAGATGTGAATTACAGTCATATGAAATAGGGCAGAAAAGTTAGTCAGGGTCAGATTGTGTCTTCCAAGGCCTTGCTAAGAAATATCCTTGAGCCAATAAGTATCAACTAAAGAGAGGAGACATAGTGTGACAAGTGTCTTTAGGAATGATTTTGACAACTATGTAGGGAGTGGATTGGAGAGAGGTGAGATTGGACGCATGTAATTGTAACAAAGTTTGCAACAGATTCAATATGGAAGGTTGGTGGAGCGGAGTAGAAAAAGGAAACAGACACTGAGCTCTCTGAGGTTATGAGTCTGGGTGACTATGAGGATGCTGGGCTTTCACCAAAATGGGGAAATACCAAAGAAAAGGGCACTACTTCCTAAGGCTGAATGTCGGGGAAAGCCAGGAAGCCAATTTTTGTTTTTGTTCCTTCTCCATCCTAGTTGAGAGACCCCTTGAAATCTACCATAGAAGACTGGGGTTTTGGGGAGAGGGATGTTGGAAGGAATCTGTGGACCCCAAGTTAAAACCTCTTCAGTCTGGTTCAAGGTCAGCAAAACTAGTAGCTGAAAACACAATCAGAGTTGCTTCCCCATTTTTTAAGGGGGAGCAGGGTTAATCTTGAAAACCCATAAACAGAAATCTTTATTTAGACATACAAAATGAAACTGCTAGCCAGAGATGTCAAACTCACAAGTCCATGTGGCCCACAAAATCCTAGAAGGCTGCGAATCAGATTAAAATGTCATTGGGAAATGTTTAACAGAATAAATAAATAACAATAGAGATCATATTAATTTGTGTTTTTCTAAGTCAATGCATGGCCCACAGGGATCTGTTTCTATTTGAGTTTGGCTCAGCTGTCAGTTTAACAAACCATCGTCAGGTCTTCTGGTGATGCCAGGGCTCTAAGGAACTTACACCTGTTGGGTCATTATAACCAATAAAGTTTTCACCTTGGGAGGCTCAAGGATATCTCTGACTTTATTGGGTCAGATTTTCCCATGGATTTAAATTATATTGTTGTTTATATTTATCTTTAAATATATGGGTTCATTATGCTATGAACTTAAAAGAAAAGGTAGTCTTAATATATGTTTTGGAAGAGGGGAAGCCCAATCCATCTTGCTTATTGTCTCATAGATCTCATTTGAGGATCTGGCTGGATTTCATCATTGGCCATTAGTTTCACCTTTGGAACTCTGAAAGCTGTCACTTGTACAGATTATTGTTTTCAAACCAGTGAGAAGTAGTTAACGGTTTAATGTAAATCAGTCATGTTACATACCTGGGTTATAAATAAAATATTTTCAGTTTTTAACATAAAAATGGTAAGGTATTCCTCTGAGTTCCCTTTTGATCATTTTTAATAAACTTTTATTTTTTTTTTGTTAATGTCTTTTATTCAGGCATCACCTAGATTTTCCACTTTATCTTCCTCTTCCCTCCTTTTACTCAGTGAAGCAATATTCTTAGTTTAATTATTGATATCAATAATAGATAATAGTAACAAATACCTAGAACACTCCTTTATCTTTAATTAAAGCTTTTTTTTCTTTCATAAGAAAAGTCATTCAAAATGGTTTCTTCATGGAGTGTTTATACCTAAGACATTTGATTTACTATGAAATGTAATTATTTAGTTTCACTGAGAATTAAAATGTTAGGCCGTTTTCCCCTGGACTGTTAGATGAAACTGTAGTGTAGATGGGCATCTGTGCAGTATAAAGGGTGACAGATGTTTTGTATTAAAATGGCATAACCATAGCCATGGGTGGGGGACCTATGGCCGTGAAGCCACATGTGGCCCTCCAGGGCAAGTGCAGTCCTTTGACTGAGTCCAAGTTTTACAGAACTAATTCTTTTATTAAGGAGATTTATTCCATGAAGTTTGGATTCAGTCAAAGGACCACACTTGAGGACCTGAAGGGCCACATGTGACCTCAAGGCTGCAGATTCCCCACCCCTGACCACCATATTGGTGCTTAGGCAAAATATCAACAGTTCATATTTTTCCATCTTTAGAAAATGTTTGAAGGTAAGTCAGGTGAGATTACCTACTGTTGTATTAGTCTAATGAACTGATTTGGTTTTCACTCACTTATGGTGAGTGAAATATGCTTATTGAGTTGATTTTTTTTTTGACCAGTATCCTTTTCAAAAGTCATATGAATTGTTACCCATTCATATTTATAGTTCTGAATAGTCCTTAAGGATTGGACGTTGTGGTGAAACAACTGGTAAGACAGATAGACACATTCAAAGATCTGAGGTGTCAGCAGTATGGGCATCCCCTCCACCTCTGTAGTCTCCTCCTAGGAGATCCTCCACCTCTCTTCATTAGTAACTGTTGTCAAAAAGACACTACATCACAATTTTTTATCTTCTCTGAACCTGGCTGAATTGGTCCTTGCAGCACAGACAGTAGTTACCAGGTCCAAAGCCTTTCCATCTTGTGAAATCTGCCAGAGGCTTTGTCCTATTGGGTTAAGACTTTGGTTCTTCCACATCACCCCCACGCCTTGATGAAGTCTTGGAGGGGAAAGCTTGAGTGTATACACATGGATTTAGAAGAAATGTTTTTGTAATTAGGAAAAATTGCAGAACAGATTCATGTGTCATTTTAACCACTGTTTTCTCATTTGCAGTTAAACCTGCTCTACCTTTGAGTTACTTTGCATAATAGTATGTAAATAAGGAGCTAATGATGATGACAATTACCATTTAACAGTTACATTCTTTATGATGACTGGGTGGTGCTTCAGCATTGAAGCTGAAGAAATATTAGACAGAGAAATATCCATTAAATCAAACATCTTCTGGAAATGAGTCACTTTCCCTAAGCATCATTAACAGTGTTTTATCCCATAAATATAGTCAGAATTGTAAGCTCAAATCTATTTCCACTTTCAGAATACTTTGTACTTTCCTGAATTGCTTTAATGACTGAAATGTCAATCTACTAGAAACACCTGTTTTCCTTCTCTAATGTCTCTGCTCCCATTAAGTGAAGGACACATTCTTTAAAAACTGAGAAGTTTATTTACTTAATGCTGATTTAAAGATAAAATAAAATTCATTTTCATTTATGTTACACTAGTCAAGTTAAAGTTCATAGTTCATTATTAGGATATGTACTATAACAACCTTTGTTGCCCATTTACGACAACAAAAATACTTAAATATTTAGGTCAGTTGAGTTAGGAATTAATATCTTAGCATATGTAAGTTCTGTTAAGTAGTAATTATTGTTCATAAGGTGAACCATTCCTTTTCTATTAATAAGGGAACCTTATCAATAAAAAATCAAAGCGGGATAGTGCTGTATAATCATGGAAAAACATCTGTGTCTTTCTTCTATGCACTGTGACTCTGTTATATGGTGGTATGCTACATACTTTTCCATTAGGTTGCTTCCCTACATGTTAACAATAGCTTAGAATACTGAAAGGTCATAACTGAAGTTTAATAAAGTATTTTGTTGACTTTTCTAAAAAAATTCTGTTTCAGTGTATTTGACCATCAACTCAATCTGCTTCTCAGGAAGCAATAATACTTTTATTTCTATAGTGCTTTTCTTCAGCAAAATTAGAGTCATAAAAATATCTTTTCATTGCCTCTTTACTCTATAATGGAATCTCTTCTGATGGGTTGCTATTGTTGTGCTCTTTGTTTCGGATTTCCTGGGGTGAGAACATCGTAGGAGTATTTCTGTGTCTCAACATGCCCATCAAGGAATTCCTAAAGGATTTGCAGAGGTAAAAATAGATAAATGGATCTAAGCATGCATTCAAGGAAGTCAACCACAGGGTACTCTCTTTCACATAAAATAAAGTATTCTCAGCAGAGCAGTCAAAAACATCCCTTGTTTGGCTTAGGGTGTAGGGAATTCTGGCAAAATGAAAAGGCACAAAACAAATGAAAAACACTGCAATGACAATAAACACTTTGATGTTTACCTTTTTCTTAGGTGCTTTGCCCACCCCCCTGGTTCTTACATAGGATCGATAGAGCTCTTTCGTGATTAGTGTGTAACATACAATTATGATGAGCAAATTGATCCAGAAAATGACTTGACAGATGTAATTGACAATTTCGTGCCATACCAGGCCAAACTCTGACTTAAGGAAAGCACATTTCTTCACGTTTGAGTGCTCTGGTTTCTTGTTGGTCAAGATCATGTTTGGCAAGGACAGGAGAAACATGAATATCCAAATCACCGCAGAAAGAATCTTGGCGCCAAGCAGGTTGCTGAGGTTGGACGTTTTAAATGGCCTGGTGGTTTTCTGGTAACGGTCAATGGTGATCAAGCCAAGAAAGGAGATACTGATGTACATCGTGAAGTAGAAGATGACGGATGTGACCTGGCACACAAACGCCCTCAGTGGCCCTGCTCCCAGCTTGGCATCACTGAGGATTTTGAAGGGGAAAGTCAGGATCATAAGAAGATCAGAAATGACAGTGTTCTTGAGGAATATGATGAAGTTAGATTTGCTGGGAATCTGGAAGAAAATTCCCATTGCCAGACTGTTCATGATAATGCCAACAACAAATAAGACTGTGTAGAGCAAGGGAAAAAGAACTTGGGTGATTTTGTAATCTCTGGTACAGAGACTGTAATTTCCAGTTCCATTAGTGAAGTTGTAGAGGTCACTCATTTCCCCCTTCTTAGCTTAGAAAGAAAAAAATAAAATAAAAATGTATACACGTTATATTAAATATATCATATATAAATATATATTTGCATGGATTATAAACCTACATTATATTACATATGTCTATATAATAGATGAGATAGATTGTATAGTACTTATTATGTACTCTTATTATATTAATGAATGTTTATTTTTAATATATTTGTATATTTAAATTATATACAATATAATCTATCTTCTATACAAATATATGATACAATATATAAATTTATAATATATTATTTTTGTGTAAATATTATATTAAAGCCTCGTGAATGTGATTTTGCTTAGACTTGTAGGTTTTAACTCTCCCCTTTAGTCAAAATATGTTGAGTTTAAGTTTTAAAATTATTTATATTTGGAACTGGATTATCTTCTTGTTTTTTCTTTGTCATGCATATTATTGAGAAGTTAGAAGTTAAGTTCACGGTGACTGAATTGTTGCTTTATTTAATTTTATTGGCCCATCAGACTTTATTTATTGCCCCAGATTATATTCTGAAGAAGTTTATAAAGGAAACTATATAGGTTGAGCCTTTGTTCATTTTTTCACTTCATTGCAGTTTTTTTTTTAACTTAAATAGAATTTCCCCCAATTACACATAGATAGTTTTCAGCATTCACTTTTATAAAATTTTGAGTTCAAAATTTTTGTCTCTCTGAATTGTTGATTTTTTTTTAATACAAGGTAGTGTTTTGAGGGAAAGACTTTTACATAGAGAATTGTTTCTCATCTAATGATGATCACAGTGTACAGAATCCTGGCTTCAGAGGAAAGTTCTTTGAATGGCAATCATTTTAATCTTTTATCCCCCTCAAATCCTGAAGGATTTTTGAGGCACATTTTCTTCAGTAACCTTGATGAATTTTTAATTTGAAAATAGGTAAATGATGAAATAATAAAGAATGGAACATGTTTCATTTGGAAACTCAAAAATATTCTGAGAATTCTTTGTATACCTAATCATGGAGCAAAATGCTTTCCAGATATGTTTTTCTGGGTTATGTCTTTCATTTTTTTTTTTCTGTGGACCTGTGATTTCATCACTCTAAATCAGAATGGACCCCTTCCCCTCACTGGAATCATGCAGGGAGGTGCGATAGCAGCCTCGGTGCAGTTGTACACTTCATCTGAGATTTATTTGCTACTTTGTAAGATTTCTGGGGGGGCACTGAGTTCCTTTTTTATTTAAAGGGGGAGATAAGTCAAATAAGCTTAGGAAGCTCTGCAAGAGGTTGATGTTGAGAAATTGCCACCTGCCATTGCAGATTACCAATTGCTCAAGGATTTATAGTTACCTGGGGCATCAGCAGGTTAAGTGCCCCAGGTTCTCATAACCAGTGTATATACATGTGAGCAGCAGAATTTGAAGCCAAGTTCACCTGACTGTCTGAAGCCAGACTTGCCTCTTTTCCCCCTGCTATGTTTCCTCTCAACATGTCTGTTTCAAAGAGATATAGGAAAGAAAAAAAAGAATCATTTGGATGTGTAATCCAGTACCCTAGAATTGAAATACAAATGAATTTCTTCTTTTGCATAAAAAACAAATCAAGCTCAACTTTTTAAATAGCTTTTTGTTTATGGATAAACTTCCTTCACCATGTGCTACTCCCTCCACTGTGTGCTATTCCCATGATTTCTAGTGATGGAGATGACCCCTAGGCTTCAAAGACAGTGGGAATGAAGTACAGACTCTAGCATGTCTAATGAGACTGGGTCATTGTTAGTTGGCATGTCAGTGAGCACCAGTGTATACATCCAAGGTCAAAGAAATTCCTCACCAGTATGTTCAAAAAGAGATGAATTTTTAGACCTCAGCTCTCAAAGATCCTCTCCAAAGTCATGGAGGGGACTTGCAATCTGCATGTTGAGGAAATCATACGACCTTTAAGTCATAGAGGTTGAGCCTGTAATTTTATTGGTATAGGACACTATATCCACCAATTCTGGTCAGCCTCTTCTGCAACTTAGTTGTCTTGAGCAGCAGTCATTAATCCTTCTTGTTCTCAGCAGACTTTTACAGTCTTGAGTCTTCCTGAGGACCCCAAAGATCTTTTGTTTTATATCCATCTGAATTTACTGCATTAGAGATTGACTTAATTTTAAAATATTTTTTGGTTCTCTTAAATATAACAACAGTAATATACACACTTTATCTTAAGTTAAATAAAAGATTTGTCTTTTAAAAAAAAAGGAAAACTACTTTCCAAAGAAAGAAATTTAATGAGAAGGGTTTTGTAGAACTTAAGGTAACTTGATTGCCATGTCTACGAGATTAAGACTATTTTTGGTTCTTTTAAATATAACCACAGTAATAAACATACTTTATCTTAAGCTAAATAAATGATTTGTCTTAAAAAAAGGAAAACTACTTTCCAAAGAAAAAAATTTAATGAGAACGGTTTTGTAGAACCTAAGATAACTGTTTTCCCATGTCTACTTCTGCATTCAGTCTGTGGCAAGATAATATTTTGGTTGAAGAAAACCCTGCCTCACGCAGTTCTGTAGTTGGCAAAGGGAGAAGTCACACAACATCTTAGTATTATTGTAAAAATGACTTCCCACCTCATGAACCTCTCGAAAGAGTTTCAGAGACCCCCTAAAGGGCCTTGGACCACATTTTGAAAGCTGTCAGGCTAGATAGAGCACTGAGGGCATCAGGGTCAGTCAGCTGATACGATCAGAGCTAAAGCTTGAACCAATGGTATGGAGATCAGCCTCTATCCACCAGGCCTGGTGCTGATAGCCTTGAAGCACCTATCTGTTTATCAGGTAGTGACATATTGGGAAGTCATAAGTTGAAGTGGTTCCTAATCTTGTAATGGTAAGATTTTATCTTTGCCCACTGTAAGAGCTTGACATTTTACAATACAGAGAGGTCTGTTTTTTATTGTTGTAATACAGAATGTGACTTCAAGCCTAGTTTTTGTTCTAAAATTAATCCAGTGATGGTAGTCAGATGACAATTCTAAACATCCATTATATGCCAGGGATTGTTCTCAGAACCTGAGAATACAAAGATCAATTCCTTATTGAAAACGATAAATATGGGTAGAGTACAGCTGGCTCCACGCTTCCTCGTCTGGGGATGTTACATTTGTATGTGACCCTGATGGCAGAGCTTTGAACAATTCAACTTACTTAATAATAATTCCTATTAGAAATCAAAGGAGTTTAAAGTTTTGAAAATACATTCAAAATATTATCAAGCCCTTTTAGTATTTTGGTGTATTAATCTCAGCTATTTTTCTGACATTAAAATAAGCTTTTAACCTTTTAAAAGGAGATTCTTAAATTCTAACACCATAGGAGAAACACAATACAAACTTGTCTTATAATTCACTTTCTTGTTTATGCATGTTTCCATCACTATTTATCAGGTGCCCTATAGAGTAACAGTGCACATAATAATGTCATATAGATACATTCGAATATATATATATATAATATATATATATCATATATGTATATGTTTTACATCATGAAAGCTATTCTAAAATACATTTTGGTTTAGCCACATATATTATTGCAATATACTTCTAAATAGAAAGTTACTCACTCTGGAAGAGGATTCTGAAGGGTCTGAATTTATTCAGTTACTGGATGTTAATTCTGCTTGGAGAGAAGCATCCGGTCTTTTTCTCTTTATTTCTTCCTTCCTTTTTTTTTTTTTAAGATGACAAAACTTGCTCAGGATACAGATGGTTTCATTGGTCTGATTGTGGGTGTTCTAGAGAGAATGAAATGACTTCTTAGTCTCCAAGATTACCTTTAAAACCAATTATGCACAAGCCACACTAAGGTTTTGACTGTCCACTGGGCTGTTTGTTCCACTTCTGCTTTTATTTCCTGGGGAAAGGAGGGGTTTGGCTGGTGAATGGAGGGGGGAGAGGGGGGGAGGGAGGGAGCTGAGAGGTCATCATTGAAAAAGCTATTTGAATTCTACAAGGCTTTTACAGAGACACTTTGTCCCAATGATTCTTCTTGTATTTAAACTCTTCTGACAGTATTTTTTCCCCCAATTTGAAGATAAATAAAGCCTGTCTCTTCTAGTTTGTGGCCTTGACTCTTTCAGATGATTATTTAACTCAAAGTGATAAAATTATGTTCAAACACTGTGTGATGTATTACCTCGGAGCACATAATGACATTAACTCAGCATTAGGAGTGTTTGTGAGGGATGTTAAGTCTTTTACCTTTGGTTTGGGGCCTGGATGCTAATGTCATTACCCCGAAACAGTGTTTCATGAGCTCCTTTATAAGTGGAACAGTTTCCCCACATTATAGCCTATCAGAAGGCCCAATCATATTAGGAAAGAAAGTCTTTTCTATCATTACAGAGCTTATTGTATAAAGAGTCTTTCTCATTTTCTGGAATAGAATTTAACCATGAACCCAACATGTAGTTATTTCTTTCTGTTTGTAAGTAGTTTCATTTGGAGGGGGAGGGGTAGGAGTCCAAGTTGGGATGAGGATGAGGGGAGGGGGGTAGGATTTAGACCTAGAGACAGAAGAGACTTCAGAGGCCTTCTAGATCAAACCACTTACTTTATAAATGAAGAAACAAAGGCACAGGGAATGTGTGACTTATCTAAGGTCATACAAGCAGTAAGTCTCTATCGTTTTCTGATATTCCATATTTGTTAAATGTTTATTAGTAGTTTAATAGGAATTAAATATTTGCTTACGTATTTGTGGAGGGCATGGGATAATTTGAAGAAAAAAATGCTATTTCTTAAAATAGTAAAACCTAACTGATTATTGGGAGTTATTCCCCAGTGTTGAAAGCAGAAAAGAGTTGGAGCAACCCTCCTCCCCTCAACCCCCAGCGCCAAAGTTGGAATAAACCAGTGGCTTTGTGTTAGAAATGGATTCTTTTTAAATTTGTGTCTGTGTATATGTGGAAGATGCTTCTGTAAAAACTCTTAGGATATTCTGTTAATATTAGGCAACTGCTATTTATTCTCATGCCTTTTGGAGTCACTTGAGATAAGAAAGAATTCAGACCATATTAAGTCCATATCTTTAGTTACATAATGACTCAGTTTTGTGGTTATTCTCTAGAGGAATACATTTTGCACAAACACACAGGCGCACAAAAACCACCCTGCAAAGCAGTATTCCTTTTTGCTCTTTTCCACTGATAGCACAGCTAAGTACCACACACAAGACACCTTTGTGTGATTCGAGTTTTTCCTCTGGATTGGCCATTTTTGGAAAAGATGCGATTGACGCCGCTCCCCAATGATCTGCCAAGATCCCCCCAGTGTAGATGTGTCATGTTGGGGATGAGAAATAAAGTATCCTGGCAGCAAGCGTGGTTTCCTGGATTTGGAGTTCTGAAAGACCAGGGTTCGATACTGGCTCTGACTTCCTGAGTGCCATGAAAGGGTTAGAAAAGATACTCTTTTGGATCCTTTCTAACTTTGACTCCAAGACGCTTGCATAAAGATAGAACTTTATTTCCAAGTATGCATCTGATTAGATGACCCTTGGGAAGTCTGAGTCTTAGCAAATCCCCCTCTCAAATAAAATGAGATTAAGTGTACCTTAAAGCATAATTGCCAGCTGTAATTAATGCTTATAAAGTGCTTTAAGATATCCAGATGAAAGACAGCACTTGAAAGAAAATCGTTATATCTTCCACAAGCTCGACTTGCCAAAATGAAGTTGAGGTCTCTGAAGAGAACAGAGATCCTTTATCTAAGTAGTCAGTGAGACTTTTTGTATTTTCTTCTTTATTTTATTATATTTTAATGGTACTTTTATTTTTCCAATTACACATAAAGACAATTTTTAATATTCTTTTTTTTAATTATTTTATTTTTTTTTATTTTTTATTTTTATTTTTTTTTCAATTTGTTGAGTTCCAAGTTTTTTCCCTCCTTCTCAAAGCAGTAAACAATTTGATACAGGTTATATATGTGCAACCATGACTTTCTTTATTGAGAATTTGGTTGGAGAACTTTTCCAAATTCTTACTCGAATATGTGAATATAGTTAATTGAGAAAACAATAACAGGCTATGCATATGTCATCTGCACTAGAATTTAGTTAATTTAATCTTTCTGACAATCACAAATCAACAACTTGTAACTACGGAATTCTCAAGATTCCTATGGAATTCTCAAAAAAAACCATTATCTCGACTTAAAAAATTACCCCATCGTATCTGAGCATGGTCTTACTAAAGAGTCTCTACAGTACAATGAACTGTGCATTGTCACTATTTTGGGAGGGAGAGAGGAAGGGAGAGAGAGGGGTTCTGACTTGATCAGTGTCTCGTCTCTAGTTAGAACTGAATCCTGCACAGCCACAGGATTTCAGTTCCAAGTCTGCTTCTGAAAATAACTCTACCGAGCCAAAGAAAGGAACAGTCTTTCCCCTGTGCCTGGGGCACCGAATACTTTCTAATAAACAATATCTTTTCAACCACACAGAAAAGAATTTTTCAATTTGATCATTGAACTGTTTTGTTTCTATGGCCGGTAAAATGGATTAGAATACTGAAACCTGCCTTTGTCCTTTGGGGAAATGTCCCATTATTTGCAATTGCAGCCAACCCAGGAATTTAATTGCTGAAGAAGACATTAGCAGGGTCCTGATAACTGATACCTAAAAACCTTCCAGTTTTCCAGCTTCCTAGGAAGAATCATGAGTAGCCTCCATGGTCAGAATGCTAGTCTACATTAAGAAATCTCAGCCTGCCTTCTACCAGCTGTGTGATTGAGTGTTATTGGCCCTTCTTAGAGAGAGCTGAGATCTTAAAGACATAAAAGCTCTGACACAGGAACTCTGCAGTCATGGGCAACTATCTTAACTGAGTTTGCAGCTAAGAAAAATAGGCTCAATCATATATAGAGTATCTCCCTGTAGATGCACTCAATCGAATGTTGGAGTCAAGTTCTGGTCTGAGTTCAAATATGATCCCAGACATTAGTTGTGTGACCCTGGGCAAGTCACTTAATCCTGTTTGCCTCAGTTTCCTCAGTTGAGCTAGAGAAGAAAATGGCAAATCACTTCAGTATCTTTGCCAAGAAAATCCCAAATGGGATCACTAAAATAACAAGAGTCTTTAACTTTTATTTAGAGTTTCAAAGGAGGAAATCCACATAAATCTCTTCACATCACAACATATAAAATACTCATTACTGTAATGAAGCCATCTGTAATCTCCCCAGGAGACTGTGACCTTGGCCCCATGGATTTTTTCCTAGCCCTTTGCCATGATGACCTTTTTCCAACACTAACACTTAATCCATTTTTCCCATTCCACAGTTATTAATGTGTATATCTTATGTGTATGTGCTTGGTGGACAAGATACACATATTTAGGTCATAATTTCTCAGAAGAAAGGGACTGCATTATTTCATTTTTCATATCGGTGCCTAGCATAGGACTTTGCATGTAGTTAGTAGAGAACCAGAATGTGAATCAAATAGAAGTGAATTTATAATTCCATTAATCTCTGGAAATTAACCAAACACCAACAGTTTGGTAGTTTTGATGAAAAAATCTGTACTGAATGATTTGTTCCAAAGACAGTGCCAAAATCTGTAATACAATCTATCTTTACTCACTGTAGGGCCAGAAAAGTGGCTCAGGTAGAAATAAATCACAAGTTCCCCAAAGTAAGGACTTTGAGGTCTTGTAAAAATTTGTGTTGTAAAAAAGTATAAAAATTTCATCATGGAAATTCTGATCTCTTCCATCAGAGGTCTAGATAGGATCATTAAACCTCTGTCCTATATTTCCAGGGCATCTTGCCTGCAGGCAAAAGGATTGCTCTAAATAATCTCTTGATGTCCTTTTAACTCATTGGCCCACAATATTTTCTCCCATTGTAAAAACATAATTTCAAATGCAATATCCTTTCATTTAAATGATGGGATAAAAATTAACTGCACAGGTTTTATTGAATTCCTATACTTTGTGGGTATTTTGAGGAATAGTTGGAATTATCCAACTATTCATACTAATTAAAAAGCTAAGCATTAAATTAACATTAAAAACAGTAGTCATAATAAATCGAAAACATTATAGATAGTGGTGGTCAAGAGTAGGGTTCACTCTAGGTCTTTAGTTAACTACAAAGGTATTTTGTGGGGCAGAGTCTTCTCCCAACTGTACTTACACAATCTGCATTGATGTGTTTTGCGTCTTAGCAATCAGCTGTATGACACGTTTCACTCACTAACAAAGGTTTTTTTTTTTTGTTAAATACTAATGTAAACAAAATAATACCATCATAATATCATCCCCGTCCCCATCCCCCATAAAACAAGCACTTTACACAGCTGTAGGATGAGAAGACCTTTTTAGGAATTATTTTTAGCCTTTGCAGGAAAGGTGACCAAGATGCCTGTGGAGGGGTTGAGGTAATATGTATGGAAAGGACTGTCCCACCTCCCAAAGTACAGAGTTGCTATTGTCATTGATTCCTTGACCCCCTCTTCCAGTCATTGCCCTCTAATGCAGCCAGTTGTCAATAGCTGGTTCTCCACTCTAGTCATTCATCAGTCGTGGCCATGGTAAGGGTCTCCTAATGCTTTCTACAGCTTCCACTGCCTTGTTCCCATGCTTTCAGCTACTTCCACCCTGCTTCTGTTATTGCTAAGTTCTTCCCCATCAGGAGCCTTTCTCTTTTACAAGTGTTTCATTTTGCTGTATCAGAATTTTCATTTTTTTTTGTGGTTTTCTTATGAACTTGACAAACATCACAAATCCAAGCATTTTTCTATAGAAGAATATCAGAAGGAATGTATTTGAAACTGTGAATCAGTATTTCATCCAACTTATTTTTAAGTTTACGCCCTGATTAATGTGAATAATAAATTGGTCATTATTCACATTTGGACTGAATATTTCCATTGAGTTAGAACCACTTTTACATAATTATAACTTTGGAGATTTATTTGAAAATCAGATTTATGTGACCACTTTGGGGAACTCATTCAACAACTCCATGGTTCTGTTTGTCTCCAGCCTCTCCTGAAATTCTACTTTCTTCTATTTTAAAGTGTAGGTTGTTCATGTTATTGGGGGTGTTTTTTGTATTTTTTTCATCATGCTGACTACCCACATTCCCTCTTAGAAATCTCTCTCTTTCTTGCTCACACACAGTCCTATTTTGTAGCTAATAAATATAATTGAATTTAATAAAGCCACCCATTATCCACTTCCAAAAATGTATATCACAGTAATAGCTAGCATTTAAGTCTCATTTGATCCTCAAAACAACTCTGGAACATAGATACTAATAGGATCACCATTTTAAAGATGAGGAAAGTGGGCCTGAGAGAGAGGTCTGTTGACTTACCAAGGGGTCACGTAGCTAGTATATCTCTGAGGCAGAATTAGACTGATCACCTATCTAATTGTCTTTTCATCGTGCCCCTTGATTGTCTTTATTTTCACCTCTAGTCCATTTACACCCCATTGCCCGCCAAGGGATGGTAAGCACAGTTCATCACCAGACTTCTACTGAATTGATCTTAAATCTTTCATGGTTGTGAAAAGTTGTTTCCTCTTTTCCTCCAATATTTCCCCCAAGATTCTTGATTATTTGTTCCTCCTGATTAATTTAGTTATTTTTGCATAGTTCTTTAAAGTAACCCTTCACTAAAACATTTTTAACAGTCTCTGTGTGTCTCTCTCTCTCCTTTCCTCTCTCTTCCCACCCTCCCTCCATCTCTTTCATTTCTCAAGTCTACTGTCAGCTAACTTAGAGTCAGAGATCCGTTCTAATTGTTAGAATTTATCAGACTTATGGCTAAGGTAACCACCTCAAATGGAAAGTGATAGAGATACATTCTGGTAATTTGACCTTATCCCAGAAGTTTGTTCTATGCAAAGTATCACCTACTATGCTGGCAGGGGAATTCTGAGGATGTTACAGGTACTGAATTATATCTTAGTAAATATTAACTGGGAGGTATGTTTGAGATAGTAGAAAAGATTTAAATAAAGCTCATTTGAAAGGGGAACTTTGAAAGCAGGAAAAATGCTTCCTTGGAGATACCTTTTTTTGATAGATTTATGATGGAGATTTCATAGATATTTCCCACAAATTCATTTAAAAATAAATTTCTTTGTGCTTACTAGAGGTGAAATAGAGTGAATGATTACTCTGTTTTGGTTTCATTTTTGAATTATTTATCCAAAGTACCTTAAAGAGTGATGGGAAATGTTGTTTTCTTCTTGGGAAGGAAAGATAATTAAATATACTTTCATCTATTTTCCATTAGTGCTAAAAGGAAAACAAGTATGTTTTCCCAATTCAAGTAGTCCTCCTTTTTTAAATCTGTTTTCTGTGGGAAAGTATCCTGAAATCTATTATCTCATGCTGGGCACTCACTGAGAAGGGAAGGTTTTAACACCTGGATCATCTTTGCTTAGGATTCACAAAGAGAATGCCCATTGTGGGAAGAGTAAACTCATTCTGTTTGATGTCAGGGCTAATAACTCTAGAAGCAATTGGTAGATGATGAAAAAAGAGGCAAATTTAGACTTTATATAAGGAACTTTTTTCCATTTAAATTAGAGATGTCACAAGTATGGGTTGAACTAGATGGTCTCCAAGGAATCTTCCAACTATGATTTCATGTAGCTGTAGAGAGGGAGTACCAAAGTATTATTATGAATGAGCTAACATCAACTCTACCTTCTTCGGGTACCAGGAGTAAGGCCATGATTTGATTTCCCACGGTCTGAAGCGTAGTAGGTATAGAGTTTGGGATATGAATTTAACTAATTAATTGATCATTCATAGTATTGTGGGTATGAAAATGTCTTTGGATTGCCAAAATAATTGATCGGGAAGAGGCCTTTAGAGAACATATATTTGCATCTATGCTTTCCTCATATAAACTGATCATTTACATTCAATAAACCATTTATGCCCCTCAGTAAACTAGAAGCCATAAGAATTCTGAGAAGAATAGATTTGCGTTATTGAATTACTAAATTCAGATTAAGAGCTCTGCTTGTGCCTTCCCATCTTAAGGGGGCAGTTCATGGTAGAAGTCTTCAAATGCAGCATTCCTTGTTTTTCTTCTTTTGATGGCGTACCCTTATTTGGGGTATCAATGAAGCTTTGTCTGTTTTCTTCATGTGAAACAATTTCTCTTCTTTGGAGGCTAAGAATATTAGTTCAAGAATCATGGAATTTGCCTTTTGGTAAAAAACAATCCCAAATATCATGGAATCAGAGAATTTTCTTTTAAAAATAAAGATATCCATCCATGCTTAAAGAGAAGGAAAAAAAACCACCTCCCCTCCTTATTTGCTGAGGTGGTAGACTAAAGAACATTATTATACTGTCAGATCATGTTGATTGTTGATTACCTTTGCTACTTTCTCTTTTGTTTTTTTTTAAGGATGATTTCCTGGCTAGAAATTTTAGGGAGGGCACATTTGGAAATGGAGGTAACATAAAAAAAAGCACATAGATTCAAACACATATATATGACATGCGTGTATATATAAATTTGAAAAAATCAAATGAGTAGTAATTTCCTAGTAGATAAGAAATGAAAAGTTTTACATTAAAATTAATATTTAGACTCTTGACCTTTGACTTATTTTGTTATCAGGCTTATAATTGTTGTTTTTTTTATTATGTGATCAGCGCTTTGCAACTTTATATTCTCTGAGGATGATATAGTAGCAAAACCCAATGTAGATGCCCATTGATTAGGGAATGGCTAAACAAGTTGTGTGGTACACTGGATAGACCCTTGGATCTGGAGTCAGAAAGACTCATCCTTCAGAGTTCAAATCTGGCCTCAGACACTTACTAGCTGTGTGACCCTAGGCAAGTCACTTAATCCTGTTTGCCTCAGTTTCCTATTTTAAAAAAACGGTAGAAAGAAATGGCAAGTCATTCCAATATCTTGGGCAAGAAAACCCCAGACGGGGTCATGAAGCGTTGGACATGACTGAAAAATGACTCAACAGCATTAAATAGTAATCATGAATGTAACGGAATATTAGTGGGTTCATTGGTTTGTGTATTAGAATAAGTTTTTCATTTCTAGATAATCTATTTTATCGTTATAGTTTTTAGCATTCTGTTGTTGTGAACATACTAGAAACTAGGTATCGTTAATCTCAGTACAGGGCTGCTTCAGTAGTACCACACACCATTTTGCCATAGAGAGAAAGGCATCATGGTCTATCTGGTGGAAGGAAGCCTGAAGCTGGAGTCAGCCCCAGAGGATCTCAATTTGATTCCAGGTTCCTGTGCTTGGTACCTGCAGACTCTGGAAAAGAAATTTCACTTATGCAGGAATCTTTGTAACACTATTGGCCTGACTGTGTTAGTGTAAGGGAAGGTCTTTATAAACTATAACACATTTTAATTGTATGTTATGTAGCATCTCACAAGTACCTTTTTGTTGAATTTAAAAAGAAAAGGACCCAGCCCAAGTTCTCAATAAGCATCTGAACCATAATAGGGATGGGGTCACTGGTTGCTTTAGCAGATAGAAATAACTGATTTAGCAAAAAAAAATAATAATAATTAAAATAAACTGACAGGAAGCATCATTCATTCCCCAGGTGAGTTACACCCTGGGTGAGCTTCTCACCATCCTGGCCTGTCTCTGCTTCCATGGCCCAGGCCTTAGTGTCCAGGGCTTCTGGTCTCCTTCCAGTTGTTTCAGAAGCTTGCCATCTATTGGGTATCTAGATTTGCCTTAAAAAGCAACAATAGTGCCTTTCTTACTGTTTGTCCTGGCTGTCTGCCTTGGATGGCAGAATTGCTGGTTATAACGGTGCTCTGTATTTATTTAAGAATACAATCATAGTTATTGCTCTACAAAGGAAAATGAGTTCTCATAATTACTATTTACCTTATAAAATTAGTACTGGGCAGTTTCTATTAGTCAATGTGAAGATAATGCCATATTTTGCCAGAATGTAATTTCCATAATCAGAAAGAAGCTTGTACAGGACACCTGGGCACACATCATTAAATGCCTGGATCCAAGAAGTCAGTGTATCTGATAGTTTTTTATTAGAGCAACAAGGCTGTTGAAAATGGAGACTGGGATGAGTGAGCAGGGATTGGTGGGGGAAATGCAGCACCACAGCTTTCCATAATGGTAGCCTGAAGATGCTACCCTTAGTGCATGCAATGTTGCGGCTTCTATCCACACCCACTCCATACATAATTTCCCAACATGTGCTCTCATTTGCAGGATGAATCTTCAAGTCACGAATGTAACCAACGGACAATTCTGCTGTATGGGGTTGGGAAAGAGCGAGACGAGGCAAGACATCAACTAAAGAAGATTACCAGAGATATCCTGAAAATCCTCAACAAGAAGAGTCCACCAGAATGTGGGGGTAAGATTACCTTAGACTATGCTACAATGTCCTGAACACAGCCTTGGCCAATTCTCATCCCAGCTGTTATCAAACGAGCAGGTCACGGTAGAGTGGTAAAGCTTGTCTTCTTAAACACTTACTCTCTGGGAAAAGGGCTGGGGTTACAAGCTCAAACAAGCCAGACAACTGCTCCCCGCCCACAGGGAGCTTACGTCCTAAATTGCAATCATAGAGATTTCTTCTCCAAAATTATTGTGCTTTTAAATTTTTTTTAAAATTAGATGTTTATAGTTCATTTATTTTTACATTGTCTAGATTTCCCCTGTATCCTTCTCCTCCTCTCCTTCTAGAGAGCTCTCCTTTATACCAAAGAATTAAAACAAAGAAAAAGAAGTAAGAGTGGAAGAAACAGAAAGGAAATCAGCAAAAACCGATCAGCAAACAAAAAAGAAATCTGACATTATATGCTGTGTTCTCTGCCCTTAGCATTTAAAGGTAGTCCTGGGCTTATTGAAAAGCCACATTCAGGGAAGGGCCATTTGCAGGTGTTTTTGTCTTTGTTTTTCTAACAAAGTTTAGTCTTGTGTGTGTGTACACATGTGTACATATATACTGTTTGTATCTATACACACATACATGCATATATGGTTGGGTTGGTGTCATACACAAGTGTGTGTAAATGTGTCTCTATGTATGTAAATGCATATTGGTATGTGTGTACATATGTGTGCACACATGTGTATTTTATATATACATATATGCATGCATATGCATACACACATACATGTCTGTGCTCACACATTTCCAGGTGCCACTGGAATCTTGGGTCTTGAATAATTTAGAATAGGGGAGTTTTTGTGTTGGTTTCTTTGCTTTTAAAGAACCATGACTACATGCTTTAGTTACATTTTTTTTTCTCTTAAACAACTGGGGTGATTTTGTCAACGTTATATTATAGAACAAGCATGCCATGGTTCCATGTTTGTCTGAGTGGCTCCGGTGCACCAGAGACTTACAGCTGGGCCTGTATTAAGTGAGTGAGGTAGATGGAGTACAGAACAGGGAGAGATACCCATCGGGTGGATGACAGTCATGTTCTGGAAATAACCACAGTAACAATTAACATAGTGTTCATCACGTGGCACACACACACTGTGCTAAGCATTTTACACTTGTCAGTTTCTCACAACAACCCCGGGAGCTAGGTGCCATTATCATCCCCACTTTACAGCTGAGGACACTGAATCAGAGGTTAAGTGATTTGCCCAGAGTCATATAGCTAGTATGTGTCTTGAGGCCAGATTTAAATTCAGGTCTTTCTGACTCCAGGCCTAGCACTCTATCCATTGAGCTACCTGGCTGCCTCCAAGGCTAACGGAGGTTCAATGACTTGACCAGGGTCACATAGCTAGTAAGGATTGTCCAGTGTACCACCTAAATATCTTGGATATTTCAAGTACCATCGCATAGAGATTTAATTTTGATACAACTGCCCTCCAATGGATAGAGCTAAGAGTGCCCCCCGCCCTCCCCAAAATTAGCTTGATATATGTTGCCACCTGCCCCCAGTAAAATATAAATTTCTTGAGGGCAAAGAGCATTTGATGGTTTGGTTTTTTTTTGTATCTCCAGTGGCTCTTGCCCAGAACATAGTAGATAATTAATTACTTGTCAATACGAGTTTAGTAATAGGTGAAACTTTAGGTCAATTTAGACTTGTTGGGTGGAAGACAGTCAATTTAAAGGAAAAACCTCCGCATAATGAGAGCCCTCCTGCAATGGAATGATGGAATGAACTGATCCAAGAAGGGGTCCCCCTTCAGTAGAGGTCTTTACATGGGAGCCAAATGGCCTATGTTCCACATGTTCAGCTGGGAATTCTGGTTTGGGTGGTGATCATATTCATTCCCTGGTGGCTCCACAGTTCAACACAAATATCATTTTCCTTCTTGTGACCACCGTTCCCAGGTTGAATCTTCTTAATGAAATTCAAACATTCATGAGCAGGTGGCATTTTAGGGTTCAATCATTTCTCTGATGCACTCATGGCTAAAATATGGTTTGGTTGTAAATAAGAACCCAGACAGTGATGTCATTAAGAAGACAGTGAAAGAGTGAGCATATGTAAATGCTATGAAACCTATGAAAACAATACTTGTCCTACACATTGGGCTTCAGAGGAATAGAGTTGAAAGCATGTCTAAGACACCCACTGACCTTCACAGTTTCAATCCATAAAGGATAATTATTTAAGAACCTCTCCACTAGGTTATTATTTTTATGTTTAAAGCAGAACCTGTCCATCAGAGACTCTTCCCAAATCACTCTTGACTTGAGATTTGACATGCCATATTAACATACCCACCCATTACCTAGTGTCTATGCATCACTCCTTTGGGAGGAATATTTAGAGCAAGGATAGATAAATTGTACTCGGGCTTGCCATTCTTAGTATAGTGTCTTCACTACCGAGCCCATCCCTCTTCTGACCAGAGCCCCTTCCATTCCCTTCACCCAAGTTCCACCTTGTCTTCTCCAGATCTTCACCGTTCCTTACCCTGCATATCCAGTATTCTGCTATATTTTGTCACTTCTCCCTCTGCAATATGTCATAAGGACATTGTTCAGTTAGTTGGCAAATATACTAGTGATTGGTTCTGCTTTCCCCATCTTTTCCATCTACCCTCTTCCTAATTCCACAGCCAGCATCGTAGTTCAGACCATCATGATTTTGTGCCTACACTACTTCAGTAACCTTTGAATTGACCTCTAGTCTCGTCTCACTCAGCTGCCAAAATGGTGGTCTTAAGGGACAGATCTACCTGTACCACTTCCCTATTCAGTAAAGACCAATAATCTTGATTTGAGCCAGTCCATCATTAAGACATTTATTAAACACATGCTATTTACTAAACACTGAGCAACGTGCTGGAGATACAGAAAGAGGCAAAAGACAGTCACTACCCTCAGGGAACTCACAATCTCATGGGGAAGATCACCAACAATTTTGTATAAATGAGCTATATACAGAATAAATAGGAAATAATTAATAGAGGGAATGCATTAGAATTAAGAGGGGTAAGAGAAGGCTTCCTGAAAGTGGGATTTTAGTTGGGACTTAAAGGAAACCAGTAAACCAATATGAAAGATAAGGTTCCAGGCATGGGGGGCAACCAGAGAAAATTCCAAGACCTGAGAGATGGAGTGCTTTGTTTGTGGAACAGCCAGGAGGCCATTATCACTGGACGAAAGAGTATGTGTTGAGGAGTAAGGTGTAAGAAGACTGGAAAACTAGGAGGGGATTAGGTTATGGAGAGCTTGGAATGCCCAACAGATCATGTTGTATTTGTTCTTTGAAGCAATAAGGAGCTACTGAAATTTACTGAGTGGAGGGCGGGGGAGTGACAGGATCATATGTGTGCGTTAGGAAAATCACTTTAGTGGATGAATGCAGGATAGATTGGTATGAAGAGAGACTTGAGGCAAGCAGACCCACTAGCAGGATATTAAAATAGTCAAGGTGTGAGGTGCTGAAGACCTGCATCAGGATGATGAAAATTTTAAAAGAGAAAAGGGGGAATATTTGAGAATTGTTGCAAAGGTGAATCAGCAATTATTGGTAACAGATTGGATATGGTGAGTGAGATAGTGAGGAATCCAGGATAACTCCCAGACTGTAAGCCTGAGGGACTGAGGATGATGTCCTTTGTAGAGGAAAGTAGGGAGAGGAAGGATTTAGGGGGAAAGATGAGCTCTGTTTGGAAGATATTGAGTAGAAGGTGTGTAGTAGACATCCAGTTTGATATGCCTGAAAGGCAGTTGGAAAAGATTGGAAGGTCAGCAGAGAGGTTAGGGCAGGAAAAGTAGATTTCAGAATCTTCTGCATAAAGATGGTAATTAAATCTCCAGCAGCTGATGAGTTTACCAGGTGAAGTAGTATAGAAGGAAACAAGAAAAGGGCCTAAGATAGAGCCCTGGGGGATACCTATGGTTAGTAGGTATTATCTGGATGAAGATCCAGTAAAGGAGACTGAGAAGGATCAGTCATATATGAAGGTTTCTTTCATCAATGTCTTGTTAGATAAGAAAATTGTAAGGGAGTATACAATTGGTCAGTGAGTGGTAAATGTTGTTATGACTCAGTACACAGCCAGTTCAGCGAGTACACAGCTGGTTCAGACTAACAAATTGTAAGGTGCAACTGGCTACTATAGCAAGAAGGGAGATAACAGTCCTTGCTCAGGCAGGCTATGTCCTTGGGCTGGGGAGAAATTGCCTGGGATAAGTGTTTTAAGGGTAGGGAAAGGCAAAAAAAAAATGTTTGCTTGATGTAAGTTTTATAAGTCATATAAATTATTAGTATAGCATTGTATACACACGTAAGTACACACATATAATTGAGATAATATATACAGTGGTGGTGTGTGCTCAAAAATATACAGTGAATGCGTTTTTTTGAGGGTAGAGACTAGTTTGTTTAGATGTTTGTGTCTCCTATCATCTAGCACAGTGCCTGGGAGAAAGTCAATGTTTAAAAAAATGCTTGTCAATCGACCAGGGCATACTGATGCTTACTTACTACAAGCTTGCAGTAAAAGAACAATGGCTCCCACTCTCCTCTTTACAAGCTTGCATGGAACTGGCCACAGGGCTTCTCCTTTGCCCCCTTATTCTTCATCTTTTCCAGAGTTCTTCCCAGTACTGACTTTGTATTTGGAAGCCTCCCTCATCCCCTTCTCTGTATGCCCGCCCTCCATTCCTTCTTCCTTTACATCCTCTCTCTCCTTCGTCTTACCTTCCCACTCCCACCCCGCACTTGTAATTCAACCCCCACTGAAGTTTGGCCTGGGCATTGACCAGTAGGATACTGGGATTGGGAGTATGGAGATGGAGATAAAGTAAAGACTGCTCTTTACTCCCAGTCCATTGACCAAGGTCCTCCAACTCCACAGCTTCTCCCATCAGGCTTCCTCTACTACTATAGTCCCTCATCCTACCACCTAAATGGCCTCCTTATATACCTTCCATCCTGCCTCCCCTCGCTCCGCAAACTCCTGCCACACTAAACTTCCTTTCATATAAGCTAGTATTGTCATGCTTCTATTGAGAAATCTAACCTGGCACTGATGAGAGTTTGAAGTGGGTGGGTGGGGAACTCCCACAAAGACCAGAGTACCAGAGGCAGGTCACCTGGAATGAATTCATGGACTCAGGAATTCTTGAGGTCAAGGTAAAGATCTATTACACTTTTCAGTGGGCAAGAATTCTTAGGGAACCTACAACCTTAGAGGGGTACTGGTAAAGTTTATATAGGATATTTCATAGTAAAACGTGAGCTAAATATGCTAACTAGGTGATTCAGGGCAGGATTAGGGAGTGGTTAAGGACTAGTTAGTTCTTAAAGGAACATGTACTTTTGGTATCTACTTTGCAAATGTTTTACCAAGAATTCAGCAGAAAATAGCTTGGGGGAGAGGGGGAGGGAGCAACTATAGGGAGGTTTGGTTTTAGGCCTGGAAAGTCACTAATTCAACCAATGGTTAGGGCTGATCAGGGAAAATCAGGTTTCTTTCATCAATGTCTTGTTACATAAGAAAATTGTAAGGGAGTATACAATTGGTCAGTGAGTGGTAAATGTTGTTATGACTCAGTACACAGCCAGTTCAGCGAGTACACAGCTGGTTCAGACTAACAAATTGTAAGGTGCAACTGACTACTATAGCAAGAAGGGAGATAACAGTCCTTGCTCAGGCAGGCTATGTCCTTGGGCTGGGGAGAAATTGCCTGGGATAAGTGTTTTAAGGCTAGGGAAAAATGTGAATTTTAGAAATATGATTTTAGAATTGGGGTCCATCAGCACCTCATGTCTTCTGAGAAAATATCAAATCCCCTCTGCTGGTTCATCATCTTCCTTTACCCACAAGAGTCTCTCCTTATTCCCTTTTCTGTCTCTGGGCTATCTTGTTGACGGACCACATCCTTAGGCCTTTGATTTTCCATCTTTAGTATTATTCAATGTCTTGAGAAGGGACCTCCATTTTGCCCATCTGGTAGAGTAGAATATTGTCACTGTTGGAGTATCAAGAAACTCTGAGGGTGTTGGAGCTTTTCTCACAGCTATCTAAGGAATTATTTTCCTTGAATTTTTTAATTTTATGGCAGCATGGCTCATTTGAGGTAAAAAGTAAAAAAATTGGAATATTCCAATATCATTTTGCCAAAGTTACTTGGCTAGTTATAAAGAAGACTTATTTTTGCAATAAAACAATAGATCAACCTTTCTGTCTCTCCCCAGCCCCCTTCTCTTCCACAGGACAGAAAGGAAATTAGTTTAATTAGGGTCAGAAATTAGGTTAGCCATAGCTTTCATCTGCCACTGAGCATTGTCAGAAACTGTAAGAAGTTACTAAAGAACATTTTAAATTGCTTTCCTTATACTTTAAAAATTGAGGAAGCAAATATTTCCCTTACATTTGAGGGTACAGGAATTAGTACGAGTATACCTGACCATATATTGGCTTGTGAATTTCAGACAGTCAATGAAACCCAAACAGATTGATTTGGCTGGGGCCCATAAGCTGTTCACAACTTCATGTAAGCAGTTAAGGAAATAGAAGTATCTGTCAAATTTTTTTTAAAAATTTTTTTCCTCTTTTTCTTTTTCAGAACTCTTTGAGATGTTTCACTGGGTGGGATAAGGAAAAGAGATATAGAGGGAAATGTAGGCAATAGATATCGGTCAAAAAAATTTTAAAGAAATTCATATATAAGAACATATTTTATGACCTTAAGAATTCTTTTCCCTGACCTACATTCAGTCTTTAGAGTGCTCAGAATCCTTAGTCAGATGACCTGGGTTCAAATTCCATGTTTGATGCTTTCTGGCTGTCTGACTTGGGGGAGGGCAGTCCATAAAGGTCAATTAAGTGCCTGCCATGTTCTAAGCATGGTACTAAGTGCTAGGGATAAAAAAAAAAAGATTAAAAAAAATAGCTTACAGTCTAATGAGGGAGAAACCATGAAAACAACGATGTACAAACGATATATACAGGATACATTGTGTTTAATCTCACAGGGAAAGTACTAGCTTTATGGAGGAAAGTCTCACAAAAGGTGGGAATTTAATTGAAACATGAAGGTAGCAGGGAAACTGGAGATGAAGGTGAGGAAGGAGACTCTTCCTGGCATTGGGTATGGTCATTGAAAATACTTGGAATCTGGAGATGGAGTGTCTTGTTTGTGGAACAGCAAAAAGGCTAGTGTCACCATTTTGAAGACTATCTAGTTATTATTCTACATAGTATTAGGGTATGAGAAAATTGTCGAGGTATATCCGATCGCAGAGGTCCCTTCTGGCTCTTAGTCTGCGATCTTTTTCCTTCTGATACACCTTTGTTGAAAAGCTAGCCAGGGGTGGGAAACCTGCAGCCTTCTAGGTCCTTGGGTACAGTCTTTTGACTGAGTCCAAGTTTTACAGAACAAATCCTTGTATTAAAATAGGAGATTTGTTCTCGGAAGTTTGGATTCAGTCAAAGGGCCACATGTGGCTGTGAGGCTGCAGGTTCCCCATCCCTGGAGGCAGCAAGTTATGCAATAGACAATAATTGGTCCTAGTTTTGGGACCTATGGTGATTTATAGTGGAAACGGACTGATGTTTCTAAATAAAGCCATTCCTTGGACCATTAAACTTGTATATATTTTAGGGTTCGCTCTAGCCAACTTCTTTCGCAGTATCTGATACTATTCTCAAATTCTTTTAAGTTAACGAATCTCTAGAATAAAATTCTTCCTTAATTAATTAATGAAATTAAAACTCCCATTTATGGTCATGGAATACTAGTCTGGTATTATAAAGGACCTTAAAAGCCTGTTAGTACGATCACCTCGTTCAAACTGAGGCTTAGATAACTTCTCAAATTTGTTGAATATTTCTAATTACAGAATCCATGTTTTAGGAGAGTCTTTAAAAGTCTAGTCTAGTTTTCCACTGATATTTTTAGTTCTGTCCTTTCATTGTGTTCTTGTAATTTCTCATATTGTAGACCATCGGTTATCAAAGTGTGATTTTTTAGGGGCTCCCAGGGCTCTTTTGTGATTATACAAGATCAAAACTATACTATTATGGTAAATAAGCAAAAAGCTCTTTGTAGAGGTCCTTCTTCAGTAGTTCTTAATAGTGTAAAGAGGTCCTGAGACTAAAAAGTCGGAGAACTTTACTGTAGACAATGTTTGGGTCTCAGGTTTTGTTCTCCCATGGCTCTATATCATTTATGTTCTGATTTCATACGTTCCTGTTCCTCATAAAGCAACAAAGCATTGAAACTGTTTCTTTTCTATAGTTAAATCTTCAAGGCAAAATACAAATCAGACATTGCACCATAGAAAATGTAGCTTATAGATATGTTCAAAGACATTGGTAGTCTATTATAGCACTGCTCTTCAGCCTCCGTTAAATTCAGAGTGACCAAAAACTACCATTTTATTTTGTTTATTAAGTTGAGGATGAAGGACAAAAAGCCAGGAAAAGCAAACAAGAGACCTTTCCAACGCTGGAGACCGTATTCACAAAACTACAACTCCTGTCGTATTTTGACCAACATCAAGTCACATCTCAGGTACCTACCAATGAGTTCAATTTGACTTTGTTTCTCCTACCTTAACACATCTGTTGTGATCAACTTGTCTTTTCTAGTTCTATTAGACAGCTTTCAGATTTGTTTAGAAAAGATATATAGTCTTTAGAATTTTATACATATATATACATGTGTATCAGTAGAATTTGGTATAATCTCTACTTTATACTTTCATTTATATTTCTTTCAAATATCTTTCTTTGGAAGCATGCTTATGTATAGTTTTCATAATGAAAAGTCTTTAGCTTCTGATTGTAATATAGGAACATTTAAAAGATAACTAAACTAATCATGTAGTTAGATTCTGTTATCACATTGCAACCAATGAGTATTAGCTATTTACAAACTAAACAAAATCCTGAATGAATTGCATAATGACGTGCCTTGGTATGACATTTGATACCCAACTCATGGTGTTTAAAGATATCAGCTCTCTTCCTCCCAACTTTAGTCTACCAAGTGAAATTTGATATGTTTTGAAAACTAAGTTGGGTTTGAGTTTATAGTATTTTGTTCTGTTTGGGAGTTAATCGTTATGTTCTCTTAACTAATGTCCTATATAAATACATGTTTCTTCCATGTTACTCCGAGTATATTTTTTCAGTGAAAACTAATAATACATTTTTCTTTTACCAGATCTCTAGCAATGTACTAGAACAAATAACCAGCTTCGCTTCAGGAACATCTTACCATCTTCCTTTAGCACACCACATTCAACTTATCTTTGACCTTATGGAACCAGCCTTGAACATCAACGGGCTTATTGACTTTGCGATACAGGTACCAAAGAAATCAGTCTAATGATTATAGTAACAAAAACTTGCAAGGCATTTTCCATAAATTTTCGTATTTATTTGGGAAGAGAAGAAAGCCTACTAAGCTTAGGTAATTTCTCAACTTAGAGTAGGCTTCTATTTATTGCCAGCTAGGTGGTATAGGGGATAGAGAACTTGTCCTAGAATCAAGACCAGCCTCAGATACTTACTAGCTGTGTGACCCTCTGCAAGTTGCTTGACCTTTATTCTTGCCTCAGTTTCTTCCTTTGTAAAATTTCTAAGGATCATTTTGAGGATAAAAGGAGATAATATTTCTAAAGTATTTTGCTATGTAAATGTCAGATATAATAAGTTATTAATCTCATTATTCTTACTCTAATTCTTAGTTTAATATAGTTCTCCTTTCTGTACCGATTTAAGGTTAATCATGGGCTTTGCTTTCAATTATTTCATTTGATGCAGTACTTTATAGCTCCAAAAACATTTGCATATCCTTTAATCCCAGTAGAACCAGTAAGTAAGCATTTGATAAGATCTTAATGTTGTTCTCAGGTTTTGACACAGTTCCTTAGAAATAGCAGACACTCAACAAATGTTTTTTGAATTGGAATCTTATTTTATGCTCATCGCAGTCTCATGACATACTTAGAGAAGCTATGATTATATCCCAGTTTTTGAAAAGAAATAAATAAAACTCTGGGAAGATAAATGAATTTCCCCCAAGGTTAGCTAATAATGTGGTCGACCTTGAGGCTTGATCCTTAGACTTTGGACTCCAAACCCTGTGCTTTTCTACCACTATGGGAATATAAACATAGTGGTTGCTCGTTAGATATACCTTCACTTGTTGCTTTTTAAAAAGTTATGTGTGATAGTGCAAGAATAGTCCAGATTGATTCCAGTTGAGAAATGACTCTCGCTTAATCATGGACATGGTATTTTATCTGATTTGTGACAAAGCATTTTTAGGTTAAAACAAAACTATTATAAAATTAGCCCAATGTTTTTGTAGAACACTCATTAAAAATTTATGCTTTTAGAGAGAGGTTCACAGGCCCAGTTTTCTTTGCAATTTCTAGTAAAGTATTAAGTTTCAAGAGGAAGTAAAATCTATATTCTAAAGAGTATTGTGGTTATCTCAATATACGAGACAGATCTGCAAGGTTACTCTCAACTTTCAGCTACTATTTCAGTCATCAGTCATTGATACTTCCTGGTGTTATGCAACCCAATGTCTAGACCTTGGCAAGGGGGATTTTAAAAACAACAAAGCAGTCTCCCTCTTCTCTGCAACCCATCTTTAGGTCTTTTTTAATTTTTTTATTTTTTATTTTTGTCTTGGGGCATGGGATTGCTCTGTGCATGTGAGTTCTTTGGGGAGGTGGCAGAGCCATTAGGAGTAATTGGTTATAGGCTGTTTGGGTTCTGTTTGTTTTTTCAATGCTGCTTCAGCGTGTGTCCCTTTGTGTTTCAGCTGCTCAATGAATTAAGTGTGGTTGAGGCAGAATTGCTCCTCAAGTCGTCCAGCCTGGCAGGGAGCTACACCACAGGCTTGTGCGTGTGCATCGTGGCTGTGCTGAGGCGTTACCATGCCTGCCTCATCCTGAATCCAGACCAGACTGCCCAAGTGTTCGAAGGGTTCGTCGTCCGGAAAGGCCACATCTCTATTTAGAATGCACAGTTGGTGGGAAAATGTGGTGATGACCTTGCAAAGAGCTTAAAGGGTAGTTTGTGTGGGCTTCAGGTACAGGTCAACAGACGTCCCAGCGGAAGAGCCCTTGAAATAGTTAGAGTTAGGGTACCAACCACAACAAGAACTTGTCCATTTTCCCAGTTTTTAAAAAAGAAGTATATTCTTTTGAAAACCATCTGAATTAGATATTTTCTTCTTCCTTCTCCTCCCAATAGTAGCATTTTTCTTTCTTTTAAATTTTTGTCTAAATTTTATTTTTAGTTCCAAATTTTCACTCTCCCTTCACGGCACGCACACACACACACACACACACACACACACACACACACACACACACACACACACACACATTGAGAAGGTAAGAAGAATAATGCCCATTATACGTATGAAGTCATAGAAAACATATTTAGTGATTACTTTTCAGTAGTAGAATCTACAGGTATTAACAACCATTTGCCTTATAAAATACCCTTCCTACAAGAACAATGACATCCGTATTGCAAGCAGTAGAACTTCCAGATTTATGGACAAGGATAAGTGAGAAGTGTATTCTCCATCTGAAGTGCTTTCAGAATAAACTATTGTGCCATCAAAGAAGATTTCCTCTGCTTTCAAGGATGATGATGGACTCAATCTATCAAAGGCTATTATTTGCTACCTTGCTACCTCTATTTATCATGAAAAATTGAAAATTGCCTAATTGGACATAAAAGAATTTTTATATATTTCACTTATCAAAACTCAAGTTGGATAGCCACTCTTGGGTACCAGTTGAGACATTTTAGTACTATTGATTCCAAAAACAGAAGAAAAGAAAATAGTCATTTAACACTGACTTCATTATTTTATGAAGAGAGGTCAAGGGCAGGCATTTATTTGCTTCCTCTATTTCTTTTCTCTGTTGGTTTTAAGTCAGACCTTAGTAAGAGTTAGTCTGGGAGCAGTGAATCCTTTTCCTAACTTTAGACTCATGGATTAGGGTCAACAAAATTCCCGTAGTAAACGTAATTGTATTTTTTCCAGTCCATGAAAAGGAAGAGAAATCCTAGTTGGCAGGGGGGAGAAGGAGTAAAGGAGAAATAAAAGAAATGGCAAAATGTTTGGTCCCCCTAGTGCTTGTCAGCAGAGTTGGGGGGGGACTATTTCTATGCTGTCATTTAACTGGGCACCTCTGCAGCTGTGTTGGGATGTTTGCCGCTTGGGAAGCAAGTTACATCCTGCTTCTCAACAAGATATAATTTCAGTAGAATGAGGAGGATAGGAATGAGCCTCCAACAAGTAAAAGCCTGATGATATATAGTAATGACTGCAACAAGGTCCTATACAGGGCACGATGGAGTGGAACCTGGGGCAAGGGGAGGAGATTGTATGAAGAGCAGAGATACCATTTCTTCTGGGACAAGGCAGAAGAAAGAAAGAATGAGGGATGCTAATGAGAGGTTATGAGGAATGAAGGAAAACCAAGGGAGCTCCTGTTAGATGACCTCCATCCTCTCATTCAAGTGGGTGACCAGCAGTGTGAGGTCATGAGAACAGTCATACTTTACCAGCATGATATTGCCTTTGCTAGAGATAGAATATAAGTCTGGCTGGATTCCATGCTGCGACCACAAGTTTGACCAAGTTTTTAGGTCTTAAGTTCCAATAAGTTTTTCATCCAAATAAAAAGCAACTTTTATCACTTACTCTCCAACAACTACAGAAGTCATAGAAAGTCACCACCACAAATTGCAATGATGAGAGGACTCTTTAATTATGTAATGTACTCCTAACAATTCACTATTTTTAAGAACATTAAGGAGGAAGTTTAAAAAACTTGTTGGGAACTGACCACATTGCTTAATGATAAACCACTCTTTTAAGTCAAAGTAAACGTTGTGAGGAACTTCTTTGAAACTTTAAAGCTCATCTATATAGCTAACCAGAATTGCAAATCTTGGTTCTGACTGGAGCTTACCCATTCTATTACCCTCTCCTTGTTTCATATGCATTCTCTTAAGAGGGTGCTCTAGGTATTTCCTTACTTCTCCCCAAGTTTATTTTTATGTAGAGTTTAATGTCTTGGCATTTTGCCTTTCCAGTAGTAGACTAGGAAACGGTTTTTTATATTTCATCCCAGTATGTCAAGCACTTTGGTCATATTATCAGTTTGCACTATCTAATCTTTTAAATGTTTTTCCCTTTTTCTCTTACAACTCTTCTAGATTGTGTGGTGTTGTAAAACATGTAGTCAACCCATCAGAATGTTCCTCTCCTGAAAGATGCATCTTAGCCTACCTCTATGATCTCTATGTGTCATGTAGCCACCTCAGAAGTAAATTTGGAGACCTCTTCAGGTGGGTGTATGAAAATAACATGAAAATGTCCCTAAGAACTGAGTTGGAAGTCTTTAAAAAATATATGCCTATGTTGTTTTGTCTTTCTCAGTTAACTGAAATGTCATTTTAGTGAAAGCTATTAGTGATGGAGCAGTAGCAATCATAGAGAAAGGTGGGTGAAAAAAAATTCAGTGGAGAAGGCGATGTTTTTAACCAATTATAAGCATAGCCTTAATCAACCACGGTGCTTGACATTGCGATATTTATTTCTCTTTGTCTTATTGAGATGCGCCTGCTCTATTTTCCTATGGTAACTTTTTATATGGTAGACATAGAAGTCTTTCATAATGACTGCTATCAAATATTTGCTTAAAATTAGTGTGATATACTAATTTGACTTTCAGCAATTATTTCTTAACATTATTATGGATAGTACAGGATTATTTTTTTCCTTCTGTTAACATAAGAATGTAAAATCATGATGACAGCATATAGCATTCTCAGTGAAATGTGTAAAATAATATAATGCAATATAATATAATAAACATGGTAAATTTTAAAATTTTAATATACTCTCTTTTAAAAATATAAACTACCATATTCAGAAATCATTCAACTTTGGCTCTTAACTTTAAGAAAGAATAACTCATCAATAACCGTTATCAACAGCATCCAGAACTATTCATGCTGAATACTTGTAGGGTTCATTTCCGATAAACAATACTAAAATTTACCTGGGTTCCCTTAAATTGTAACAGAAAAAGAAGTATGATTATTGAATTCTAGCTGGTCACTTGATGTTACCCTCGCTTGCAGTTTCAGAAACCGCAGGTAGTGATTTTTCCTTAAGATTCATATAGTTCTAATTTTTTAATTGGCTTTTCTTTTTACATCATGAAATTGCCATTAAAAAATTTGGTTCTAATTGACTCGTGGGAAGCAAACACTGAAAAGTTTTTTTTTAAAGGATCTAAACTGGGGCTTTGAGGCTACAGACTCCCCACCCCTGCAAACTCTTGTGGAACTTTTTAAAACAAGGTACACTGGGTTTCCTTTTTCCACTCTTTTCTTGAGTGTGGGTGCTATGTGGAGATTACTTCCTAATCATTTTATTTTGAAAAATTGTTTCAGTCTTTGTTTAGCATTAGTGGGACCATTGTCATCAAACACAGAAGAAACTTCAGTTTGGGGTTCCAGCCTTTTTAGAAGATGCATGTCTTATTTTGTGGTTAAGGTTGCCTGCTTTCTGGTTCACATTCCTGAATATTTTTCATAGTTTCTATATTCTTCAAGTGCCCTAACCACTCAGTTCCTCTACCTACTTACCTTCCATGAGCTACATCTTTACTCAGTGTCAGTCACACGCAAAGATGGGTATATCATTGATCTTGCCCTCAGCTACAAATGTACCACCCTTTATGTTTAAGAATTCTGCAGTCCCTTTATCTGACTATAATCTTATTGGCTTTGCTCCTTTACGTAACCTTATTCTTTAACCACACAGCGGCTTCCAAACCCTTGACATCTCAATTCTCTCCCAGGTCATCTTCCCTGCCCTAGCCACTCTCTCCTCATATTCCTGTCTTGACCCTTTGGTGAACCAATTCAATTATATACTGTCCTCTTCTCTAGAATCCTTAACTCTCTTATCGTGTCTCTAATTATATCCATCCAGGCCTCAGGCTTGGATCATTCCCCCTATATATTGCCTTCCCTTCTATATACATGCTGCTAAATTAAAGTGGGAAAAAAACCACGTGACTGTTCTGACTAGATCCACTTCAAATTTATTTTTGGATTGACTGCTGAGCAGCAGTGAGGGCCCAGTTGAGGCTGTGTAACATAAATCTGGAACATTATTACTTAGCCCCTTCCTACACTTCCAGGCTTCTTACACGTAACTCCCCAACAGATACTCTTCAGTCCAACAACGTTGGAGTCTTGGCTGTTCCAAGAACAAGCCAATCCCTTCTCTCAGCTCTGGGCGTTTTCTCTAGCCATCCTCCATGCCTGGAATGCTCTCCCTCCTCTTCTCCAACTATTGACCTCCCAGGCTTCTTTTAAGTCCCAACTAAAATCTTACCTTCTCCAGGAAGCCTTCCCCTAACAGCTTTTAATTCCACTGCCTTTCCTCTTTGAGTTATTTCCTCTTCATCCTTTGTGTAGCTTGCTTTGTACATAATAGTTTGTCTCTTGTCTCCTCCATTAAATTGTAAGCTTCTTACAGGGCAGGGACTGACTGTCTTTTGCCTCTTTTTGTATCCCTAGCTCTTAGCATAGTACCTGGCATATAGTAGGAGCTTATTGACTGAGAGAAAGTCTCGATGAATCACTTGTTGGAAGAAGGTTCACACACACTGTCTAATTCGGGGGTTTTTAACCTGGTATTCAGAGCCTTTAGGAGGGCACATGAACTTGGTGTGGGGAAAATATTAAATAAATATTTTCACTAACCTCTGAATGAAATTGATTATTTCCTTCAGTTATTTAAAAACATTATTCTGAGAAGGGGTCCATAGGTTTCACTCAACTGCTAAAGGGGATGATGGTGGTGCATGATGCAGAAATAGATTAAGAACCCTTGGATTTATGGTTGTGCTTTTGGGTCTACCAGCTTTATTCCGATTAACTGTCATGATGTGGACTCATTCTTTATTATAAGAGGGATGTTAACATACAAAACTGATAGCTTTGCTATTTCCATGAAGTCTCTCCTTGCTCCCATCTCCAGAATTCAATGACCTTTCTATATTTGTATTGATTGATTTGTAGTAATTAGGTTTTATTAGTCTATACAGTTATATCCTTATATTATGTATTAGGCCACATCTATATACATGTGTGTATATATATATATATGTGTGTGTGTGTGTGTGTGTGTGTGTGTGTATAGGTATGTATATACACATATATACAAACATATGCATACCTATACAATAAGACAAATCCGTTAAATTCTTTCCCTGTACATCAAATTAATCACGTACCACTTCATAAAAATTTCTCAACGTATTAAAGAGATTATACTAATGAACTCTTACCTGGTAATATTAGTAAGAATTCAGAATTACTGATCTTAATCAGTAGTTAGGTGACTCAATCTATAGAGTACTTGACCTGGAAAGAGCTTAAAGTAGGAAAAAAAAATTTAAGAGAGAAAAAAGATATTTATGTTGGAAGATCCACAGATAAAAAAGGAAGGGAGGGAGGGAGGGAGGAAGGAAATAAGAAATCACAGTAACCATGGAGTGTGTATAAAGCTTTAAAGAGACTTCATTTTAGGCTTCTTAGCTACTTTATTAGAATAAATTAAAAAGTTGAACTGGAGGAGGTAAAAGGAACATTTGTAACACCAAGAATATTTTTACTGTGTAAATATTCAGTGTCATTTCCCATCTTGTATAATTGGAAGCAGAGAAAATCAGAGAGACTTAGGAAAGCCAGAACATTTGAAGAACGATTTCTTTTTTTGGAGGGGAGGGGCAGCAGAAAGGGTAAGAGAAGAGCCAAATAATGAGCCAAAGCAGAAGCTGAGAATGGAGAAGAATAATAAGGAAGGAAGGAAGGGTGGATGATGTTATGGAGGGAGAGATTATGGTAGGTAGTGAAGAGATTGATAGCTAATAATAGCTTTGAAGATTTAGGCAGAGACTTTTTAAAAAGAGTGTGAAGCAAAAGACAATAAAAAGCTGACTGGAGGACATAGAGAAAATAGACTGAGCAGCAGGTGATGACTGACAAATGGAAAGGAAAAAGGTGGAAGATAGATGTCTTGGCCAATCTAACCTCACACACTATGTATTAGTCCTATGGATGTGAAAATAAAACATAAAGCAATCCCTGGCCACCAGCTTAATCTTTTTATGAAATATAATTGAAAATGCCTTTTTTTCTTAATTGTAACAATTTTTGAGTCACAGTTTTGAGCGTTGCCTAAAAAAAGGGGGTCATGTTTGGGTAATTGTATGGTAGTGCCATCTAGTGGATCATTATCACCTCTGGTAATTTCATCCTTTCCGTTCTGTGACTCTAGTAAATCACACTGAATTCTGTGACTTCTAATGGGGTATGTTTCTTTTTCATGGGATGAATCGGTGCAGAACATATCCCCCTTTGCTGAAAATCACCAAGTAGCTTTATTTTATGTAACACCAGGCAAAGTGTCACAAGTGAAAATGAAAAGGCAGATATCTCTGGGAAATTTAGTCTTTGGTGTTTTCTGTTGGAAAATTCATGTGGATTCAAATTGAGGCCAACTTACTGACTCACACATGAACTACAGTGCTCTCAGAACGTCTTCAGAGAGACTGGGAATACATATCCTCTTTAAGAGACTTAAAGGGTCACTTACAATTTTACATAAAAAAGTTCACTAGTGACACCCAGTGGGGTCTCATAGGGACATTTTTGCTGACTAAATCACAGGATCTTGGGATCGAGGTGTATCTGATCTATACCCTTACGTGGTTTACCTATAAATAGTAGTACTTGTGAATAGTGATGGAGAAAGAGAGAAGAGGGAAGAGAGGGAGAGAAGGAAAGGACAAATGGAGGAGGAGAAAGCTCATGAAATTGAGTTCAGATCCTGCCCCTAACATATACTAGCTCTATGACTGTGGACAGATTTGTTGTTCAGTCATTTTCAATTGTGTCCAACTCTTCATGACTCCATTTGGGGTTTTCTTGGCAAAGACACTGAAGTGGTTTTCCATTTCCTTATCCATCTCCTTTTAGAGAGGAGGAAACTGAGGTAAACTGGGTTAAGTGACTTGTCCATGGTCACACAGCTATTAAGTATCCAAGCTAGATTTGAACCAAGGAAGATGAATCTTCCTGACTCCAGACACCACACTCTATGCACTCTGGGGCCACCTAGCTTTAGTTATTGGGAGGCAGCTCTGTAAGATTCTAAGCTAGAATAAACTGCTCTAGTAAGTATCAGCAGAAGATTTTTTTCCACCCTAGGAACCCCTACATTGAGGAAATCACAGGTCCTATGAAATAGGAATATGGTTTTGGATATGAAGGGACCATAGAGGTTGTCTAGTCGAGTCTCATTTTACAGGTGGAAAACTAAAATTAGGTGACATGTCCAAAGTCACTGACAGCCAAAGATTTTAATCTAGTGCCCCTGAATCAAATTCCACTGTACCACACTGTCTCCTTAACAACAGCATCAACAGCAATAATAGTATTGAAAAACATTGTAGTGTGTTGGTACCACAGAGATCTGAGTTGGAGTCCCCCTCGCAAACATATTGTTACTGAACTGAGTTACTTAATTTCTTATTACTCCAAACCAGAGGTGTCAGTTTTCCTGTAATGTACTGAGTGTGGCCTGAAATTGATTAAAATGTAATTGGAAAATATTTGCCAAAATAAAAAATGCAAAACATAGATAACATTACATTTTGAAATTAAATCCATGTGTGGTCTTCAGGGGTCTCTATGTACAGATTCATGGCCCTTGTTTCTGTATGAGTTTGACAACATTGCTTGAAGGAGCTAAGACTGTGCATTTCAGAGAAAGTACTGACCTGCACTGATGGAAGGCCTTTTCTCACCTGGGAATTCCATGTTATACCAATGAAATCATAGATCTGACCAATAATAGAAATGATGATGAATAAAGACATTTTTGTTCGTAGCCATTATATAATATTGTTAACAGAATATAGGTAAGAGACTCCTATAAAGTGATGTACAATTTTTAAATGTTCTGTTATTTAATTTAATTTCATTGTCATTTTTATTTTAATTAATTTAATGTAATTTAATGCATTTAATCTACCCTCCAGTGAGAGATCTTAACTTTGCTTGGATTTATTTCTCACAATTTCTCTGTTTGTTTTTAATCCTCAGTAGTGCCTGTTCAAAAGTAAAGCAGACCATCTACAGCAATGTGCAACCTTCCAACTCCAACTTATTGTGGGACCCTGAGTTCATGTTGGATTTTATCGAGAATCCTTCTGCTCATAATGTCAATTATTCCATGCTGGGCAAGATTCTCAGTGACAATGCAGCTAACCGCTACAGCTTTGTGTGCAATGCACTCATGAATGTATGTATGGGGCATCAGGATGCTGAGAGGTAAGATGCTTCTCTTGTAGTTCATTCCTCATTAAAACTTGAGTACTGGGTATCTACTGTCTGCTAGCCTGGTACTAGAAGCCTTTTCATAGACAGAAATGAAAAAAAGTCTGATGATTATTTAGACCTTTGCATGTTTCCTTTCTCCTACATCATTTTTTTGGATGTCATGTAATTCTTTAACTAAAATGAAAACACCTCCCTAGATTAAGAAAGGTCCTTTGCTCTATACCAGAACTGGTAGTTCTAAACAAATAGGTAAAATAGTCAATCTATACATTGATAAGCATAAATTTGACAATGTAGAAGCAGACATAAGGAGAACACAGTTTACAAATTGATAAGCACAGATTTTACAAATGTAGAAACAGATGTAACAGATATACAATTTACAAATTGATAAGCATAGATTTTACCAATGTAGAAGCAAATGTAACAAGCATACAATTTACAACTTAAGCACAGATTTTACAAACGTGGAAGCAGACATAACCATTATGAAATTAACAAATTTATAAGCAAAATTTTATCAGTGTAAAAGCAGACATAAATTTTAAATGTTTGCTATATTTTGATTGCATTTGGACTAAGTAATTACCTAGTTGTTTTTTTTAAATTTCATTTTATATTGTTTCTTTAAAACTCTATATGTGAAAATATAAACTGAGCCAGGTATCTTAGTATTAGACTACTATTTTTCAGTCATGTCAATAAGAATTTATTCAACTTGTGGTATGCCCTGGACTTTCCTCGGTATTTTTAATCCTGTTGTTGGATACTCTCCTATTCATTGTTGTTATTTAATGTTGTTGGTCAGTCAAAAGAATTTAAGTCATTACGTTCTGGCTCTAATTTGGGGTTACACTGTTTGACAAGTACTAGAGAAATTGAAATCATCTGATATGAAGTAAGTAGGAAGCTCAGTAATAGTGCTTTAATTGTAGCCACTGAGGGTAGTTTAGAAATTAAGGAAACAGGATCTTTTATCATGGAGTGAACAATTTAAATTTCATGACTTTATCAATTTTTATAAGATTTTTTTTTGTATTTTGCTGGTAAGTACCATTTTTAACCCTAAGGAATATAGTGTCTAGAGCCAAGGTTCAACCTTTCAGCCCACCACATAGTGAGACACCATAGCCCATTGAGTGCATGTGTGAATGGATGCTTTCCCTTTGTGTGATCTCCTGTGTACCCTGTGTTTTCTTTTTTCTAGAATCAATGATATTGCCAACCTTTGTGCTGAGCTGACAGCTTGCTGCACTGTGCTCAGCTCTGAATGGTTAGGTGTTCTCAAGGCCCTTTGCTGCTCTTCCAACCATGTTTGGGGCTTCAATGATCTACTTTGCAGTGTAGATGTGAGTTTTTTATTCCACTCTAAAAAATGAAATTTAGCAACATTTATTTTTCTAATCAGCTCTTAACTGCACCACTGCAAAAAAAAAAAATTGTCTCAGTTAAGTCCTAAATTACAAGATAAATATCTGGTTTAAGTCAGAAACTACAGGTACAGTGGATAGAAGAGGGAGGTAAATCCTGAGTGCAACCCTTCCTCATTTACTAGCAGTCTGACCGTCTATGCACTTCGGTTTTCTCATCTATAAAATCAATATAATTATTGCACCTGCCTCGCGATACTGACATAAGGATCAAATAAAATAATATGTGAAGCCTTTTGCCAATTTTAATGCACTATGTAAATTTGAATAGCCGCCATTATTGTCTTTAGAAGTAAGAAGAAGAAGTGTAGCTGTGAGGGAAAGATTTTTCTAGGAAGCAAGATGAATTTCTATCAGATATGCAGGCTTTCTACTTAAATTCATTAAAATCAGCAAACATTTATTAGCCACCTACTATGTATTGAGCACTAGGGATGCAAAAAGAGACAAAAGACAGTCCCTGCCTACACGTGGCTCACCATCTAATGGGAGAGACAAGTGAACGAGGAAATAGTTAAGATCGAGAAAGCACTAGGATTAAGAGAGGTTGGTTGTGCCTCTTTCTACTATTATTTAGGCAGAGAAACTCCTTTATCAGTGTCTTTTTCCCCATTTCTTCTAGGTTACTTAGAAGATGGAACACAAAAATAGAAACCACTTTAATGACATGAATAGAATGGAAAATAAAACATGAATATTAAAGAATTATATGTGGGAGACTATATTCCATACATCTAATTCTGGACCCATATTAACGCTAGCTTCCCTTGTTATTATGGCTAGCACCAGTAATAAATATACTAGCTCACCTTTCTATAGTGGAGGCAGGCATGATGGTGCACACCGTAGTCTCACCTGTTGGGAAGGCCGAAGACATTAATGGATCAGCTGAGCTCAGAGTTCAAGCTGAAGTGAGCTAAGTTGACTCGGTGACCTCACTAAGTCTGACATCAATATGATGACCACTAGGGAGTGCTGGGCCACCAGGCTGCATAAGGAAGATTGAACCAGCCCAGGGCAGAAACAGGATAGGTCATGCCTCCCATGCTGATCAGTACAGGAGTTGAGTCCATAAGTGGCCACCCTGGGCAAAATAGGGAGACCTAGTCACCCAAAACAAAACCTAGCATTGATATAGGGCTTTAAGGTTTGCAAAGCTCTTCATGTCTATAATCTCACTGGAGGGAATGCATTGCCTCATTACAATATTTTCCTTTTCGATCCTTTTGGAACACATTTATGTTTTCTGCCTGTGCTATCTAGTATGAGTTATGTGTCTTTGTGTAGCTTATTTTCACATCTTCAAGGACTGGACTTTTCTCCTTATTCCACTTGCTGATGATTTGTCAGTTGTACGTTCGCTCTCTGCCTCCACCATATTCTTATAAACTGTAGCCGAATCTCCTATCATTTTTCGTCTTTCAAGGAAGATCCTAAATTTTCTTTCCCTGCCCTTCTGTGGAAAGCCTTCCTTTCCCTTCATAATTTCACAAACATGTCTGGCTGTTTTATGCTCTTTTGAAATACTTTTTGGCTGCTAACCTTTATTTCATGTCTGTATTCATGATAAAATATTACTCTTTAATTCTTTGGATCTGTCCTATTCTTTTTTTGTTACTTAAGTATCCTGTTTTATTAAATCTTGTGAAAGACTCTCCGGAGATTTCCCCTTTGTTTCTTTGCATGTTTATCTTTGTAGCAACAACCTGAAGTTCAGTTGTCTGGCATTTAGAACTGCTTAATAAAGTCTCGTTGAATTGAATTGAACTGTAGCAGTATCATATTGATTAACCAATATCATCTTCTTACATGGGACTCAAAGATTGGTAATTCCGTTAAGAACTCTTGAGGGAGGTGCAGGAACAGCATGTAATAATCACTTAAAATATAATGTCAGATTTGTGACGTTAGTGTGATAATTGCCAATTAGCCGGTATCTCTTTGACAATAATCTTGCATGTGACTAAACAGGAAGGAAAGCATGCCAATATTCTCTCCTCTTTTTCTTTGTTTCCTTGAAGGTCAGTGACCTCTCATTCCATGATTCACTGGCCACCTTCATTGCAATTCTGATAGCCCGGCAATGTTTTTCCCTGGAGGATGTTGTCCAGCACGTAGCACTTCCTTCTCTGCTAGCGGCAGGTAAGAAAATCCTGATGGGAAAACCTTTTAAATCTCTAGCATATTTACTGAAGGGTAGAGAATGATGTCAACTTCAAAGGATGGTTTTAAACTTTTTGGTTCTTGTAAACTATAGACCGTATTCGAGATGTATTAGGAATTTTGTTTCCAGGGCTAATTTGTTGGCAAAAGTCATGGATGGTACAAATGGGCAGTCCATGACCTTGTACAATAGTTTACATTGTCCAAATTCAGGCCTCATGGAAAGTGTGCCATAGTCATGGGACCCTGGAGATGGACTCCTAAGCCTGAGTTAGGGAGAAAGAACTATTATGCCATATATTGTGGACACTGAGGAGACAGCATCCTCTCTTTTGCACCATGTTAGCAGTCTGGGACAAAACCCCAGTTACCTGGTCTTTACCTAAGCCAAGAAAAGTCTAATAACATACTCATCATCTGGGTATTAGTAGAATTGACTTCTTAAAGCTAAAGACTCTTTGGTAGCTGTTTTTAGAATTAAAACAAACAAAAAGTAGATATTAAATCCATCATTTGAGGAATATACAGTGTTTAAAATTTTTTTCTATCAGGGGTTCAAAACTTGGGGTCCATGAACTTTTTTATTTTAATATTTTGATAGCTACCTTTTAGTATGACTGGTTTCCTTTGTAATCCTATGCATTTTATATTATGAATTTAGATGAATATTACTCTGTGCATAGGCTTTCCCAGAGTGCCAAAAATCCGTACCATACAAAAAATAGAGAGTCCTTGTTTTAGCTAAATATTTCCTTAGGGTTAAAACAAGGATTTTAACAAGGATCTAAATTAAAAACAAAAAAATGTGTTTTTTTAAATACATGCCAGAAGCTTGATACTAAAGTTTTTTTTTTTCCCTTTAGCTTGTGGAGATCCAGATGCTGAGCCTGGAGCAAGAATGACATGCCGACTGCTTCTTCACCTCTTCCGAACACCGCAAGTCTGTTTGTTACCTCAAGCGACAGGTAAGTCGGCAGCCAATAATCACCTATTGAAATCTGGGTATCAAGCTCCAACAATCTCCCAGTAGACAGCCTACTTTTTCCTTCTGGTATTTTAGTGGGCTTGCTCAAGGCTTGGTAGGGCAGTGAGATAACTGGTACAGAAGTTGGGAACATCTTTCATTAACTTGGTAGGGCAGTGAGATAACTGATATAGAAGTTGGGAACACCTTTCATTAAAGTAATAACCGGGATATATTGAGAAATACAAGTGAGGAATTAATGAATGATTAAAATATCATCTCCTGGTAAACCACCGTTGGTGGGTGGTATGCTGTCATACAGTACTGTATTTCTTTGGTCATGGAATAACGTTCTAGCATAACTCTTCTTCATTTTTCTTTCTGATAAGGGAACATCACCCAAAGACTTCTTGAGGGTATCCAGGGACTGGGTTGTAATTCTCTTCCTCATGCATTTTTCAGTTTGCATAACTCTTCATTTATAACTTGCGGTATATCAAGGACCTCCAAGTTTGACAGCATAGGAAGCATTCTTTGTAGTAGATGGGACAAGAATCCACCTATTTATGTTCTACAGCTAAGAAATAAATTAGTAATCAAAGCTGAAACTTCGATTCCAAGTAATAGTAGTGTTTCCTGATGACCTCAAGAAGTACATGACATTAACTCTGAAGGTTTTATAATGTTATTTAGATTCTCCAGCTCATCATTTGACTTGCATACTCTATAATGTTACAGTGTATTATTGATAACATTATTGATGCTGTCTATGGTTCACTGTCCCCTCCTAGGGAAGCCTTTCCCTGGAATTCGTTCTTCTTGTGATCGCCACCTTTTAGCCGCTGCTCACAACAGCATCGAAGTGGGAGCCGTCTTTGCTGTCTTAAAAGCAATTCTCATGCTTGGTAAGGTCATTTAAAGACTAGCTTTTTAGTTAAATGCCCAAACTGAGGGAGGATTGTTTTTAGCCTGGATGATGTTTGCATGGAAGATTGAAAGCTGTTTGTGATCTTATGGAAGCCATGTGCTCATTGTGGGATACTGGTGACTGGCTGCCCATGCCTGGTTTCCTGACCAGTCCAAAGACAAAGTGATTGCCCACAGTGGCTTCTGATGGAAACCTGATCTTGTCTGTGGCATTTTTAATTGTAGGAGATTGCATCCAGAGATGTAAACTGAATCTGTAGACAATTGTTGTTGCTTCTCTGTTGGTAACGTTAGCCAAAGAGTCACTCTAGAGAAATTGCTTGTGTGCCGAGGGGGATGACACTCAGTGATCTAAATATCAGTCTTTACTTTTGGCAGACTGCTTGGCACCAAGGGTCTAAATTTCAGCTGGATTAGAGCCCTGGTCTAGAAGGCAGGAATCCTGGGTTACAATGTTGCTTTCCCTTTTGTGTTTGAATGAGTGGCCCTGGGCAAGTTTAACCTCCAAAGCTTCGGTTTCTCCATGAATAAAGTCTTGTTAGTAGAAATTGGAGAAGGAGGGGGTCAAGGAGGAGTCACGTTCCAAGCTGAGAACTGAATCATTGGGATGCTTTAGACCTTCATTGTACAAGACCTATAATATTTCTCAGTGCCCTTAGAGAGAATCAGAATTGTGCTAGATTACTGTTTTCTGTCTAAGGTATTAATGCCCAGAGATGATATTATATTGTTAACTTCAGTTGTGCCAGATAAGTCAGGAATGTAGGGCAAGCTTTTGTTCTTTCACTTCATTCTCCCCAAGAGGCAGCATTTGAGTTATCTAATAGTTGGCCTAAACCAGGGTTTCTTAAAGAAATGTTTTGTATATTACAGAGTTCTTTGGCAGTCTGGGGAAGCCTATGGGGCCCTTCTTAAAATAATACATTCCAATGCATAAAATAAAGTACATAGGATTACAAAGGAAACCAGTAATATTGAAATGCAGTTATAAAAAATTAAATTCCCAGAGTCTGGGTTAAGAACCTTTGACGTAGTCTACGACCTTAGGTATTTTAACCAACGGGAGTAAGTTAACCATATTGCAGATTTTGAATAGAATCTTCCCAATGTTTTATCTACTGAGTCTTACCTTCATTGGCATCAGAGTGGGCTTAGTACCATCCTTTGAATAGGATGCTTCTTAATCGATGTATTTGATGATGAAGGTTAAAAAAAGATAATTCTATGAAATGAATTATCCAAAATAACTAGAAGTGTTTTGTATAAACTACAAAAATTATAGAAATCACCCCTTCGACTGTTCCTCAAATTTCAATGAAGAACCAAAAGATATTGAGAAACCCTCCATATTTCTTAAGCTTTCTGTGAGTACATGTGGGGAGGGACACAGAGGAAGACTTAGTCAAAGTAAAAAATAAAAAATAGTTATGAATTTAAAAAAAGATACAGAGAAACATAGAAAGCTTCAATTACCTGATCTTCTTTGAATATTTAGGAGATAAATAGGAAACTTTAAAAAAAAATTCTATCCTGAAAGAAGACATCATGCCAGATACCCATTAAGAAAGCTTTAATTTCAACAAAGAAAAGACTTCTGTGTTGATTTTTACTCACAGGAAATGTCAAAAGCTACCCAGTCAGTGCCAAATGAAAGAATTTCATGAAAAATGTGAACCAGTTTCCTAAATTTTAGGCATGATTTTCAATCCCAATTCATTTATGCTAGCCTATCCACGTATTTGAATATCTATTCATATCTTGTTTATTTCTTCCTGCCTCTAACTAATGAGCAACTTTTTTTTAAAGTCAGTTTAATTTTAATTTTTCCCCTGGACCTTCAAAACTAACCACTATTTCCAGAATCACATGGTAATTCATAGGCCACATGTCATTCCTTGTAAACGACAAATAGTGGTATAATAAATTGAGTATTACTAGCCTTGAGTATCCATATGTATGAATTTTATATGTTTTTCAACATATTGGCAGACCCCTTCAGAAACTGTGTTGTCTAAAACCTTAGACTATTATTGAATATATATATGTATGTGTGTATATATGTGTGTGAGGTTTTATATAGAAATATGAATATAGATGTGTGAATATGTATTATATTTGTATATTATATATAAATGCATATATATTCAATAGCCTGAAGCTTTACATAGAGATATGAATATATGTGTGTATGTTATATATAAAATACATAATTATGGATACATATATATGGGTATATTGAAAAATATTTAAGAATTTTGAATATTCACTACAGGGATGCCTAAATTTCTGGTGTACATTACAATGAGAACACAGTTAAGTTTCAACTATTTGGGGATATCCTTGACTCTTTAGACTTGTCTGTGGTTCGTGGGTGCTTTGAGAGGGGAACTCCATAAGTTCAAAGTCAATTACAGAAATCCAGAATCCCCTGGTTCAAAAGTTGTCCAGAATGATCCCAGTGAAACTTTGCCAAGCTAGCCAGCCTGGACATGTTTCCATAGGCTTCACAATCACTGAGAAATGTTTAACCCCCATTTCTGTAGGTCTCCCCTGGACTGGGAGATAGTATAATATCAAGTTAAGCTACATTTTCTCCCTTGTAATTTTCCTCTCCTTTTTCCTTGGCTTTCATAGATTCTTTAATAGTTGTATGTGGTTCTCTTTGATCTAGACCTATAGTTTTGGAATGATTGCTAAGTCTCTTAGACCTTTTTTTGGGTCATGGCTCATTTGATCCCACAATCCCTATCATCCTATATCTTTTCTTTCATATTCCTAGAAAAAAAATGATCTTCTCTTTGCCTCCCTTTCATTTCCTCTTACTTCCCAAGCCCTTGCAATCTGACTTCTAAGCTCATCACTCTCCAGTTACCAATGATTTCTTAATTTCAAATTTAATGACTTTCTCAATCTTCATCTTCTTTGACCTCTCTGCAGCAGTTGATGTTGTTGGACATCCATTCTCTCTAGATACTTCTCTCTTGTTTTGCTTTATCTTTATAATTTTTTAATATCTTTATTTATTATTTTATTTTCTATTATTGTGTTTGCTTTTAAAATTTTTAATTTTATTTTATTTTATTTTCTGTTGTTATTATATTTATTTATTTGCTTTTGCTTTTGCTTATTTTCTTTCTCTTGGTTTTTCTCCCACCTCTTTGACCACTCCTTCTCATTCTTCTTTTCTGGACTGTCTTCCATATTCCACCCCCAAGATTCTCTTCTCTCTGTACATTTGATTTCTTGGTGATCTCTGAGCTCTCTTGGGTTCATTTATCAATACAAATAATATCTATCAGATCTATAGATCCAGTCTCAATCTTGCTTACCAATTGCATATTGAACATCCCACAAGCATATCAAACTTAACCTACTCAGAAAGAAGTTAATCATATTTTCAAGCCTTTCCCCTTCCTAAACTTTCCTATTTCTTTTGAAGGTATAATAATCCTTCCAGTCACTCATGTTCCATACTTCATGTCATCCTCGGCTCCTCATTCAGCCTGTATATCCAAATACAGGCTAAATTTTGTCATTTAAACATTTATCTCTAAAACATTTCTCACATCTACTCTCTTGTCTCCTCTCACACAACCATCCCCCTGACTCAGGCTCTATCATATCTGACCTGGGCTACTGTGATATCCCTCCAACTTGTCTTCTTGCCTCTGGTCTCTCTTTTCTCCAATATGTCTTGCACAGAACGCCCAAAGTGACCTTCCTAGAACATGGGTCTGGTCATGCCGCAGTGCTGCTTCCTAAATCCAGAGGTTCTCTGTGACCTCTTTGATCAAATACAAATTGCTGTGTTTGCAAGGAATGACCTTCATCACCTTTCTTCAACCTTCCCTTTCCAGAACTGCACTACAGTGTTTCCTTTCATGTACACTACAGTCCAGCAAAGATGGCTTTTTTGATGTTCTTCTCATGCTGTCAACCCATTCTGTACCTTTGCACAAACTGAGAATGTATAGCTTGCTTTAAAGCTCATTTCAAATGTCTCCTCCCAACATGAGACCTGACCCCATCCCTCACCACCATTAATTAACTTCTCCCTACTTTGTACATACCTACATGCATGTATTGTCACAGTGCTTAATAAATACTTATTCATTGATTCATTAGTTTATGTATCATCCACATAGGCATAGATATAGTAGGGTATGTCCAACTATATATAGGCATGCACTCGCTCCCCACTTTAGTCTCTGAGAATCTCTAGCTTCTTTCACAGTCAGCTCATGTACCAAACCTTGTGATGAGAGGTCTTTCCTTGTTGCAGTAGGGAGTATTCTTTTTCCCTTCCCCCAAGATAGAGACTTAATTGTTTAAATGTTGTACCCTTCCCCAGTAAACTGTAAGGTCTTAATGAGCATAAATTATTTTCTAATTTTTCATTTGTACCCTTAGCAACTAGTATCATCATGCCCTACACATGGTAAGTGGTTAATAAATATTTGACTGATTTAGAGATCACAGGACATAGGATTGTCTTTGGAGTTATAATAGGAGTAACTTTGGAGTTACTATAAAGCTGTTTCTCCCTCCCACATTCCACACCCCTACTTTAAGCTTTAATAAGTAAATACATTTTAAGTCAAACTGATTTGCCAGTGATTTGCAGGGGCATTATTCTCTGGCTAGAAGTGATTGACTGGAGGATTTTTGTCATCCAAATCAGGGCTTGCCTTTACTCAGAAAAGGTAATTTTTGAAAACTTCCTCAGCCTAGTACTTAATGCTAGAAGATTATCTTGCAGCTCTTACCCTGTGAATTAAAAAATACCTCAGCCCTGTAAGTCCCAGCAACTATTGTGGCATCCTTGTTACCAATTCCTATGAATGACTTATAAGGCAAGAATGACTGATCCAATTCTGTGATGGTCAAAAAATTTCAAGTTCTTTGTGTCAGCATTTAGGCAGTCCTGGCCAAAAGCATTTTTTCCTTCTTGCCCTTGTTCTGAGGAGCTTCTTTTCACTTCTGATTTGTCTAGTGATTGGCCAACAGACAAGTGAGTTCATTGCCTTCGATATTCAATGAGTGCACTTTCTAACAGGGTTTCCTTAGTGTGCCTTGCCCGTTTCCATTCCCAGGGAAATAGATTTCTCTTGTCAAGAAGTTCATAGTATGGTGGGCTAAGGGCACCACCAGTCAAAACTTTTCTCTTGATCCATGGAGAGAAAACAATGACTTTAAGAGGGAAGAAATGGAAAAGGGACATCTAGAAAGGTGAGTAACCCCTTTTCTTCTTGTTTATAAGTCAAATGAATTCTATGTATAATCACATTTAAAATAATGGGGACAAATGACCATGCTATCATTTTTGTGTGATGGTTGTTAGCAAAACCTGGAATGGATTTTTTTTTTTTAGTTCTGGAGAAGGCTCCTTAAGATACATATCAAGCAAAATTTCCCTGTTCTATTAGAAAATACACTCAAGGTTCTCTACACTCTTTGTTAGAGTATTTTTCTGTAGCTTCTTAACTTGTTGGATTCTCTGAGACTTGTGATTTCTAACTACTTAAGGAGAGAAATGTTTAGTTTTAAACTAAATTTTGACCCTGTGTTTCACTGGACTTTTTCTGTGTTTCTGCTCCATAGGAGATGCCGAAATTGGTAGCAACAGTAATGCCAACACCTTAAAAAGTGAGGACTTCACTATGAGGGGCTTACTAGAGGACATGAATGATGATGATATTTGGAATGTCTCACAGTCCATGAAACCATGTGGGAAAGCGGTTTCCATAGAAACCGCCAGCTTGAGCGAATATGCTCGCTACGTCCTACGAACGATCTGCCAGCAGGTACTTTTCCAGATGCCATTTCCTAAAATGTGCTGCATATTCAGATGCCCCTGCAAGAGAGAGCATTGTGAAAGGAAGTTCCCTTTGTGACTTTGTGATGCTTGTCCATTGTGGCTGCGCATTTCTTCCCAGACTTTTTCCTGGATGACACTGTCCTGAAATCTTGAATCTAGCAATGGTTCCTCCAAACAGTGGGTACATTTAAATATTGACATTCATAGCCTCTGTTGGTCTAAGGCACATGCATCAGCCCAGAGCTGTAAGACAATTGGCATTCTTACAAGTCTTAAAAATATAACTGGGGGTAATTCTAGGAATTAGTCAGTCAATAATATTTATTAAATACCTACTCTATCTCAGGCACTGTGCTAAGGGTTGGAGATACAAAGAAAGGCAAAAAAATCTTCCTGCCCTTGAGAAACTTATTATAGTCTAATGGAGGAGACCACAAATAAAGAAATATGTACAGTTTAAGGTCCCCTGTTTTGGAAGGAAAAGAGATAGAGGGTAATTGTCATTATCTTATTTTTTTTTAATATTGATACATTTCTAGGTTAATTGTTTTCATATTGCCACTTATTAGAAGAATTTAAAGAGGAAAAAAGGCCAACTTTTTGTCTTAGCTCTGAAAGAACTCTCCCTGCATACCTATCAAATATCACATGCCTATATGAAAAATGTATAGTCAGGGAGAAGCAGTGGAGGCCTAATGGATAGACCCCCATCGGGATGTGGAGTCAAGAAGATTTGATTTTTAATCTTGCCTTTTATACTTCCGGAACTATGTTATTCTTGGTCAGTCACTTAGCTACCCTGTGCCTCCATTTCTTAACTTTTACATGAAGCCTCTGTTCTTGGGGCATTCTTTGGCTCTAAGTCTATGATCCATGGAATATTTCCACCTCCATTGGTGAGTTGAATTCCCAGACTGAGCTGTTGTCCTTCCAACCAATAAACTCTCACTATCTGCTTGTAAATAATGACTTCTTTTCCTCCTATTATATTCTTTCCAGGAATGGGTTGGAGAACATTGTTTGAAAGAACCTGAGAGATTGTGTACAGACAAGGACCTTATACTGGACCCTGTTCTTTCACACAAGCAGGCACAGAAATTGCTGCAGCTGATCTGTTATCCTCATGGCATTAAAGAATGTACAGAGGGTGACGACGTCCAAAGACAACATATTAAGCGCATCCTTCAGGTAAATGATAGATAAACAGATTTCTAGCTTTCATGCAGGCCTGTCCTTTCTCTCAGGGCCCCCACTCAAGCCTACTACCTTCAGTAACTGGGAAGAAGTCTTGAGATTCTTTCAGTTTGAGTCTGCAAGCCTTTATTAAATATTTACTCTATGCTAGGCACAAAAAATACTATTTCAGAGACAAAAAAAGATAGTCCCTGCTCTCACAGAAATTCTGTTCTACCATGTAAGCTAAGTAAATACAAAGTAACAATAATTGTAACTGTCAATTACATAATGCAATTTGCAAAGCACTTTACAAATGTTATCTCACTTTATCCTCAAAGCAACTGGGAGATAGGTACTGTGATTGTCTTCATTTTACAGATGAGGACACTCAGGCAAACAGAGGTCTTGCCCAGAGTCACGTAGCTAGTAGGTGCCTGAGGTTGCATTTGAACTCAGGTCCAGACTTCAGATCTATTGAGCCTCCTAACTACCTCTGTGACTCTCCTGGCATAGTAATAATACCTTCTATTTCCTGTATAGATTAAAGCAGCATAGATTTGACTTTTAACTCCAAAGAGGTTCCATATTTATTTCTGGGGACACATCAGGAAGTCTTTATGATGTGCCATATTGAATACTTTATAACAGAGGATAAAATGTGGGTGTTCACCAAGCTCAGTGCCCCTTCCATTGTCTGCAGGCTCATGGGATTTCAGCTTCCCATGATATAGTAATAAAAATGATGATGACGAAACAAAATAATAAGAACAAATAAATTTACAAAAAAAGAAATGACAAGGAGAATGATTTCAGAAAAAAACTTGAAAAGACCTATACAAACTGTTGCAAAGTAAAATGACCAGAACCAGGAGACCATCATATACAGTAGCAGGAAAATATATATATATGTGTGTGTGTGTGTGTGTGTGTGTGTGTGTGTGTGTGTGTGTGTGTGTGTGTGTGTGTGTGTGTGTATATATGATGATCAACTCTTTCTCAGCATTTTTAACTCTTCTCAGCATTACAATGATCCAAGACAATTCTGAAGGACTTCTAATGAAGAATGCTGTGCGTTTCTAGAGGAAGAAAAACTGATGAAGTTTGAATAAATATTGAAGCATATGTTTCTAAATTTAAAAAAATGGTGATGATGATGAGGGCAAGCATGGTGATGATGAGAATGATAGGTCTCCTTTATACTGTGCTCTATGGTTTCCAAAATGTTTTCCCTACAACAACTCCATGAACTAGTGATTATCCCCCTTCCTTTTTTTTAAACAGATGAGGAGGTTTTCCATGGTCACAGAGCTAGTAAGTTGTTGGAGCCAAGATCTGAATCTATGTCTCATGGCTCTCAAGGTCTGTGCTCTTTCTGTTGTATCCTCTGCTTTTGCCAAGAATTTCGAAATTTATGACTGGGATGTTCTTAAGTATCAGTGTTGGGAAGAGACATTAGAAATCATCTAAGTCCACCTGTACCTTTCTCTACAACCCCCTTAGAAATCTCCCACAATCTCCTTGAAGATCTCCACTGATAACAAACTCATTACCTTAGGAGATCTGCCATTCTATTTAGGACAATTTTCCTTCTTTTGAAATCTACTGCCCTGTAACTTCCAACAATGTGGTGCCAATTCTGTCCTTTGGAAGCAATCAAAATAATTTTAATTTGTCTTCTACATGAGAATCCTTCATATATTGAATGACAATGTCAGGTACCCCCTTCATTTTAATTTCTGTAGTCTCACCCACCCAAATTTCCTTAATCATTCCTCTGGTGGTATAGTTTCAGTCCTCTTTACCCTCTTTTGAGGGTAACTCAGTCACTTGCAATTAACGAAAACATGTGATTTACATGATTTTTTCATGTCTTCACCTAATATGGCACATTTGGTGCTTTTGAGCCTAAATGTAAGACTTTACATTGCTCCTATTAAATTTCATCCCTTTGGATGTGCTCTTAGTTCATTATATTAAGAACTTTCTGGACAATAATTTTATCATCTAATGTATTAGCTTTCTTTCCCAGCTCTGTGCCTCCCAAAAGAGTTTCTAAGTATACGGTACACTTCTTTATTGGAAACTCTCAAAAGCAGTAATAAACAGCACTCAGAGCCCTATAGCCATCTATTAGAACAGTGGTTCTTAGCCTAGAATCTCTGAATTTTCTTTTTGAAAATACTTTGATAACTGTATTTCAGTATAACTAATTTCCTTTGTAATCATATGTATTCATGCATTTAAAAACATTATTCTGAGCAGAATCCTGTAGGATTCACCCAAGTGCCACATGGTACCAAAAAGGTTAAGAAATTCTGATCTTGATTCTTTCAGATTGAGATCAGTCCTTTAAAACAGCCCACTGTGAAGTCCAGTTATTAAGCCAGTTCCCAGTCCATCTTTGGCAAACTATGTGGAACAGTTAAGTCCATATTTCTCCTATGTGGGATGGATAACATAAGGAACCCTTCTAATACTTTGCTAGATCCAGACTCAAATTCAGCTTTTGACCACTTGCCAAACACACTGTATTTTGTCTTCTCCATGCTTTGCTATGGAATGTTAGTCTTCTACCATCTCTACTTTTTTTTGAAATTCCTATGCATCCTTCAGAAACCAACCAGCACCAATGCTTTCTCTTCCATGAAACCTTCACTGAGTTCCTTCAAAATTAGGACCATATGATTTTTTAGAGCTAGAAGTGACCTAGAACTGATTTAGACCTAGTCCCTTATTTTACAAATGAGAAAATTGAAACCAAGAAGAATTAATCATCCTCTTCTTTAGAAATTCCCTAATTATATATGCATACACACACACACACACACACACACACACACGTATTATACATACACACACACCAGAGCACCTACATTTCTTTTGTGGCATTCATAAATTCTACATTGTATTTTTTTTTAACTTACATACAACCCTACCAAAATGAACACTATTTGAGGGTAGAGCTGTGGTGTATGTCTACACATCTTTATGTCCCAGAGTTCAGGCTTCCAGGAAATGATACTAAGTGAAGGAATTCATTCATCCTTGTCATAAAAACATTGGGGAAATCTGAAGAGTGAAAACAAACACTTTGTCATTTGTGATTATATTTGTTCGGATGCCTATCACCATTCTGAATTACAAGACTGGCAACATTACAATATTTCATTCACTTTTCTACTCATTTAGCCTGTTTTAGAAAAGACATGGCTCTTTTTAAGCTAGAAGAAAAGGGTTTCTGGCAGTTGAATGCCCCTGGAATAGTGCTAACTTACAGCTTTGTCAAGTTTTCTGGGTTCACACTTTTCTGTAAAAGTCTTATTAACATCAGTTGAACTTCTACAAAGACTTATTAAGCACCTGCTATCTACATCAATGCTTGTTAATAGATATTTGAAGTATATTTTTATACCGTATTAGAAATTATCTGAAAGATACTAATAAAAAAAATTAAGCATCTACTGTGTTCCAAGCACTGTGCTAAAGCACTTTACAAATATTATCTTATTTCCTCCTAACAACAGCAATAACAACTTTAATAGCTAATATTTGTATGGCAACAACTCTGTGCCAGTCACCATATTAAGTGCTTTATAGTCATCATTATTTCAAAATGCCATGCCATTTTTACATTTAAAACTTTCTTAAGTCCTTCACATCTTGATCCATCTCTACCTTTCAAGTTTCCTTAAATTTCCCTCTTCTCTACTACTCTGACGTCTGGCTATACTGACTTATTTACCATTCCTTATGTACAACACCCACCATTTCCCATCTCCTCGCATTTGCTCTGGCTGTCCCTCATTCCTGACATTCTTTCCTTCCTCACCCCTGCCTCTTAGAATCCCTGACTTCCTTCAAGACTCTACTCAAGCTCCCCTTAAGACAGGTGACTTTTCTCAGTTCCTCCAGCTTCTAGAGCCTTTTCTCTCTGCTAAGGTTATCTTCTGTCTACTTTGTATGCATCTTTTATGTATGTAATTTAAACTGATTAAGAGAAGGGACGGTTTGGGCCCTTCTTTGTATCCTTCTCATCGAGCACAGTGCCCAGTACGTGCTTAATAAATGCTTGCTGATGGATGGTTATCACTGAAGCAAGGTAGTATTGATTTGTCATCACATTTCATGTTGTTCATGTGACCACAGCCGTTCCAGTGTTGAAAGCAATAAAGAGAAAGTGATCTTGGAGTCCGGAGTTCTACGTTCTAACCCTGATCTTGCTCCTTCCTTGCCATGTAACTGGGAGTCTCATTTAAGTCTGTGAGCCTCAGTTTCCTTATCTGTGACATGGAGGGGATTGGACTAGAGGATATTAGGTTTCTTTCTAGCTCCAAGTCTACGATCAAAGAACATCTCTGTGACCTTGGGCAAGTCTCCTCACTGAGTTTACATTTCATTTTCAGCAAAATACAAAATATTTCCACCCAACTCAACTAAAGTAAATAAAGTACATTTGGGAGGATCAGATGAGAATAACCTGTGTAAACACTTTGGAAACCATGTTCTCTAAAAATATGTGGTATTACAGTTACTCCTAAGGTAGTAATTAAAATCCATGTTGATAATCCCAGACTCTTGCTGATCAGTAGACTGTACTATCCTGGTTTGTTTTTTTTCTAATAGATTTTGTTAGAATTTTTGTCTGCGTAAAATATAAAGGGGGAAGCAGCCTAGGGGGAATTTCTTTTATTCCTGAATTCCTACAAAGGCAACTTCAAATAGTCCTTGAGGTGACCTGAAGCAGTGGTTTAATCCCAGGCTGCCCTTCCAGGGCCGTCTCGTCTTACCATCTGACCTCGCTACATCTAGCATTTGGTGCATAAACAAAACAGACTAATAATCGCCTTCACTAGAGCACGAGCTCCTTGAGAGCAGGGACTGACTTTTGGTTCTCTTTGTACGTGCCTGGCACTTAGCCTCTTAATCTGTGTTTGTTGACTGATGCATAGATTTTAATATTCACTTTAGCAGAGCCTTAATCACAAAGGTAAAGTAAAGCCACTTAAGGTGTTCCAAAACCAGAAAAAAAAAGAAGTACTTTTCAGTTATCCCTTTCTCTTCACTTATTTCCCCAAAGCTACTATAGACCTCAAAAGGACTCGTGTATCAAATGACACCTGCTTTAAACGGGTAGACTTGTTTTCTAGGTTCTCGGGTTAATAGTTACCAGAATTTCACTAGGTGAGATATGTTGTTCAAAAAATGTCGTTTAGTAAATTAAAGTAAATTTAGTAAAAGTAAATTGAGTAAATTAAAGACAGGCTAGGTTCTGGAACATTTTAAGTTTTAAATACATGGAAAGGGAATACCTTGATCTAAATGATCACTTAAGCAGGGTATCAAAGCCTGCTTCTGTCTCTTTCTGTGTGACAGGCCACTCACTTAAGCCTCAGTTTCCTTTTTTGTAAAACAAAATGATCCTATCTTGTTTTTAAAAAATCAGCAACAGTTTGTTACTTTGTGAAGTATTTATTATGTATATTAATTCCATAAATTTTACCCAGAATCTAGACCAATGGACTCTCAGACAGTCCTGGCTGGAACTCCAGTTAATGATCAAACAATGCATGAAGGAGCCTGTGAGTATTGCTTTGTTTTTGCCCTTGATTTGCATTCTAATGATTTCCTGTCAAGTACACCGTGTTCGGGTTTGGTCTTGGATTCAGTTAAACCTGCCGTGAGTGTGCTAGTTTACTTATGTTTCACTGTAGGGTTCTGGGGCTGTGGCTGAAATGAACTGCTTGTTGGATAATATTGCAAAGACGACAATAGAAGTGTTTCAGCAATCCGCTGATTTAAACAATAACTCTTCTAACTCTGGTATAGGCCTCTTCAACCCAAACGCTATTGGAAATGGCGACACAAGTAACACAAGGCAGAATGGTAAAAAGACATTCCTAAGGTATTTTTCCATGGCTTTTTTTCCCTATGATATGTAAAATATCTAATTGTTGTAATCAAAAACAGTTGTCACTACAAGAGGACTGCCTTGTCCCTGGAAAAAGGGACAGGAAGAACAATCAGGGACTTGGAAAATAAAGTGGCTGATTATATTACCCTATCAAAGGGGAACTGGGAGATAATATTTTAGGGATTTAAATATGAACTTGAAATATAGGAATTCTGATGCCTTAGAACCCACAGCTTAAAAACCAGTCCCAGCTGTGCTCTTTGTGCTCCTTGACTGAATACCAAGTAATATTGTTACTCTCATAACTTGTAGTTGTTTTTTAAAATGATACATGCGTATCTAACCCTACACAGTACTTATAAGATTTTGAATGGCTGAGTCACTCAAGGGGGAAAAAATCGGTTTTGTACTTGTGCAAGGCAGTACATTTATTTTAATTCTTTGAAAATTCATTATCTATATTAAAATATACAATGAAGGCATCATGGAAGGGATGATGGCAGTGGAGCCCAAAGGACCTAGGTTCACATCAGACATTTAACCAACTCTGTGACCCTGTAGGAAATCACTCAATCTCAGTGAGCCTCTGGCAACCCTTTTAGGACCTATCTATCAAGACCTAGGTTAGGGGTGAGGAACCAGCAGCCTTGAATTCAGTCAAAAGACCAGTCAATCTAGTTTGGATTCAGGCAAAGGGCCAGTCAATCCAGTTTGGATTTAGTCAAAGGGCTAGTCAGTTCAGGGCCAGTCAATCCAGTTTGGATTCAGTCATAGGACCAATCAATTCAAATTGGATTCACTCAAAGAGCCAGTCAATCCAGGACCAGTCAGTCCAGTTTGGATTCAGTCAAAGGGCTGAACTTGAGGACTTAGAGGGTCACATGTGGCCTCAAGGTCACAGGTTTCCCAGTCTTGACCTAGATGGACTACAGTCTGCTTTAATAGAGGGAGCTTTCAGGAGAGGAGTTTCCCAAGATGATGAAATCCAAGTATTTAAATAGATATGTATGTGAACTCTTTTTTAAACTGACTAGTTGATTGAATTAGCTGACTGTTAAACACAGAGTTTACTCTGTTGAAGAGAATTTCAAAATCTCAGCCTCTGAAAAAAATCATGGGGGTGTGGGATAAACACTCTCAAATCTTTTTTTTAATCAAAAGTCATTTTTTCTCATATATTCTAAAGCATATTTTTGTGTTCTACTAGTTAGTTACTGTCATCTCTGACATTTATTTTCCATCAGAGTGGATGGGTTGAACTTGGAGGTTTCTTGGCAAGATTCAATTTGATTCAGCAAACATTGAGCACCCTCCATGTGCAAGGGACTGCCCAGAATATACAAAAGACAGACAGGAAGACCCATTGTTAATATCTTGATGTGGCTTGGCCGACTTGACTGGGGTGCTAGCTTTGTGTTTCCATTATGGCTGTAGCAGACGAGAGGAAGGTGACCTTTGGAATATGGTGATTTACAATTTTCTTGTGGTTTTTAGTTCTTCCGAACGCAGGGGTGTGTGGCTGGTGGCACCCCTCATTGCAAAGCTGCCCACTTCCGTTCAGGGTAGGGTGCTAAAAGCTGCTGGGGAAGAACTGGAGAAAGGACAGCACTTGGGATCATCCTCAAAGAAGGAAAGAGATAGACAAAAACAAAAAAGGTAAGACTGGATAGAAGGCCTCCTTCCATCAGAATTCCAAATCCTTCACAGACAGACAGCAAGAAGCCTGGCCTCCCACTGTCTAGTGATTGAAAGGAAAAAGTTTACTGGAATATTTCTGTATGGACCCGTCTGCTCCAAGACAAAGGTCCTAATGTAAGGGGCAGCGTGGAAAGCAAGGGAAAATCCTGAGCTGCTAAAGCCCACTGGAGCACAGGGAATCCTAGCAACTGTTGAGTCAGAGTTCAGCTACACAATGACTCAAATTACCTTCAGTCTTACATTTCCCAGCGTTGTTCTCAGTTCCCCTTTTTCTTCAAAATAAGAAATTTAAAGTAACTAGATTTGCAAAATGATGCTATTACTGAGAAACAGAGATCTCTAGTACCAAAGGCAAGAAGAATTCCATCCAGTACCCAGAAGCGGAGCTGGAAAGAATCTTCAAGCCCTCTCATTATTCCAAAGAGAAAACTGAGGCCCAAGTTAAGTGACACCCTTTGTCACACAACTAGTGCCTATGGCAAGGTTTCAACCCAGGTCTCCTTGTCTCTAAGTCAAGCATTCGATCCATTATACCATTTAAGTGGTGCTACATTGATTGTGCATGCATGGGCAAGTGACTTTCCTGTAAACTAGGGAAAATAAGACCTATATTGACTTCAAAGATTTGAGGTCAATAAAGTACTTGTTAAACCTGAAAGTGCTATATAAATGTGACTTGTGTTATGGACTTGTGACCACTGAAAAAAAATTCAGTTGCTAATCTTACAATTGGAAAGAATTTCGTGACCACTCCCTGCCTCTACTGTGCCAACATGATAGTATTTTTCACATTTTTTCCACCCTTTTTAAAAAAAATTAATATATTTGTTTTCATTTTTCAACAATTACTTCCATAAGTCTTAAATTATCTCCCCCTCCCTTCCTGAGACAGCATGCAATCCTATATGGGTTCTACACTTACATTCTTATTAAACACATTTTCATATTAGTCATGTTGCATAGAAGAATTAAAATGAATGGGAGAAACTATGTGAAAAACCAAACCGAAGGAATCGGAACACAGAATGAAGCAGACTATTTTCTCTTGTATTATGTTTTCACATTATTTTGCCTGAACCAAAGACAGTTCATATTTTTCCCCAAATCAATTTAACTCTACTGTCAACCCCACCTCAAACCTATGTGTCAGTAGACGCTCTAGGAATGTTCCAGTGTATTTGAATGTGATTTGGTTTGCAATCAGTGCAAGAAATATTTATCGAGCACCAATTATGGAATTCCTACAGCGGTGTGCAATATCTAAAATTAGCTTATATTAATGTGCAAATTTGAGTTTTTAATGTGTTTTTCTGTGTACAGGGTGTTCTTTCTCAACAAACCTGAAGTAGGTTTCGAAATGAAAAACAAATGAAAACAAATATATTAATTTTTTAAAATATGTTAATTTTTTTTAAAAAAAGGAGGTGGTGTGAAGATTATTATGACAAGTTTGTAGATGGAGAAATTGCAGGCCAGGCCAGTTCAGTGACTGGCCTATATTTGAGACTCTAGCACTGTGTATAATGAATCCAAGCTTAGACTTTTACACTATGTTTCTGCCACTTCCCATTATATAGTTTAGAAGGCTAGCACACTTGTAAGTGGTGGGCCTGGGTTCAAATCCTAGCCCTACCATTTTCTATATGTTATTTATTTCTCTGCATCACAGTTTCCTCATCTTTAAAAGGAGATGGTTGCATTAAATTGTGGTCCCTCTTGGCTCTACATCAATGATCCTTTGATCTCTGTGTGAGCCATCCTTTGGACAAGATGAAACATTGCACAGATGTTTAAATTTGGTCTTATTTTAGCAAGGAAATGAGGAGAATGAACTAGTAACTTGTGATGCAGGCCTTCAGAAGAGTATGTAATCAGATTCACTGATCTTTGTGAAGACACACTGGTTAGTCTTGTAGTTTGCAAATCGACCAGAAGCCTAAATTCAAACGGTTATTACCACTGAATTAGTAATCTCTAAGGTCCTTTCTATGCCTAAAATACAATATTTTCTCATTTTTAATCTGAAAGGCCATAGCTTCATCTATAATGTTTTCATATAGATTTTTCATTTCTTTTTATTGGAGTGACATGCTAATTTCCCACTTACCTTGCTGCCCTTCTCATTAGGAATCCAATGAGTCTTTTACCCTCTGCCATCTCAGAATATATTAAACTGCTTCTAAAATCTTATTAGCAAAGATGCAATTTATATTAAATTTTATCTGAGTTCCTGCTCTTTTCTTTTTAAAATTAAAGCAAATAAAAGCAAACAACCAGAAGGAAGGAATTATATTGAGACAGGAAGTGATCATCCATTCTTCTAATTTAATCTGCTCCTTGTGCTTCCTTTATAGTATGTCTCTCTTAAGTCAGCAGCCCTTCCTCTCCTTGGTACTTACCTGCCTTAAGGGACAGGATGAGCAACGGGAAGGACTTCTAACATCCTTGCAAAACCAAGTTAATCAGGTAACAGAGATGTATGATACTGAGACAGCCAAACTGGTATTTCACATTCATCAATTTCCTGGTTCTCCTTTTGAACTTTGTATTTTAAGATCATTTTCGAGCACAGAGTCACTCCCTTCCCCATCCCTCCAGCTGTCTTTATCTAAAGCAGAGATTCTGTTTTATCTAAATCTAAAGCAGAGATTCTTAACTTTTCAGCATTCTGGGGAAGTTTGTAGACTCCTTCTCAGATCAATGTTTTTAAATGCTTGAAATAAAATAAATAAAGCTACAAAGAAGACCAGTTATAGGCAACTAGGTCATAGATGGGCAGCTAGGTGGCAAGGTGGAGAGAGCACCTGGTTTGGAGTCAGAAAGACCTGAGTTCAAATGTGGCTTCAGACACTTACTAGCTGTGTGTCCCTCGACAAGTCATTTAACCTTGTTTGCCTCTGTTTTCTCATCTGTAAAATGAACTGGAGAAGGACATGGCAAACCTCTCCAGTATCTTTGCCAAGGAAACTCCAAATGGGGTCACAAAGAGTCGGACATGACTGAAAACGACAAAACCACACCAAGTATGGGAACGAGTCAGGAACTGAGGTCACATCCATCCTGAGGCACTTCTTGCTTTGTGACCCTGAGCAAGTCATTTAGCCTCCATCAATCCCAGTGTCTTCCTCTATAAAATGAAGATAAATAGCACTTACCTCCCAGAGTCGTTCTGAAGATCAGAGGGAGTAATATTTATAAAGCATTTTGTAAACATTAAAGCAGATATTAAAGGTAGCTATTATGATTTTTGTTATGTTGAAATGTAGTTATTGTTAGAAAAACTATAAAATAAAAAATTGACTAGTTCGTTGTCATTTGAATGAATTAAATTAAAACACTCTGCTAATAGATCTGCCTAGTTTGCAACCCCAAACTATAACACAACAGACACATAAATACAGATTGATTTCAAGCTTGAGTCCATCGGCAGATAATCTCAATAGTCAAAATGATTAATCAACACATCTCGTCATTTCTCCCTACAAATGGAAGAAAAGGCTGATGTATGTATTTATAAGAAAATGACATATGTAGATAGAGGCCTAAAAGATGCCCCTTGGTGGGGTCACCTTAGGTCTGTGTCCCTGGTCTAAAACGTAGCAGGTTTAGAAACACAATTTTACCAACTCAGATGATCTGGCTCTGAGGAGCTGAATCAGGCTAATCAAACAGGCAAGATCATCATTTTTAGGCTAAAATGTTAAATTAGAAATTTATAATGAAGGAATGTATATTTCTAGCACCCTTTCCTGACATCAAGGTATCAGAGGAAACAAGTTAGTCTTCAAAGGGCTCTTGGTGATCATGGAGCAGAAAGGGTGGGATGGGAGTAGGCGCTAGACAGGGATCCAGGACACTTGGTTTTATTCCACACTCTGCTGCTCTCTGACATGGACCTTCACTTGCTGCCTTCTCCCTAAGATAAAGAGATTGGGCTGGCTCATCTCTTAAGTTCATTTCCAGCTCTAAGTGCATAGGGTTTGTCCTATGGGACATTTCATCTGATTATGTTAGACACTGATATGTTTACATTTCTTCAATGCTCCCTTTCCTTCCCTTCCTCTCACTTGATTCTAAACCTTCTGTGATCTGTCCTCTGATCTCGTCATTCAGTGGAAACTGCTCTTTCTAAAATTACCATTGAGCCCTTGCTTGCCAAATCTAAAGGCTTTTTCTCAGTCTTTTTTCAATGAATTAGACCCAGTCTTACCTTAAAGGAATTACAGTTTAGACATTCTTTGTACGATAAAGAGTTGGAAAATGTTCTAGTTCCTGGATGAGTTTGGGAAGTACCCTAGTCGCATCTGTAACACATTTTCAGATTTTTCTCTGCAGCTGTCTAATTTCATCCATTTGATGTTCTGTATTAGATTCCTTATCAAAGAACTTTTTACATATTTATCATTGTCCCAAATCTCAGAAAATAAATTATTTGTGGTTTTGACATGCACTCTCTACTGACTAGTCTAATACAAGGAGAATGCACCTCTTTAGTTGTTAGTGTTGGGCCAGGAGTCAGGAAGACTCATCTTCCTGAGTTCAAATCTGGTCTCAGGCCCTTACTAACTGTGTAACTCTGAGCAAGTCCCTTAACCCTATTTGCCTCAGTTTCCTCATCTGTAAAATGAACTGGAGAAGAAAATGGCAAACCACTACAGGATGTTTCCAAGAAAACCTCAGATGGAGCCATGAAGAGTTAGACATGACTGGCAATGACTGAAAAAATACCAGACACAAATTCTTCAGAATGCATGCTATGCCAGGGTCATTAACTCAAGGTCGTTAATTGGTTCTATATTTAAGAAGGTTCAAGAATAGAATCCTTGATTAACAACCAAATACAGCTGTGCCTCTGGATAGGCTAATATAGGATAGGGACCAGGCCTCTGATTTCATTGGTGAGAGAACCTCCTGAGTAAGGAAACTCTTTTGGCCACTACGAATCAGAGGGCTGCCTACAGCATTGTGAGATTAAGTGACTGATCCAGTGTCATACTACCATATATGTCAGAGTTGGAACTTGAACCTAGGTCTCCCTAATTCTCCACTGGCTTCTGGCAAACCTTGTTCCCAGAAAACAAGCTAGTTCTGCTTCTCCCCTTACTGCGGCTAGGAGGGATTATTTGGTACTTGGGACTGGAAACATCAGAATACAAGCACACTAAGAACCACAAGCAGCCTTAGTTGAGTAATTGTCAAACTTTGGGGCTCAGGACCCCTTTATACTTTTAAGAAATTATTTAAGATTGCCACCCCCAAGAACTTGCCCAGGGTCACAACTAGTGTCTCAGGCTAGATTTGAACTCACAAAGTTGAGTTTTCCTGACCCCCATTCCCAGCTCTCTATCCATTGTGCCACCTAGCTATTCCCATTAATATTTACTTGAAATTAAAACATCTTAGTATTATTATGAAAATAGTTTTGACTTTGCAGACCTCCTGAAAGGATCTTGGGGACTTATAGGAGTCCCTGGACCACAGTTTGGGAACCTTTATATTACTTTGTATTGCTTCCCCTGCCCTTAAAAAAAAAAAAACAACACAAAAAGCCCTTGTTATCAGAAGTGTTAAGAGGGAAAGTGACAGATAAGAATTTCACTTCTTCTACCTGCCCCTGCCCCTGGTCCGGAGAAACAGTAAAATTACCAAAATTCTTACATTAAAGAGAAAGAAGAAAAGCTAAGAGAAGAGCAAATTACTAAGATAAAATAAAAAAAAGATGAACTTTAAAGGATAATATTGCTGCATTTTTTAAAAAAAAATTGTTGTTCACGAAAGGTTCTGGAGTTGACCATTGGAGGACAATGAAAGAAGAATTATACAAGAGAAAAATCCAGTTCTAACAGAAAAATGTTTATTTTTCAATCTTAGATTTTAAGTAACTGGAGAGAAGAACGTTACCAGGATGATGTTAAAGCAAGGCAAATGATGCACGAGGCGTTGCAACTGCGTCTTAATTTGGTAGGAGAAATATTTGGAGTTTCTTTATTTCATTACTTGAAACAAATTAGAAATTAACCAGATGAAAGTAACTTTGATTTCTGGTTCTCTGTGCAGACCATGTAATACAAAGCAGCTCATTCTCTTTGTATCAGCTTTCACTGTTACTTTGTTGCATTTCTTTTTGATTTGCCTTGCTTCCCTAGGATGTCCCAGTAGATGTTTCAGACATTGTCTAGCCTGGGAGTCTTGAATCTGATCTAGTAGGACGGGAGAGAGGGTAGGTTGATGAGGAGAGCATTGCAGTTACAATGGAAATTCCAATTACAATGGAAAGCCTATCAAATGAAGTCTAATACTAGTTTTAGTCTGCCACTGACTTAGTTATGAACCTGTGTGGGGTTTCACTTTCCTCATCTGTAAAATGGAGAGAATACCAGGCAATCTTGGGGGAGGAGGGAGGTGGTTTCTGGTAGTGAAATCATAAGAATGGCAGCTTTGAAATGCTTTACTAGCTCTGCTCTGATCTTTTTATGGGCCTAAAAGCCCCTAAGATACTGATTATAAAATTGTAAATAAGATTCTTCTTTAGTTCAAACTGACCTCCCATTTTCTCCTCCACTAAAACTTAGCTCAGATTTTACAACATAAAGAATCGTGACTCTTTGACAGTTCACTGCTTTTCCCCAACAGATGGGGAAAGGAAAGCCAGGGAGATGGCAGGAGGATAGAGTGACCAAGGCAGCCTGCCTATGATCAGACCCTGACTAATCCCCCACAAGGTGCCAAGAGTGATAGTGGTGTTTGTTCCCTCTTGGTTATCTGTCTATACTGCAACCTTCTGTTATATTTTACATGTTAGGTAGGAGGAATGTTTGACACTGTGCAAAGAAGTACCCAGTGGACCACAGACTGGGCACTACTGCTCCTTCAGATAATTACTTCAGGAACCGTTGACATGCAGACTAACAAGTATGTTTTTTTTTATCATTTTGCATTTCTCTTCAACCTATTTCCCTGGGTACATTAAAACATCTCTGCAATGAAATAAAGCAATTGAGAATGCCTGGCCTCATTACTCTTCTGAGATGAAACTTATTTTTTTTTTATCTTTACCCCCCTCCTAGCGAATTATTCACCACAGTTCTTGACATGTTGGGTGTCCTGATCAATGGAACCTTAGCCTCTGATCTGTCAAGCTCCTCCCAGGGTGGAGCTGAAGAAAACAAGAGGGCCTACATGAATTTAGTGAAGAAATTAAAAGTATGTTTGTCATTTACAATTCTTGTTATATCCTATTTGCTTAAGAAAAATTATTCCAATGATCCGTGCTTTGAATTTTGTGCCGACTCCTCTGATGTACAGCCTCTAGAAACTCCCAGGATTTTGCCTTTGACATTACTTCTCTTAAACACAGTGAGAATTTTTTTTTCAGAAGGTGCCTTAAGAAGAACTACCCAAATAAACAAGGAGAATATCAAAATTAGCTTGAAAGAGATGGGTGCCACTGGTGCATCTGATAATAAATTATCATTCTGAAAGGAATTTCTAATTTCTGTTTTTTCATTACTCACAAAAATGATCCACTTCCAGTAAAAACTATATCCAAAAAACATCCCCTACTCCCCAGAAAATGGAAACACATAACTGCCTTACCCACAAAATGAGCGAGAGGAGCTTGTGGTCTGCCCTTGCATGTGAGAGAGCTTTTCAGGGTTCAGCGCCTGGATTCTGGTTTCTCATGCTAGTGCTGTGTCGTTTAGCGGACAAGGATGCCTCACTTTTATGTACTATTTTTTTGCCTTGAATTGAAGAAATGAAAAGAAATCAAAACAGAACTAACTGTGCCCTCCCCCTCCCTTTCCCCCCAGACACACACACACACACCCCCCCCCACACACACACCCCTATTTAGTAATGCAGCATACATAGTAAAAGGAAATATTGCATAACGAAGCTTCCTCATTTCTTTTCTGCCATCTCTGTAGTTTTCCTTCCTACTTCTCTTTTCTTCCAGAAAGAGCTGGGTGACAAACGGTCAGAGAGTATTGACAAAGTTCGCCAACTGCTGCCTTTGCCCAAGCAGACTTGTGATGTCATCACTTGTGAGCCTATGGGGTCCCTGATTGATACAAAAGGCAACAAAATCGCAGGATTCGACTCCATAGATAAGAAACAGGCAAGAGTAAATGTTTTCTTTAAATATATATACCCCGACTTTCTTTTCTAGCTTTGCTGTAGGCTTATGAAAGGCATCCACTTTTGGATGAGGCAATACCAGGGTATCCCAAATAATTGATGAAGTCTTTTAGTTCAGTAGGCAGTGGAAGATGACCCTCTTTGGGTAAACTGGTTTTATAGTTTCTGGATATTTTACCTATTGGGTTTTTTATCTTTAAATTGCTCAGTAAAGGGGAAGTGGCTGAACACCATATATTTGGACCATGTGTTTTGGTTTGTTGAACCTCATTCCTGAATGATGAGGAGAAAGCCTTGAAAATTTGGAGGTAAAAGATCTGGTTCTGAAAGTCATCTCTCCGACAGTTGCCATCTCTGCGTGCTCACAGGCATGTTATTTACGTAAGCCCCATGATTTTTTCTCTCTGCAAAATGGAAATAATACCTGATCTACTTTCCTTACTATGTCACAGGGATTTTAGAGATCTGGCTAGGGACTTAGGTCTATGATTTTATTAGGATAAGGAATTCTCAGATGAGGAAGCTCCATATCTGTCACTGAATCTTAAAGACCTGTCTAGAACACTGAGAGTTTTAAGGGACTTCCCCAGGACACAGATCCAGTGTGTATGTCAGAGATTGAACTTGAGCCCAGGTCTTCCTGGCTGTAAGACCAACTGTCTACTGTGCTCTGCTGCCTTTGCCCAAGTCTTTCATAAAAATGAAATAATGTGTGAAAAGTGCTTAGTGATTTGTAGTAAGACTGTCAAAAAATAGAGCTAAGTATCATGTTTAAATCAGTCATTTCTGTCAGACACTCTAGACTCATAAGAACCACATTTCCTTTCATTTCCACTGAGGTTTCTATTAACTTTACTGCAACTCCTTTTCAAAGCACAAATCTGTTTCTACCAGTCCTATAGAATGGCTTATGTTAAGTCTGGAGAGGATGAGCAAATATGAAATGTAGTTTTACATTAAGTCTCTTGGTATTTTCCTTGCTGAGAAGTCTGCAAAAGAATTTTAGTCTAAATGACACCAAAAAAGATAGTATACTCCTTATTTAGAACCACAGAATAGGCCTGGGAGATAGAATCTTATCCAACACTTTTATTTTGCTAATGAGGAGACTGAGGCCCAGAGAGTTAAACTTCCAATATCACCCAGGAAGTAAGTGGAAAAGTCAGAATTCACACTCAGGTTCTGTGATAACAAATTCAATGTATCCCTTCCCCTGCCTTTTTGTATTTTAGATCATCTATCTCAGTGCCCTGAACGTTGTAGGTTCTGGAAGTACTTTCAGTGAAATGGGGGGAGGAATGGGTTTGTTTTTGTTTCCAAAAAATAAAGTAAAAATGTCATTTTGTGAAGACAGTCTCTACTTGCAGTGACCATAATATTCTAATGAGGGAGATAACGAATACATGTAAAATACATAGAGCATAAATATAAAGTTAGTAAATACAAATATAGAGACAGGAATTAAGTATAAGGGAGTTTGGGCAAAAGGGCACCAGCAGTTGAATCAGGAAGATGGCTCTTCAACTGCCTTTTAAAGGAAGAGATGGAGGGAAGGAGTGAGAGCATTCCAGGCATGGGGCAAAAGCAAGAGTGGAAGATTGAGTGTTCTGAGTGAGGATCCAAGAAAAGGTTGGTTCAACTGGATCTAGTGAGTCTGGAAAGTTCAGTGAGGAGGTAAGGGAGAGGTCAGGAGGAAGTGTGTTCCAGGATGAGTGATAGCCAGAATAAAGTGCTGAGATGGGTCATGACAAGGCTTCATATTTGTATAATTGAGTATGTATACACAATCAAAGTGTGATTAGAATATGTCCTAACTAGGAGGAAGCATAGAGCATTGGCCCTGGAGTCAGGAGTTCAAATCTGACCTTAGACACTAGCTGTGAGACCCTGGACAAGTCACTTAACCCTGACTTCATCAAAAATAAAACAAAACAAAAAAGAATCTTCCCTAAGTGTATTTGTCTTAAAAATTACTTTTTTAATTTTTAAAATTGTATTTAATAATAGATTGTCTATTTAATTAAATTTATTTTATTTAAACATTTTTCTTTTAATTTATGGTTTGGCTGTGATACGTTTAGTGGCTTCATGGACCATTCTTTTGCAAATAGGGTCTCCAGGTGTCCACAAAACAGAAGGTATCCCCATGGGACTTATTTGAGGGACACAAAAATCCAGCTCCCCTCTCTTGGGCCTGGTTCGGGACCGTTCGAGTGGATAGAAAGGTGATCAGATATGAGGAACAGCACCATCTTCTCCTGTACCACACCCACCCTACCCCCAAACCCCGAAGCTACTACCTCGAGCCCCTCCCTCTGCCTCCCGAGGAGGAGGAGGAAGAGCCAACTACACCAGTGTCTCAGGAACCAGAAAGAAAATCCGCTGAGCTGTCTGATCAGGGGAAATCTGCAGCTGACGAGGAGAAGAAAACGAAAGGAAGGAAGCGAAAGACAAAATCAAATTCAAGAACTGATGTGAGTATGAGGACCCCCTCAAACCTCCTGGGAATTATTGCCCAGATCCATGAATATAGTGCCCTGAAACACCTGAGCTTGTTAAAGCATGGTTGTCCATTGTTGGGCGTTGCTCCCATTTCCTGACATCCGCATGATCAAAGACTTCCCTATAATTTAGACAGCACTAACCAGAAGGAGGGAGACTTCCCTATAATTTAGACAGCACTAACCAGAAGGAGGGATCTGTTGGTTGACTGTTGGGAGTTAATAGAAACATCAATGGAAATTAAAGGAAATTTGGTTCTTATGATTCTGGAGTGTCTGACAAAAATAACTAATAAATAAATCCATAGATGTTTAATACCCTCCCTTTGTTAGTAACTGGACAGAAAAGGAGGGATTCTACCAGCTATTGCCAATGTGGCACACACAAGAAGACTCATTTTCATGAGTTCAAATCTGGTCTCGGATACTTGTGTGACCCTGGTCAAGTCACTTCACCCTGTTTGCCTCAGTTTCCTAGCTGGAAAAGCAAATGGAAAACCATTTCAGTAACTTTACCAAAAAAACACCAAATGGGATGACAGAGAGTCAGACGTGACTGGAAAGCAACTGAGCAACAGCAAAATAGTGCTGACTAATCACAACCATTGGTTACTTGTTCTCAAAACCTGAACATTCTTTCTTATACAAATTTTTTTTCCTAAATGTCATTAAACTGCGAATTCTGGCAAAAAAAAATTAACAAGGATTCTCTGTTGCCTCCCTTGAAAGTTATGGGAACCAAAACATTCTTGTTGGCCTTTGCTTCCCTTGTAGTTTTCATTTTAACTATTCCAACATTTATCTACTTCCACACTGCTCCACATCAGGGATGGTTCAAGTCAGACCCTGCTTGGTTTGCCCAGAAAATTTGAAATGAGTTTTAGGTCCCTTTGGAATTGGCCTCAGTGCTGGGGTTAGTAACTGAGCATAATGTTTTAACTCTGCTTGTGTTGATTATTAGTCATTTGATAGCATAAAAGCAGAACACAACACAGTGTATTTTAAATAAAATCTTTCAGCTGATTTATAAAATGTGGAGAGATTTGCAGAGAGCATGCTAATTGGCATTCTCTCCTCTCTTTGTATCTTTAAAAATAGCTTTATAGCCTACAAGAGGACATGTCTCAAATAACTTTGTAGGAAGAATCTGCATTATTCATGTAGTATGTGGATTGCAGTAACGTTTCTTCTTACCATGTATGTTGAAGGACTATCCCCAGAACAACATGTACCGAGTGCCTCCCAATTACTCGCCAATTTCCTCCCAAATGATGCCCCACCCTCAGTCGGCATTGTGGGGTTATAACATTATGGGACAGCCGCAGCAGCCTGGCTTCTTCCTGCAGAATCAGTCACTTACACCAGGTAAGTGAAAGATGTAGCATGGTCATGGTACTCAACAGTGCGATTTGATCTTTTCCTCCATTCCCTGAAAGATTTTTTTTAATAGATCTGAAACAGTTATATAAATCAGTGCAATTCTGAAGCATTACTTCAGGGAATATAAAGTTGAATACAAGGCTATGTATAGTTGAGGTTTGGTTTGGTTTTGATAAACAAGCTTGTTTTTCTTAAAAAATGAAATAAAAAATGAAATAGCATAAAATTTTATTATCTTATTAATATTGTTGCTTAGAACACCAGAATTTCTCCCAGATCCCTCTTCATTTTATTTAAAATAAAAGCCATACCTATATGTGTATGTCTTGATATTGGTCTTGAAAGAAAACTGTTTATAGAACCATCTTAAGTAAAGAGAGCTGATTATAAATGAAAGAGATCATGTAAATTGTCTGGTCTATTAATATTATCTTTAGAACCAAACTTAGTAAGATACCTTCAGGCAGCACTTATATTTTATTTCTCTGTCTTCCATATTGACTAGTATAGTATTTTGTACATTTAAGTGATAACTAAGTGCTCAATGGATATTTACATGAATGAAAACCAATTATTTTACTTAAACTTACTTAATTTTATGTTGATCATTTTTAAGTAGCTGTGTGTTGGACACCTTCAAAGTAAAGCTGTAACTTTAGTTTTTGTCTGTACAATTTATTCAATATATATTCTTAGTAGTTTGTGGGGCGTAGATATTGATTATAGCTATTGTCATAGTTGAATATTTCACTGATTCATAGCTACCCTTATTATTCAACTGCAAGAGAATTTTATTCCTTTTCCACTAGAAGAAAATGTTTCTGATCAAAGAGTACTGATTAACTTCTATAAATTTTTTTTTTTATGGATGCGACCGTCAATCTCCTTTCTAAAGTGGATACATTTTAGAATGTAGAAGGTGTTTCTAAAGCAACAACTTTCCACGTGACATTAAGCAATTTTGATTATATTAGGCTCAGACATTCTTTTTCAGGATTGTGAGAGGTTTTTTTTTAAAAATAGGAGCCAAGAAGTGCTGAGTTCTCTTTTTAACACATTGGCTACTTCTGGGTTTGGGGTGTGTCAGAATTTTTTGTCAAAATCTTTGAAATGTTGCTAAGCCTGATGCTTCATGATTAATCCATTTCTCTGACTCACCAGTGAAAAGCAAGATTGCATAAATCAACAGGAGATATTAGATTGAAGCTAGAGTTCCTCTTTTTTTAACCATAAAATAATAGTCTGTTAATTATGCCCATGGTGTGAAGTTATAGCTGAAACTTTTACTTAATATGCACGGATTCATTAATGAAGATCATTAGGTGCCAACTCTGTGCTAGACTCACTAAATTTAGAATGTTAAACGTGAGTGCCCTTCATTTAAAAATTGCCATAAAAACTAGGGATTATTTAATTACTGTTTATTCATGGTTACAGTGTCATGGAATCAGAAAATTTTAGAATGACTCTGAGGTCATAGGAGCATATATTTAGAACTGGGAGGAACTTGAAGAGGCCAACTTGAAAAGGAAACTGAGGCGCAGAGATTTTTTTTTTGAGTGACTTATTTACACTAGGTATTAAGTTACAGAGCTGGGCTTCAGACCTAGGGCCTGAATCAAGTTGTAAAGGAAGCACCTTATCAGGTAGTCCAACTTGAGCAAAAATCCTCACAAAAATATCTTTATTAAGTGACCATCCCAAACTCTGCCTGAAAAACTTCCATGAGGGAAAATTCTTCCCTGCCAGAGGGAGGCTCTTCCAGTTTTTGGACAGCCTCATGTTGCTATAAAACTTTTTCTTTTTTTTTTACAACTTTCTTACATTAGCCAAAATGTTTTTCTGCAGTTTCCTCTGAGACCAGATTGTTAGGTATAGCCTTCCAAATTGTCCATAACATTTATTCCTTGTATTATGAGCTCCTTGAGGACAAAGACTGTCTTTTGCCTCTTTTTGTATCCCTAGAGCCTAACACAATGCCTGGCACATAGTAGGTGCTTAATAAATGTTTCTTAATTGCATCTACCACCCTTCACTCCCCTTTCCCCCTACAATTCCATTTCCAGTCTAAAATATCCTTCAATTCCTGTATAACATCATCTGTAGTTCCTTCTTCAGCCTGCTGTTCTGTACATGATGTTTATCAGTATCCTTCCTCAAATGCATTGCCTAGAGTCGAACACATTACTAAAAATATAATCTGACTCGGGCAGAGTGCAGCTGGACTTTTGGGGCCTTTTGTGCTTCTCAGGACATTGTGGCATAGTGAATAGAGACCTGGCCTTGAAGCCATAAAGACCTGAATTCAAGTCCTGCAACTGATAACATCCTGGCTGTGTGACTCTATGGAATCTCTAAAAACAGCTCTGTAAGATACTAACTTGCCATTAAAATCACAGATGCAGTTCCTATTCCCTCTGCTTATCTTAATACCACCTAAGGTCAAATTAGCCTTTCAAAACTATCATGTTGGATGGGAGGCCACAATGACGGTTTTAAATCTTAGGGAGGGAAACTTTTGAGCCTAGTAGTGACTTGAGAGAAGGACTATACCTCTAAGTCAATTTGTAAATGCATATTTTGGAATTACAGGAGAGAAGTCTCTAGTTTGGACTCTAGAATGGAGAATGTATAAAAGGAGTGTTTCCTTAATAGCAGAATATATTCTAGGCTGTGAGCTAAAGGGAAAGAAGGGATAAAATTGCGAATGGCTATGGTAACAGGAAATAGCAGAGGCAGGGCTGTGTCCATCCAAGTGTCATTCCTTCATCCTCAGCCTTAGAGGCCTGGCCTGCAATGCAGAAGGAGAGTGTGACAGATTTACCCGGGCCATTGGTAGCTTATGTGACTTGTGTAGGATTACACAGCCAGTATATTCCAGAGGCAAGATGTCCTACCTACGTGGTCCTGATAAAGTGACCCTCTCCCCTTCTGCCTTTCCTTTTAGCCTTTAAAAAGTTAGAATTATACTGAACTGGGGCATTTGAATTCTCAGAAGCCCCTGACCAGTCCTAGAACCACACAGGCTAACCTGAGTTCTTTTATTCCCTGTTCCTCTCACCCCACTCTCATTTCTCCAAAATGGGCTCTCTTCCTTTGTTACAATAACATAAACCCATAAACATTTATTTAAATGTTGATTTGTTTGGTTGGTTTCCAAATTCCTTCCTGACTCCATCTTGACAGAATAAGTCAGTATAGCTCTAGAGACTTGGCGTTCTCTCTTGCACATTGCCCTGATATGCAGGATTTTGAAAAACTCCCTACATGTGTGATTTCTTCCAGGTGGCTCCCGACTGGATCCCACGGGTTCCTTCGTCCCCACCAACACAAAGCAAGCCCTTTCCAACATGTTGCAGAGACGTTCGGGCACCATGATGCAACCTCCTTCCATCCACACAATCACGTCTCAGCAACAACTGATCCAGATGAAACTCATGCAGCAGCAGCAACAGCAACAGCAGCAGCAACAGCGACTCCTCAGACAACAAGCCCAAACAAGACCTTTCCAACAGGTTTGTCCAAATCCAGAAGATAGTGTTGCACATTTCAGTCCCTCCAGTAGCAAGTGATCTGCTGTGTGTGTGTGTGTGTGTGTGTGTGTGTGTGTGTACAAGATGCACTTTGCACGTGTGTTTCTCCATGCACATACATGCACGAGCTTATACACGTCTTTCTTTATACATAATGCATAAATTCCAGTACACTCATACATTCTTTCGACCACTCTGTATTGACTGGTTGCTTCAGTAAAAGAAAAATTCCAAATATCTTAGGTTTTTTAGCAGATGCAGATGTATTTAGATTGCTTTAAAAGTGGATAATATTCTCTCATCATTCACAAGATGGGGAATGAGGGGCATCTCTGTACAACCTTCGCTGATTAATCCTATCTCATTCTAATTTCTCCTTGCTCTCCATCCCTTCAGCCCCTATGAATTGTCACCAAAATACTGTTTTTACCATTGTAGTTAATGTTGCTTTATAATTATTCTCAAGCCGTTTCAGATGTATCTGCTCACTTTTCTAGCTAAATTATAAGCTCCTTGAGGTCAGGATCTAATCCAGTATCTCTGCTTGGATCACTGTACTGTGCCTTCCACTGAACTTTCAGTACAGTGAATATTCTTGACTTACTCGTCCATGCTTACCAGATGCATGAAGCCAAACTAGGTTTTGTGGGATTTACAGAGTTTGGAATAAATAGTCTGTTTTTGAAACTTTACAGGAAATAAATAAAGATAGTTTAAAACAATTTACTTGCTCAAGGAGGCATGTTAAGGACAGTTCTGCTGTATGTGAATGAATTGTATTTGGGAAATAAGCAATAGAATTATTTTTTGGGCTGGATCAGGAAATAAACCATAGAAAATGAGTATTAATGTATACAGTTGTGTGTTGCTATAAGAAACCTTCATCTAGAAGAATCAAGCTCAGAAATCAAGTAAAACAGACAATAAGTCATGTTTCTAAAGCATTCAGGCTTTGCAAGAGGATTCATCAGGGCCTGTTTGAGCAATGTGATTGATATGGTCGTACATCTGCAGTATATCGTGTGACTTCAACTTTGTGACTCACGCAGCTTTTCAGCCACACAGCTACTGTATACTGCTGGGATCTGGCCCTGTTTCTGTGAACAAAGGGGGAAGTTTTCATCAAATTCTAATGAAAAAAGGAAAGGAAACAGAATCATTTAGAGGAAGGAGCTCAATTCTTACAGTTTTGGGAAGACCGCATTTTAAAGAAAGAACAGGAGGCAGCACAGGAAAAACTTGACTGTAAAAGAGAAAAGACCCATTTTTAAGCACACATGTACACACCCTCTACATACAATATTTATCTTTAACTCATTCCTGACTGTTATCCTCAGGTCAGACAGGAGGGAGGTCTTTAAATGATGCATACAGTATATTCACAAATATTGATAGGTTTCCAGTTTTTTTCAAGATCAGACCAAGTTATAGGTTACATCTGTATAATGGGAGGGCCGATCAAAATCCCAAAAGATGTTTAGCTCTTACTGGAGAAAAACAAATGATGTAACAGATATGAAATGCATCGCAAACTTTCAAGGGCTACGTAAATGCTAGCTGTCATTGTTAGTGTTATGCAACAGTATGTTATACAGTCTTACTGTTATGTAACAGGAAAAATGAACACTGACCCTAGTGAGAAGTCAGCACCTCTATACCTTAAACTCTTAGAGAGCTGCTTGGAATTGGAGTGAATTATCCTGGGTTTTGTTGTTCAGTTGTTTCAGTCATGTCTAACTCTTTGTGATCCCTTTTGGGGTTTTGTTGGTAAAGAGACAACAGTGGTTTGCCTTTTCCTTTTCCAGTTCATTTTATATGAGGAAACTGAGGCAAACAGTTAAGTGACTTGTCCAGGGTCATACAGCTAGGAAATACCTGAGGCTGAATTTGAATTCAAATCTTCCTGACTCCCAGTCCACAGCTTTATTCACTTGCCATCTAGATACCCAGAGATATGTGCCAGAAATAGGACTTGATCTCTGGTCTTTCTGACTCCAAAGCTGATTCTCCCTCTATCATGCAGTCCTGCTTTCTTAACTCTATCGTGCATTCAACAAATGTTTATTAAATTACTACCATGTGTAATTCACTATTCTAGACGCTGGTTAGAGGGTAAAGGGGAATCAAGAGATAAGTAAGGCACATCTCCATGTGAATCAATAGGCCTTGGCAGCTGATTAGATGAAGGAGAAGGAAGAATAAAGGCTCACCCCAAGCTTAGAATAGATGTGGCACCATCAAGAGATAGGAAAGTTAGTAAAACAAGAAAAATTTGCAGGAAAAGAATAAGTTTAGCCTTAAACATCCTGAACTTGATGTGCTGTGCAGTGGATGTCCAGTGAGCATTTGGAGATTGGTAGAATGTAGTGTAGAAGACCTTCCTTGAAGGCAAGGACGATATCATTTTTGTCTTTGAATGTCCAGCAACTAGCGCAGTGCCTGGTACACAGTGGGCGCTTAATAAACAATTGTTGATTAGTAAAAACAAATGAAGGAAAAAAGTTAAGGCTGGAGATGTGAATGTGGGAGTCATCCCTATAGAGTTGATAATTGAGCTACTTTTTGAAGTTGTTAAAGCTAAATTCTTAAAGTTTGAATGGGTCAAAATGCCATCTGATGGCTTTCTTTTTTAAAAATGTACTTTTGAATTAAAAGCAACTTGACACCTTTCTTTGCTAATATACCTCTTTCAACATATAGTTGATCCCATCTGACTATTTGCAGCTATGTGAAAAATTTCTACATATGCACCACAGTATAGAAACTTGTTTAAAATTCACTTTTTATGGAATTTAACAGTATAATGTAGACCATAGCAAATTATAGCATCATCAAAGGCAGTGGTCAGCTGATTTAAGCTGTAGCCAAAACATCACTGTTAAAGGACTTGAAATTCTATCTTTTATCACACTGCCTGAAAAATATACCAGTTAGAGACAAAGTAGTGTCAGAGGAGTCCAGAGATATAGTTTATAGCTGACATCTCAAAGCTTCCAGTACAGACAAGTACTGCATCACATCTCAGGAAGAGACTTGTGACAGATGATGGAATGGAGTCCAAGCCTATTTCTCTTGTGCCTCTCTCTCCGTTCTCTCTTTCTGTCTCTGTGTCTCTCTTCCTCTGTTCTTCCCTCCCTCTCTCTGTGTCTCTCTCCCTGTCTGTCTCTGTCTCTCTGTCTCTACCTCTCCCTCCCCACTTCTCCCAAAGTCCTTGTACATTCTCCTAATTTAGAACATTAATTATTTGCATTAAGCAAATAGTCTCCCAAAGTCCACATAGATATTTTAAATCTAGCAAAATTCATGGGGCATATGAAAAGACAAGTGGGTAGGTTCCTGGCTTTTTAGTAAGCACATTTGCTGAAGTGAAGATTTCAGCGATTTTCACCTCCATACATGTATTGTACATATACATAGTTAATCGGTTCATTATATATGATATAATGAACTGATGTATTATATCACATACCATGTCCAAGGTGCTGAGCTCAAAGCTGGGAGATCCATGACAAAAGCCAAGCATCCTCTGCCCTCAAGGAGATTACATTTTACTAGGAGGACACACCATGTATGTAGATAAATATGAGATAAGAGCAGCCTCGGAGAATCAATATGCCCGAAGAATGTAGTCCCACAGGACTTTTCCTGGAAGTAGCTGGCACTTGAGTTAAGCTTCTCGGTAGTGTTAGCAAAAGTACATCTAGACTAGTTCAAAACAAAATACATGAAATAGATTTTCATGTCTTTAAGAAGACATTTATTTCAATAATTTTAGGTTTTGTCAAAAACATGATGTTTTAACAAGACCCCTGAGAGGCAGAGTGGTACAGTGGTTAGTGTTGGTATTGGAGTAGGGAGGGTCTGAGTTCTAGTTCTGCTTTGGACCCGTATAAGCAGTGGTGCTGGACAAGTCTCTTAACCTCTCCCTATCCCAGGCTACTCTCTAAGACTGTAAAGGTACAGAAAGATGACTGATCTGCTTTGGTTAGAGGGAGTTTCCTTAGCATACCTTTCCTTTGCCATTGAAATCAGAAGTCTGGACCATAAGCAAAAAGAAGGAAAAGAAAAAAGAGAGACCCGGGAGTTTTGCTCCCTGAATCAGCTTGACTAAAAATCTGTGACCTTATGTCCAAGCATTCCTGTAAAATAAATTAATCCTTTAACCATGAGCTTGTATAAAGTAGTAAGTGTATAGTCTGCTGTCAAGCATTTGGGTTGTTTTCTTAAAATATTGGCTTATAGGTCAAGGGGGAATTGCTAGACCCTCCACTTCTAATGTGAAAAAAACTAAACATTTTTATAGAATTTAATTTTTAAAGGCCTTATTCTGCCCATTTACTCCCAAGGGAAACATATCAACCTTAATAATGTTGAATGAATGAAACTGCACATGAACAAAGTAGCCTAAGCACAGCTTAAAGGTCCTCAGAGAATTTCGAAGTTACGTGATGAGCCCAGACCAAGCAGGGTTAGAAGTGTGAGTGCTTTCAGGGGAGGGAAAATTGACCTTGCCTGTATCTCCTTCTAAAAGGCCTTGAGGAAAAAGTACCTGGAGTGCCTGGTTATTTTCTATAATTTTCGGTAAAAATCTACATTTGTACTTTCCACTGCCTTCCTCCAAACAAAATTGACAACTGCAACAATCCTTTCCCCTCAGAATGTTATACTAACCATCTTAACCAAATCTCCCCGATGTTCTCCACCCTCTTAACCAACCCCCGATGACGTAACCATCTTAACCACCCCATTCCCCGCAACGCTGTAATAATAACCAGTTAATCAACCAATTCTCCGCATTTACCGACACCCACCCCCAGTGTCATGGCTACCATCTTAGCCAACCCCATTGTCTCCCCCCAACAAATGCTATAATAACCATCGTAACTAAGCATATTCTTGTATTATTATTTGGATGAAATCATGTTGCTGCTGCTCTGGATATACTCTTAACGGACAGACCAGTTTTGGTTATTAGGAACTCTCATTGCACAGGTTGGATGCGAATCGTTAACTCCTCTGGAATTTACATCCTTAGAGATCTCTCTGCAGATGCTAAGAAGTTTGGTCACTTAAAAAATGAGGATTTGTTAATCTTCAGAATTATAAGAGTTATTTATAAAATAAATAGCTCTTTATATTAGATAAAGGTTTCCTATTCTGCCTCACTCTTCTGTAAATGTTACTTTGGAGACCAAAGAAATTTGTCTCTTCCATTCTTTGCATATATCTGATTGAAGTGATTCTGTCACCCAGCATATGTTTTTTACACATCAGGTACCAGATTCTGTGGGTGCTCAGGGGCAGGAACATAAGCAGCAGTGAAAACTTATCTTGCCCTCCTGGAACTTTTATTTTAATGGAGACAGCAATCACTCAATCAATAAACATTTATTAAGCACCTACTATATGCACAGGTATAGTAGTAAGAGCCAAAAAAGAGGCAAAAAACAGTCCCTGCTCTCAAGGAATGTAGTCTAATAGAGGAGACAACATGCAAACAAATATACACAAAGCTAGCTGTATACAGGATAAATAGGAAATAATTAGCAGAGGGAAGGCCCAGGAATGAAGAAAGATTGAGGAAGACTTCCTATAGGAAGTGGGATTTTAGTTGGGACTAAAAGGAAGCCAGGGAGGTCAGTAATTAGATCAGAGGAGGGAGAGCATTCTAGGCATGGAGAATGGGCAGAGAAAATGCCCAGGACCGAGAAATGGGAGTGTCTTATTCATGACACAGCCAGAAGGTCGATGTCAAAGGATTAAAAGAGCACTCCCTGGGGGAGTCAGGTATAAAAAGAGTAGAAAGGGAGAAGGAGCTGGGCTGTGGAGAACATTGAATACCAAACATAACATTTTGTATTTGCTCTTGGAGGCGATGGGAACCACGAATTTATTGAGTATGGGGAAGGTGACATGATCAGACCTGTGCTTTAGAAAATCACTCTAGTGGCTGAATGGAGGATGGCTTGGAGTGGGGAGAGACTTGAGGAAAGTATCATATACACAGAAAAATGGCATATGTGAGATAACAGTAGATGGAAGGTAATGTTGAAGGGCATGGCACTAGAAGTTAAGGAGCCTGTGAAAAGTCTCCTACTAGGAAATGGCAGCTGTTGAAGGAAGCCGGGAATTCTAAGAAGGAGAGGGGAGAAGGAAGGAAGAACATGTCAGGCATGGGAGGCAGCCAATGCAAAAGCATGGAGGGAGATGGATTATCATGTGTGAGAAGTGACAAAGCAAGATGACCGTATCATGAAGGATATGGAATGACATAATGTGTAAAAAGACTGGAAAAGGAGAAAAAGGTGAAATTTTAAATAACTTTAAATGCTCAGAGATGTTTAAAACAATTCTATTAGCAATGGAGTTTTCTCACCTTGAGGAGTAGCGATGTTCTCAATCTTTTCTTTAAGTGGGAAAATCACCCATTTAACATTTCTCTTGGAAAGAATTAGATATCTTCAGCATCTGTTCTTTGAACCCTTGCACAGTTACAGCAAGGTTCACTGTCCAGGTGATGCATCACACTACCAATGAAGAGTTGGTCATCATTATGGCCAGCATCTATATAATGCCTACTATGTGCCAGGCACTTTACTAGTATTACCTCTTTTGATTCTCGGTAAATCCCCCTTTTCAGCTGAGGAAGCTGAGGCAAACAGAAACGGAGTGATTTGCTCTGGGTTGAAATCTGGTCTTCCTGACTAGCACTGACTGTGCTCTATCCACAGCACCACCCAGCTGCCTTACTTAGCCCTTAAGCTACTTACATCATACACTTTCCATACCCATTCAGCTGAGGATATTATCTCATAGAGAAAAAAATTAAGAGTATCCATCTTGAATTTCTTTTTCCCATTTCTACATCTCACATCCCCTCAGCATCCACCCTGTCTCAGTCCTCAGTTTGAGGCAGAGTTGGCTTTTCTGGTCAGTGCCAACCTTTGTACTAATGCCAGTGGCACCTCCTTTTGAATCTTGCCACGGTTGTTCACACACCTTCAATTTACTTTTCAATCTCTCCTTATCTGCTTCCCTCAGGGCACCTCAGGGTACCTTTGCAGCCTTCCCAGATCTTCATGCCTTAAACAAAACAAAACTTCACTTGACCCCCATCATCACTGTTATTGCTCTTTCCTACCTCTCACAATCTGTGCTTCTGCCTTCACTTTCTCATTCCCTCCTCCCTCATTCTTCATGTTCTTCTAATCTGTCTTTGACTCCTAATCTTGGCTGAAGTCCCTGGATCTTCCAGATCACCAGTGACTTTTTAATATCCAGATAGGATAGATATCCTTTATTTCGCTGCATGTGTTAACACCACTCAGCACCCCATGCTCCTGGCTCCTTTCTCCCAGGTTTTGGTCATTACAACTTTCTCCTTGTTCTTTTCCCTCAATGTGAGGACCCCTTTGAAGGATTAGAGACATCAGATGTCCTTGGGAGTAGGATTGTTTGGTCATTTGCATTTACATTCTCAGTATGTACCCAGTAGGTGGCTAATAAATGCCTTTGGATTGATTGTGCATTTATCCGAAGACTCAGGCCTGAGTCTTATTCTCCTTTTATATTGATTGTCTTCGGAATATCATAGCTCCAGTGACTTCAGCTAATCTGTCTTTACAGATGACTCTGAAATCCAATGCTAATCCCACGTCATCAGCCTCCTGTTAGACGCCTCTATTTGGATGTACCAGAGACACCTCAAGTCAGCAAGCATTTAGCAGGCAATGGGATAAGTGCTGGGTGGGGGTAAAAAGAAAGGCAGAAAACAGTCCCTAGTCTCGGGAGCCCCCATTTTAATGTGGGAGACAACATGCAAACCATGATGTATAAACAAGATGTATTCAATAAAAGTTGAAGATTCTCTCAGAGGGAAGGCTTGGAGATCCGGGAAGGCCTTTTTAAAGGAACTGAGACTTTAGCAGAGCCTGAAAGGAAGCCAGGAAATCCATTTGTTGGTGGATTTTGGGTTTTTCGAGGCTAATTTGTTACCATGCCTCAAGCCTCAAGCCTCTTGCCTTTCCAAACCATCCTCCACATAGATGCCAGATGTATTCCAGAAGCAGAGATCTGACCATGTGTCACTGCCTTGCCTAAGAAGATTCAGTAGTGCCTTATTATAAATACAAACTTCTCTGTTTGTCATTTAAAGACCTTTACATTCTTGCCTTTAAGTTGTTTTGCTGAAAGGATTTCATACATTCCATATTCCAAACACACTTACCTGACTGATGTTGCCTAGACAGAATATTCCACCTCCTTCTCATCCACCTTTGCTTAGCATTTTCTTCAAGCCTGCAATGTTTCCCCTCCCTACTTTCTCTTTTTAGAATCCCTAGTTCTCTTTGAGACCCCCCTCACATTCCACTTGCTGTGAAAGGTCCTTCCTCATTATCCCAGGCCCACCCTCAGACTTCTTTGTATATATTTTGTCTTCACACATCAACGTATAGATTTTTCCCTGTCACTCACCTCCCCTAGTCCCCACAAAATGTAAGCTTCTGGAGAGTAAGAACTGTTTTCATTTTGTGAAATGTGTGTGCCCAACATCTAGCAATTTATTAAACACCTGGAGCTTCATGGACATTTAATAAATAATGGCTTCATGAATCTCTCTCTCTCTCTTACACACACACACACACACACACACACACACACACACACACACCATTATTTTCTCCACACTTTAATGCATCATATTTGGAGGGCTAGAATTTACAAAAAGGAGTCAAAAGAAAAATATATAATCATATACATATATACACATATATGTGTGTATATATACATATGCACACATTTGTGTGTACATACATACATATATACACATATATAGATATACATACACATATTTACATGTACATACATACACATATACAGACATATCTAACATCCTCCTACCATCACGGAAATATGTGCTAAGGAGTTGTTATCCTTGTGAGTTGTCAGTATGACTAGGCTCTGAACTGCTAAGGTTTTGATCAAATCCAATATTGCACATATTACACAAGAAAAATAATTCCTTCTGGCTCATATCAAGAGACATAATCATGAGATTATAGTACAATGATGTGGAATTGAGGATGTTCACAGAGAAGTTGGGCATGCAATGCCCCATGCATGTGCTTTTGTCTAAGCTCGCTGCTTCATACCTAGGCCTTAGAATCTATTCTTCCCGAGCAGAACTGGAAAATGGGTAGCATTTTCTCTATTTTACAAGTAGGATTTCTTTGGGAATATTTTTGTTCCTAAACAGTGACTTGATTATCTGCAGTTAGGCAAGAAAATGTGTGGTAATAGAGAACATTCTTGGAAGAAACGGTAAAATAGAGACTCTTTTTTTTTTTTTTATTGATTTTCTCACTCAAGGAATTTGGATTTCTTGAATATGGCACATTCATTACTCATCCTACAAAACTGATTTCCTGGAAACCCCGGCCTGCACTAAAGCTGTTTGAGTGATTATTAAGACTTTGCAAAGAGAGTTGCCTTATTAACCCCTCGTTTTCAGAGCTTAACCTAGAAGTTCAGCTTTATTCCTTGGTTAGCAGTAGGTAAACCTTGGCAGTCTGATACTGCTGTACACATCACCTCCTTGGTGCTTCCCTCTTACAGTGTCTGAGATGATTTCATTCAGATGATCCTCAAGATATGAATTTCTGGATCATGGAACATTTAGGGTTCTCTTGTAGCTGGTAACATTACAAGTTAGAGATAAACAGGCCTTACCTCTGATCTTTGACGGCATGTTAAGTAAACAACCATGATTTCCAGTGTGGCCTTTGATAAGATTGTCAAAGATCACATCCTAAACAAACAAATCTACGACTTCATTACGTAAGGCAGTAGAATCTCCAATGAATCATGTAATTTTTCCTGTGTACTTAATGGATTTATATCAATTTGAGAAAAAATGTTGACAATGTTCAAATTATTTATTTGAAGACACTAATAAAATATGTAAGCACAACAGTTGGACAATGGGGGGGGTACCTAAAACCGATTCCCCCATTTATTACTGTAAATTGTAGTTAAATTTCCCATTTATTGTAGATTATATTTACTGTTCATACGATGGCAAGAATAGAAGTTACTTGCTTAGGGAATCTAAGTGGTTATGCTCTAAATAATTTACAGAGTTAGTTTGCATTCCTGTCGAGTAGAGGGGCCTTTGCCCCTCTCCCATTTGCAAGAGTTAAGTGTTCAAGGTAATTCTTGGCATGTCAGGTGGTCCATTTACAACTTTGGCATTACTCCAAAAATGACTAAACATGGAATTCCTTTAACTAACAAAGGAGCAGTGACTAACAAGTTATCGGTCGTCTTTATCTAAGACTGACTCCCAGGGAGTGCCTAAACAGTGCTGGTCTTGAGTGGGCAACTGAGATGTCTTTCTTTTCTTTTTGCGGTTAATTGACTATGAAACTAAAGCTATGATCTAATTGAGTTTGTATTTTTAAAAGATAACGTATAATGTACATCTTGGCATCATATGCCACGATTTCCTGCTTTTCCCAAGAATCAAGGGCCTATGTTGGCTAAAGGAAAGGATTGGGCTGAGGAGAATTTTGACCTCCTATCTTGATAGAGGATGTATGGGCAGAATAAAATTTTGCTACATTTTGAAGAATCTCCATTTCCCCTTCTGCCTTTGGGCCACCACTGTGTCTAATGAATTCTTAGAAGAGAATTCCCCGTGACTGTCATTAAAAAAAGTTGAGATCTCCCAAAAGTTTCCCTAACCGTGTGAGAGATGTGTTGATAATAAGACCCAAATAGAGATTGGCTTATATTTAATGGTTAAAGTAAGAAAGTTCCTATTTCATATGTATTGTAGCTACCAATTCGAATAGGAGAAAAGAAATCTTATGTACATTGTCTGCCATTTTTTGCTTCCCCTTTCTATAGGACTTCTGTAACTCTGCTGTGCCCCTTCAGGATGGCTTTGACAACACAATGGTAACACCTGCTGTCATTTCTTTTTATGTATATATATATAACATATATATACACATACACACATGCGCGCACACAAACCACATACACCTGCACGCACACACCCCATTCTATTATGATTCAGTCATTTAAACACCAGTGACAAACAGAAGACTATTCCTTAAACAATGCCTCTGACAGAGTTGAACCCACAGTTATTCATTTGAAATCTGCATCAGAGTATATAAAACATATGTATGACCCCATGCACCATGTTGTAATAGACCTACATTACTGATTAGGGTAACTAATTACATTGGGCTTCTCATTGGTAATCAATATGCTATTGATGAATATATAATTTTCATGCCTGGGCTTTATAGCATGGTCCCTTCTGCATACCTTGATTCATCACTCCATCCTCTTCCTCTTTTTGTGACTTTTTTCCATCACCCGAAGAGGAATGCATGGCATGCTGCTTTATAGGTCAATTGCCAGATACTGAATGATATGTTATAAAAATAGACCCTTTCCATCCCCATACCCCATGTCTCCACTTCCTACATACTAGACAGAATGCATCAGATTTATTTCCTGTCCTATAAAGAGAAGGAATTTTTTAAAAATTGCATGTGTATTTTAAGACCCCTTACTAATACATTCCTGGAATAGAAAATAATGCATGTTTTCATTAAATTGTTGGTTTTTGCATTGCTACCCTACCCGTAACATGACCTCCAAACCCTGTCAGCAGAACCAGAGTAATTCTGAAGTGTGAGCACAAATTAATGAATTTCCATGGCTAATTTCATGTTTTTGTTTTGTTTTTATGACAGAAGTAAAAAAAATATTCTAACTCTTTAACGACGTTAGATGTGTTTTATGGATATCTGTTGGTTGGAACATTTGTTATCTTTCACAGTTCTTTTTTTTTTTTCAGAAGAGAAATTTGAAAAAAATTCTCTTATGAGTACCAATTGCTTTATAACTCTTATTTTTGACACTTTAGAATAGGCAGAGTAGAGAGGAGGGTTCCATTTGTTTTTAAAAGGGGCTTGAAAATCATTAAATTTAGACACATATTTGAGACTATATTTTTGCCTTACAACATAGTAGGTCAAGTCTTTTTGCCTCACCCAATGGGTTTGGGGGCAGGGAAGGTAAAAAAATCTTCCCTAATTCAAGAGGATGTTGATATCTGGTCAATTTCATTATATACCCTTTCCCTACCACATTTTCAAGTTGTCAGATGTTTTAGTTCAACGAGCAAATTTTCTTATTACTTTAAAGTGAATCCAAATTAAGTTTGAACTTATGATTCTGACAGATCATTTCCAGTGGTTTTAATCTTCTTTGAAATTTTCCAGTGCTGTTGGGATCATGACAGAATATATGCTCAGCAAGACGATGTATTCATTTTCACATAGGTCTCACCAAACTCCAGTGGCAGTCCATCCATAACATTATCTGGTATTTTTGTTTTGGCTTTCCAATAAAACTGAGGATCCATGTCCCCAAAATTGATTGTTATATCATTAACTTATTCCAAAGTTAGGTGAGCTGACAGAGAAAGACCATTTAAAGCTCCCTCATATTTAAAGATTTTCTCAATAATAACAACATTATACAATATGCCAGGCACTGTGCTAACATTTCCATGTGTTCCCTCATTTGAGCTTCACTACAACTCTGGGGATCAGATTCTATTATTCCCACTTCACAGAAAAAGAAACTGGGGCTGAGAAAGATTTTTGACTTATCCAGGGTCACAGTAATAAGTATCTGAGGCAAGATTTGAACTCGAGTCTTCCCAAGTCGAGGGCCTAATCCACCCTGCCACCTACTTGTCTCTAGGAGCTAAGCTGCACTTGCTAAGTAGACCCTAAAGTGATAGTTGCCCAAAGTTTACCTCTGTGTGGGGTAGTAGAAGAAACACTTAGATTGCCTGTTGAGGTGCCTGAATTTGAATCACAGCTTTGATCTTTGCGCTGAGTAAATTTGGCCACGTCATTTATCCTCTTTGGGCCTCAGTTTCCTCATCTGTTAAATGAAAACTGTACCAAATGTCTAGTTCTAAATCCTTTGACACTTGTTTGGATTTTGCTTGGTCCTGGTTCCCACTCCTGAAATAGAGTCAACTCTTACTCAGGTAATCACAAATAAATCAATGTCTACCCAGGAACTCATAAAATTTTGCCTGTTGGGTTTCCTTGGATCCTTTTCTTCTATTTAAAGTGCCTATGTGTTTTATGAACAGATGAGTAGAATGCATGGTTTTTAGGCTACAGGTGCTGGGATGAAAAAGCAGATCACTGAAAAAGATTTAAAACTTATTAATAGTGACTGACTCAGTGAGATCGTGCACCACTTATTCTCCCAAAATACCAAATTTCAGTGTAATGCCTGTGGTCCGTTTATTTTATTGGACAGCAAAATCTCTTTTAGTGCACTTCCTGGTTTGCTCACTTGACTGAAGGAGCTATTTCCAATGGGAGAACACCTGGTTACATAATATTCTGAAGAGCAAATCTGAACATTTGTTAGGATTTATTATCATCAGATTTATTGTTTGTGAAATATCTCATTCTTCTAAGTCAAAATTTTTCCCAAGTTCAAAGGTAGGAAGTAAAATGTAAGAGTTAAGGAATATGTTTGAGACCATAAAAATAGTACTTATCATTTGTTGAAGTCAGAAGTGGTTCTGACAAATGTGAAAATAAAAATATCAGCGTTATCATTTAGTTTAAAGAGCATTTGTTGAGAGTCAAGAGCTCTGGGTCCCACTGGCTGAGAGTCAGGTCCTAACTCTGCCAAAACCTGCTCTTTGATCTTTGAGAAGCTGCTTTACTTCTGTGAGACTTAATTTCTTCACCTGCAAAATGAGGAAATGGGACTAAATGCTCTCTAAGAGATCCCTTCTGACTTTCGATCTAAATGTTCTCATAGAATTCCTTCTAGCTTTAAAATCCCATTCATTTGTGAAACATAAATTTCTGGTAAATCATGGTTAAAAAAAAAAAGAAACGAAACTCAGTTTGTCTGAATCACTGAGGTAGCAGTAGAAATATAGGATGAATTGACTCCAGCCCCCCTCCTTGAGGATAGTATCATAGCAGTCATAAAAACATTACAGATTAGAAATGCTTTGGAGGCCACTAATTTGCATGTTTCAAGTGTGTGCAGAAGACAGAGGTCATTTTGGGGATCCAAGTTAAAGTTTCTGTAAGTGAGCTGGTCAAATGAATAGGGGAAGTAGGTAGTCAAAAGACATTCAACAGGGTAGCCTTGTGGCACTTTGTGCAGAGAAGAGTAGAAGGATATCTCAGTAGGGCTGTGATATGGCTAACATTGACAGTAAGCATTTTTTAAAGGTCCAGTCTAGTGTATGAACTCCATCAAGTATTGAATCCCCTTTTGTAATTGAATTCCCTTAAGTATTTTTCGAATATATTAAAAAAATATGCCCCAATGAATAGTTCAAAGAAAGCTTCTTCTTTCCCATCTAGAAGCTGGATTTTGATGGCCATTTTCATTTAATTCTCTAATTACTAATGATTTTGAAATTAGATTGTCCCTTCAATTTCTGATTGGGCAATTTAAGTGCTTAATATTAAGAATTAATTTTCCTCCTTTATTTTTGCCAAAAGAGATCCAAGTTGTGTATTTAAATGTTCACATCTTTCTTCGTATGGCCACATTCCTCACACCACAATCATCATTTTTTATAATATCAAATAAATACACTCAGGTTCCTGGGAGGACCTGGCCATGGGATGCCAATAAACTGTGGCCTTACTGAGACATATCTGTTAAGTTCTTCATATCAGCAAGCCAGGGAACACAATGCTAGACTTCTCTTATTAGAGATGTATTGTTGTTTTCCATGACCCTTAACCATTTGATGGAGCTGGGTATAGAATAGACACTAAGTATCCTGATTGCAATTGGTGATTGGTCTTAGATCAGCTATGGCCCTAGTGGAAGTTTTATTTGTTACTGGTTAATTCCTTCCTGAAATGGTGAAAACCACCAACTTTAGGCTTTAACTAGAGATAAATTCTGAGTTTTCAAGGCAGTTATGAAGCCAGTTATGTGAAATTTCAATTTTACTAGCTTCACTTTCATCCTCATTTTAAAAACCCTTTTTAGTTCTTCTGGGCCAAAAACCTTCTAATGGTCCTTGATGGCTTCGTGAGATTGCTTTAAAAAGTTTTTGATACATCACTTATTTATAGTAAAACCACAAATGGAAGTTAAGAGTTGAGTGCCTCTTGGGCTCCTTGCCTTTTTCCCTAGTGGTGTGTTATGCTTTAATTGGGAAATATCCTCCTGACCTACTCAGCTGAGCAAACCCTAAAAGTGATTTAGAGCACCCGTTTGTTTCTGTGCCCCCCTGGCTGGGTAATCCATAGTCTTCCTCATAAAACTGCCATCTACATAGAAAGTGGCAGATAAATATCTTTTGGGAAGAAAGAAGTAAAAGCCCCAAATTCTTTTCACTTAACAAGCCTTTACTCTGTGCCATGGATTCTGAACTATTTTGGTCATGGATTCCTTGGCCGTCTGATGAAGCTGAAGGACTCCTCAGCTTGATGATTTAAATGTGTAAAATAAAATATGTAGGATTAAAAAGGAAACCAATTATGTTGAAATGCAGCAAATGAATTTTTTTTAAGTCACAAATCCCAGGTTACCAGCACCTAGTCTATAGTTATCCGCAATAATGCCCAGGAATTCCAAAGCAGCTGTTACTGTTATGATCCAAACAATTGCCTTTGATTTCTTTTCCAGGGCCAACCCCTAGACCAGGCCACCATTTTTCCTCCACAAGTGCGACCACCTTCCCAACTTCCTCAGTATTCAGGGTTGCAACAGGCACAGGTACCTACTACGTTCTTTAACTCTTTCAACATAACTGATGATTTTTTTTTCCACAGCGGGTATTACTTATTTAACTTAGAAAGCTGAGATGATGCAAGTGTTCAGTTTTAATTGACCTGAGTTAGGCAGAATATTTATATTTGACCAGTTTTTCCCTTGGGGGCCCCTGAAGTAGACCCTGATATCTAGAGGATTTTGGGGAGAATTTCCACAGTGTCCATATGCAGGGAGTAGCCAGTCAGAAGACATCAGTTTATGCCTTGCCTCTTCTGTTTGCTACCTATGGGACCTTAACTAGGTTGTTTTCCTATCTGTAGACTTGGCCTTCTTAATCTGCAGAATGAGAGGCTTAGACTAAGGTCCTTTTGGGATCTACAGGAAGATATACAAGCCTTCAATTATATAACATTAGAGCTTAAGGGGACTGTAAATGTGAATTTGTTCTTGCCTCTGAACTGAATCCCAGAGAGCTTTGCTAAGGTTCCCAAAGATGTAACTGGAAGTCAAACCCGGGGCCTCTCACATTTTCTACCCTCCTGATTGTAATCAACATTGATAATGTCTAAGATACATATTTACTAAATGAAATCAGTAATCGGTGCCCTTCCTAATTAAGCCTCCTTTAGATCTGTGACTCATTAAACACACAAAAATTAACATGCTTGTCTAATGTCAATACATAATGCCAGACAGTACCTGGCCCCACCTTATTTATCCAACTGTACTTTTCATGATTTCTATCCAACAAATCTAGTTTGATCACTATCCCTTTCTATCCTATCTAACACCCTGGCCCTTTTTTTCCTCCTTTCATACCTTTGCTCATGATGTACTTCTGTTTAAAATATTCTTCCAATTAATTGATGATGAAGTACGCCACCCATGTCTTGACAGAGAAATGATGGAACCAGATTCAGAGTGAAACATGTTTTCAGACGTAGCCAATATGAGAACTGGTTTTGTTCAAGTATACATATATATATTTGCTAGTAGGATTTGGTTTTGGGGTTTTTTTTTCCTTTGGGGGAGGGAGAGGGGAAGTAGGAAGGAAAAAAGGAAGGAGGTATAGAGAGAAAGAAGAAAAGAAAGGAGGAAAGAAACCTACCCCCCCCCCAGTTACGTGTTGAATCTATTATATACTTATAAAAGCAAGATACACAAAAAGAGATTCTTAGATTTTTATGCAGGTCTTATTGAAAGGCTCATTTTATTTGATGTTAGGTTTATAATAAAAGTTGTTTGGAAAAGAATCTTCTTCCTAAGTCCAGTTCCACTACCTCCTGTAAGACTCTTCTTTCAAAAAACTTTCCTTGACTAACATTTCTATTCTGATCACTTATTTATTCAGTTACCTTCTTCATTTTTTCATTCATTCATCATATGTGATATAAAAGGAAGAATATCTGAATTTGTACTCTAAAGACCTGAGCACAAATTCTGACTTGGCCACGAACTACCCCTTTTTTAACAAGTTACTTACTCCCTTTCAATCTGTTTTTTCATCTTTAAAATGGAGCTATGATCTCATGTCTGCTCTCGTTCTAAAACATCCCATGGTCTTAAACATTAATTGAGCCCCTTCTGTGTACAAAGTGCCATGCTAGACAGTGACAGATACAGAGATTACTAATACACATATATTTTCTCCACAAATACCTCTGATTGTAGAAAGGGAGGTGAGGTACATAGACAGATAATAACTGTAATGCAAGGTAGCATGTGATCAGTTCTATTGACGCTAAAAACAAAAAGCGATCATTTCCAGCCGGTGGGGAGGGAGCAGGGGAATCAGGGAAGGCATTTAATGTGGCTCTTAAAGTTCTGCTAGAATTCAACCAGAGAGGATAAGAAGTGAGGGAAGAAATCTAATGCCATGTTAAAAGAAGGTTAAGTAGTCTAATTTGGTCAGGGTGTCACGTCCAGTAAGGGGAGTCAAATGAGAAAAGACTCAAGAGAAGTCTGGAAGCAGATGATTCAGGTCTTTAAATGCCTCCGCATATAATCAATATTCCATAAAGCTACAGTGGAAGGCGACTTGACTCTAGGTTCAAATCCCACCTCTCACAATACCTGTGTGTTCTTGGACAAGTTACTTAGGCCTCTGGGCCTCAATTTCCTCATTTGTTCAATAGAGGCAGGTAGGTGATTTAGTAGGTAGAACACTGGACTAGAAGTCTGAATTCCAATCTTGCCCTCCACACTTATTAGCTATGTGACCTTGAGCAAGTTACTTGACTTCTGCCTCAGTTTCCTCATAATAATTATAGCACCCACTTCCTAGGGTTGTTGTGAGGATATGTAAAGTGCTTTGCAAGTTATCAAGTTCTATGTACATGCTAACTTATTATGAAAGTTATTATTATGAAAATGAACAGGCTGGATCAGCTGGCTTCTGAGGTCCCTTTCAGCTGGTCCCGTGTTTTTCTGAAACATTTTCTATTTTCCCTGAAACTAAAACTGGGGTTGTCCTAATGACCATGGAGTTGTCCTTTTACCTTGAGGGATTCTTTTCCTTACAGGCTATGCCCCATGGGTATACCATGTACAGTACTCAGATGCCTCTCCAGCCACAGCAGCAGGCTGGTGGGGTGGTCCTTTCCCCTGGCTACAACCCAAGAACATATCCAGCCACACATTCCAATCCGGCTCTAATGGAGAGGCTTCGGCAGATGCAACAGCAGCCGCCAAGTGGATACATTCAACAGCAAGCCGCTGCTGCTGCCTACCTTCAACCTCTCCCAGGATCTCAGAGGTGAGGCTTCGGTTGCCACACGGATAAAAAGAATGGCCGCTTACATGATGTGGCTTTTTATTCTGTCCAGCACTTTACATCTGTTGCTTCATATGGTGTCAAAGAGAATCTTGTTGCCCGGAGGGACCGGAGAAACCATTCAGTCCTAGACAGTCTTTGGACATGATTGTTTGGAATTTCTGGTTCCCAATCTCACCCCTTCCAGCCGTGTGGCCAACCACAGAGTCACCAGCAGACATTTTAGTGCCTGCCCTCTGTTCTGCACTGTATTGTCCCTATAAACACAAAAAAGCCCCCAAGGAACTCACATTCTCCAGGGGGGAGCCAGTATGTGTACAGTTAGAAAAACAGAAGGTAATTTGAGAGAGAACCCAGAAGAGTCACTCAGTTTCCTCATTCTGTGTAAAATGGGAGTGATGATAAACTGCCTACCTCACTGGGTGTGAAAAAATACTTTTCTTACTTTGAGGAGCTGTATAAATATGATGATAAGTATTGTACTTATGCACCATAGGGTTTGGTTACTTTATAGATTAGGAAACTGAGCCCCTCCCCCTTTCCTCAGAATAATTAGTTTATTTTTTTTTAGATTGAAGATCCTGCTGTTGGTCCATAGATTTTAAGGCAAAGCAACAACATGTATTATGTAATTAAAAAGGATAGTCCCTACCTTCTAGGAATTTCCATTCTTTTAAACTTAATTTAAAATGAAGATAACTTATCTAGCCCAAAGTAGGGTATAGAGTTGGTGGTGGCAGTGGTGGTGATGGAGGTGGTTTAAGTATATCCCATGGCTAACTTAATGATCTTTTCCTTTGATGAAGAACTAGCTTTAAACTTTACTTATAGTGGAGGATTACTATTAACTTGGGAAGCAGCGTTCTATTGTGCTATAACTTGCAGCTCGAGGATAAAAGGCCATGAGGTTCAGGAGCACTGTGGTAGTTTGTGATCATGGTATCTTATGTATCTGCCATTGCTCTGACCTAGAAGCACCCATCAGAAACTGTTTTCCATTGAAACCGTATTGTGATATCTTTATGTTATCACCAGTAATAAAGCCTCTTGGAGAGTGTCCAAAGTTGGGCCTTCCTTGTGAAGAATTTCCCATTTATATTGGGTAGTATTAAAACTTCACTGTATTAGATCAAGTATTCCATAAAGTGGCTTCTAATAGAGTATGATTGTTTCAAAGATTTTTTTTTAAATAAACTACCCTTACAGAATTATTAGTTGGCAGATTAAAAGAAATCATTCATTTGAAAAATAGAAATTTGGTTTTTCACAGATCTGTTTCCTAAGCACTGAACTTTCATTTTACAAGCGGCTTAGTGGAAGAAATGATGTAGTTATTGTAAGTGCCAAAGTGTAGTAATTGCTGTACTGATTAGGTTTAATGATAAAACTTAATTTTTTTTAGAGCAAGGGACCTTCATCTTGAGAATCCCAAATTCCTCAAGTCTATAAAATTGTCTCTGTGTATTTTATTTTAATATCATTGATTTTTATTGTAATCCTATAATATTTCAGATAATATAATAAATGTAAAATGTAAAAATACATTATTATTTACTACATCTTGTATTTTATTTTGGGCATTTAAAAATATTATTCTCCAAAGAAGAGACAAGTTCTATAAACTCCCCAAGATTGCCAGTGGGGTCCATGATACAAAAAAGGTGAATTCCCTTCCTTCTCCTTGGCCAGGTTAGGAAATCACATTACAGTTACAACTTTACTAGAATCTGTTAGTCAAGTCATGGGATAGTCCAATTTGTACCACAAAATGTTTTTATCTAATACTCTTGAAATCTTGAGGGTTCAGAGCTATTTGTGTTCCAGTGGCTCATTTGAAGAAGAAGGGATGTCAAATTTGTTTTCACTTTCCAGACTGACCCATCAACCATTACAACAAAGTCCTTTGGTTGGCGGGGGACTGGATGCTGTACTGACCACGACGCCCCATCCAAACCACAGTTCTGTTCCGTTGCCTCAGGACCAGATGAGACAGAGACAGCAGCAAATCAGACAACAGAGGCTCCTTCAGGTGGGGGATCATGCGATAAGTGAAACAGTTAGTTGCCCAATCCTGCCACTGTTGATGCTGTTACTGCATACGTATAAAGACACAAATTTCTAGGAGTGTTTGGATCTCTGCAGGGGAGGAGCTAGCCCAGCACAGTGCAGTTACACCTGAATTGATTAATTACACCCCTTCTATCAGTGCTATTGTCTATCAACAATAGTAACAATATTGTAATATTTATATAGTGCTGTAAGATTTGCAAAGCACTTGACATGTACTACATCATTTGAGTCTCACAACAACTAAGTGATTTGCTCAGAGACACATTGCTAATAACCTAGTGTCTAAGGGAGTATTTGAACACAGGTTCTCCCTGACTCCAAGCTTAGCACTCTGTTGCTGCCTTTAATGTGAGAATAAGGGAAGGATAGATTTTTTTTCCAGCGTGGGCCTTGTAGTGACTGTCATTTTGGGGAGTCAGGGATATGTGTATGGGCAGGAATCACCACATTTGAAGGTTTGATCCTCGGCTGGGCAAATTAAAAAATAACAGCCTGAATTGTTAGCTTTCCAGGATCAATCTGGAGAATTGTTTCACATTAAATATTTCATTTTTAATGGTGCTGATACCTATACCAGGAAAAGTGAAAACAGAGAAAGAAAACTATAGACCAATTCCAAAAGAACTTTTGGACTTGATGACCTTTGAGGTCTCTTACAGCTCTAAATTTATGTTTGTGTAACCTTGATTTATTGAGCAGAATGCCATGTTACTCATTTTAAATGAGTAGGTGGGAAGGCAAATTATAAACGGGGGCATTAGAGTCCTCATGTCTGTCAGACCCCCTTCTCATATCAAATTATCTAGGAACTTAAATTTGTAATAAAAACGTAAGTGAATGGTGGACGTTGAATCAGAATGAGGAAGTTGCATGTACAGACTTTGGAAAAAATACAAACTTCTCAGCCTGACAATTAAGTCGTCTTCTTGTCCAGGCTTATTATGGAACACTCCCCGTCATGAGTTCTCTGTCTGTCAGACTAGCCTACATTCATCCTTTCTGCCTCCAAGACTTTGTACAGACTGTCTCTCATGCCTGAAATTCACTTTTTCCCCACCTCCAACACCGAGCATCCCTAGCTTCCACCCTTAGCTTAGATACTATAGGGTGTCTTTCTTGATTCCCCGATTGCTTATCTGTAAATATCTCTACAGTATTCCTGCTAAAATTACAGACACTGTTTCTGTGCCATGCAATAATAATAGGGAATCATTTTTTTGTTTACCTGATACTGAGCCTTTTTCATCTGATACACATTGAAAAATTCTAATTTTCTGACTTCCATTTTTTTCGATTCCATGTTGACCATTACCTCTTTGTTATCACAAAGTTAAGATAAGTTTGTTATAATAAAAGATTTTTTAGTCTATCTTATATTAATTACACTTAAACTGGTGCCTCTGGCGGATTTTTTGGAAACACAAATTTGTTGAACTTTGGGAGAGAAAACAAGCTGGTAGTCTAAGCAATTCATTGATAAATCTTGTAAGTACTACAGAGGCTGAATCTTATTTAACTATTTTTAAGGGTTTTTCTTAAAATAAATTTTAATAGCTTTTTTTGTTTTTCTCATCTAAATTTCCTTCTGTAATCCAATCCTTTCCCCTAGTCCCTCAGAGAGCTACCTCTTGTAACCAACAATTTTTTAAAAGAAAAAGAAAGAAGAAAAGAAAGCAGCAATCAATACATTTTTAAAAATCTGATAATATATGTTCTGTACCTTTGGGACTCCTGTAAAGGACTCCCCCTCCTTCCTTGTCCCTTCTGCAAAGGAATGGGGGAAGTTTCTTCTCCTGTTTCTTCTTTGATATCAAGCTTGCACTTGGTAATCTTGCAGATTTTTAGGTCTTTACATTTATATTATTGTAGTATTATTTTCTTCCCTTTGTATCATTCTTCCCTTTGCATGCTTCCCTTTGTATCAGTTCACCTAAGCTTTTCCATGCTTCTCTATATTTATCGTATCCATTTTTTATAACATAGTAATATTCCATTTCATTCATGAACCACAATTTGTTTAGCCATTCCCCCATTCAATAAGAATCTAATTTATTTTTAGTATGTTTATTTTATGTTGATGTTTATTAATTTCCGTTTCAGAGAAAATTAACTTTTTAACTTTTCCCCCTAAATCTTGGGGTATATTTTTTGGAGATTTGCAAGCCTTTGTACACTGACTACGCTATGCACAGCATATTAATTCTTGTTGTAACAATAATAGGTCATGAAACCAGTCTAGGGGTTCTGTTGGATAGATCAGGGATAGGTGTCCTCCAAAGGTCCTTCGCCATTGACAGTGTCAACGTTGAGGATGATCTGGATCTAGGCCATCTTAGATCTTTATGTCTTAAGGACATAAAAATCAGTCTTATTTTCACCACTCTTTTGGGAGCTTGGTTCACTTTTTAGGCAAGTTCTAAATAACTGCAAAATCTTCACATAGAATAAATAATCATCCCCATTTTGGAGGCAGGGGTGGTATGGAATCCACCTGTCATCCCAAAAGGATTTCAGCCTTAGAATGAATCTCTTGGGAATTAGCCAAGGGAATGAATCCATTGAGGAAACAATGAAACATCTCAGCCCTCTCCCCACCTCCCACTCCCTCATATCAAGACTCAGACCGCTTTTCCATGAGCCTCGGTGCCTTCTTAGGCTAAGCCCCTCCTGAACTAGACTCTAGGCAAGAGTCTAAGAGGAAAAGGAAATTGTAAGGGAGGGCAGGCAGAGGAGAACAGAAAAAGAGTGAGAGAAGACTAAACCAAGAGACTTATGATGTCAGGTTTAAGTGAAGAGCCCGGGGTTTCAAGTCAGGATATTAGGTTTCCAGTTCTCACCCTAGCTGTTTGACCAAAGGCAAATCACCTCACCATTCTGAGGTCATTTCCTTATATGTACTATGAAGGTAGTAACAATAATGGCGCTACCCATCCCCCAAGGTATTTGAGAAGGAAAACATTGTAATGTCCATATCTAAGAATTGGGAGTGATGCGTGGGATTTACCGAGATTTCAGCTTGATTCATTGAAGAACTTGCCGTTAATCAGCACTGTCCAGTCACTTTCTCAGAAGGGAGGGGGCTCCTCTCCTCAAAGAATACCTTACTTTTAGAAAAGAAAGGAGTTTGTAAACCAAGAAAACATCATGGATTGGTGGGTCCCGGAGCTGAGCTTTGAAGACTGGGTAGCATTGTTAGGAAAGGGAACAAATTCGGTCGGGTTGAGCCAAAGAAACTAACAAGTCAGTAGCTTTATACTGTATGTAAGGATGGCAAGCCTTTGTATGGTACTTAGCTGTTTATCAGTTTTTTCTTCAGTTACAGCAGCAACAGCAGCCCCAACAGCCCCAACAGCAGCAGCAGCAGCAGCAGCAGCCACAACAACAGTCTCAGCAGCCACAACCACAGCCCCAGCAGCAGCAGCAGCAGCAGCCCCCTCAGGGTCAGCAGGCACTGGGACTGCAAGGAATGCAGCCGCAGCAACCTTTGGTAAGACTTGTTGAAGAACATGAATGTGTTTAGGGGGTGGCTTTTACATGTTCATATGACACAAAAGGCACCATTAAGTATGTGGACTATATGAGTAATATTGTTGTAGAACTGTACTACAGCCCACCTGGACAGAAGGAGGAAATAGATGAGAAGTAATTGAAAAGGTCAAAAGTCTGGCATAGAAGACATGGAGGCTTCATTCATCCAGATATTTTCTACAACTTAACCTTTCCTCTTCCTCCCTTCTTCCTCTTTCTCTCCCTTCTCTCCCTCTTTCTCCTTTCTTCTGCTTTCCCTTCTCTCTTCCTCTTTCCCTCCTTGTTTTTCTCTTCCTTTTCCTACTCTATCATTATCCTCTTTTTCTCTCCCTCCCCCACTTTTCCATCTTTCCCTCTTTCTTTCCTCCCCTATTCCTTCTTTCTCCCTTTTTTGATCACTCATAAAATATTGGCTTGTTCAAATGGTAATTTATCACTTCAAGAAGTGAAGAAAACAGTAAAAAATGGTGCTATTTTTCTGAGCCTGATTCAGACCCACAAGAAGTAATATGTGGGAAGACATTCAGAACCCTGGGAAAGAAGTGACTTAGATTTTGTGATAGTAAAAAAGAAGAAAACTGGACAAAATCTGATATGTACCTAAATTTTTAGAAAGGGGCATATTTGGAAATTAAGCAAAATATGTAATAAAAATATTTTTTTGAAATTAAAGTAAATAAGCATTGTTCAGTAATAAAGCAGTCCAAAGCAATACATGACTAGATACCAAATTAATGGTAGAGGTAATAAGTCCTGTAGGACAGAGGTATCAAACATGCCCATGCAAGTGCCAGGAACCAAATTACAATGTAATTGAGAAATATTTAACAAAATAAACCAAAATACATAAGAATATAGACAATGTTAACATGTGATTTTCTATATCAGTATGCTGCCAATGAATGGTTTAGTGGCCCCATTTCTTTTTGAGTATGACACAACTACTCTAGGATGTCAGGGATTGTGAGCCATAACAATGGAGTGGAAAGAGAAATGGAATTGAAGTCAGAAGACTTAGGCTGGAATCCCAGCTTGGCTCTTTAGCTATGTTAATTTGCATAAGTGACTTCTCCAGGGTTCAATTACTTCATCTGTTAAAAAAAAAGAGAGAGAGAAGTTGAGCTAGTTTCATAACCTGAATTCTCTGAACTTTTGATTGATAGTTAGATGAAAATTAGTGGTAATGGATTGGTGAATGGATAGATGGATGGACAGATAGGCAGATAATGACAGATACATACATACATAAATGAGGGATAATGATGATGGATGGATAGATAGATAGATTCATCTCAATATAATTGGTTTCCTTTATAATCCTGTTTTTTATTTTATGTATTTAAAAGCTTGATTCTGAAAAGGGGTCCACAGATTTCACCAGGCTACCCAAGAGATCCATGACACAGAAAAGGTTCCAGACCACTGGCATAGATGACCTCTACGGGCCTATCCTGATCCATATCCCAAAATGCTATTAGGCTTTTCTCAAGAGGTGAATGAAATAGACCCTTAAAGGATATGGAAAATTGGTACTTACTCTGTCCTGTAGCTTGTGAGTAAAGAACTAAGTTCAAAGCCTTCCTCTAATCAAATCACTTAATTTCTCTGTCCTTTCATTCCGGCTGCTCGGAAAGAGAAAGGAAAGAAATAAGCATTTGTTAAGAGCTAACTCTATGCCAGACTCTGTACTAATCACTTTACAAATATCATCTCGTTTGATCTCTAAAATGGAGATAATACCACCTGTGGCACCTTCTCTACAGTTTCTGTGAGATAAGGAATGTAAAGTACTTTGTGGCCTCTAAAACCTGGTATAATGTTAGTTATAGTTGCTGAGGTCTTATGTTGAGAAGTGGTTCTGCAAATTGTCACTGGAACCGTGCACAAATGCACTCCTTTTCCAACATGAGACTGACCAGATAGACAAGACAGATAAAGTATCATTATATTAAGCTCACCAAATGAACTTAAAGGAAAGCCTCTGCTTTTGATAGTTAATACAAATGTAGTACCCTTCTGTGAAGACCAAGAAAACCCAAGTTTATAAATTGGAGCTTCTGGTGGTCACACATTAATGTCTTTTTTTGTCATTTACTGACCTAAGTAGTTGGAATGCCATTTTAAAAAAAAATCTGGAATTTAAGATAGAATTCTCTTTGCTCTTAAATAGGACTTTGGCATCTGTGATGCTTGGCTTCAGTAACCCTCTAGAATTGAAAATGTATTTAAAGCTTTGAAGTTATTGAGTTAGCTGTTGACTCCATCTGTAAACACAGAATGGACTTTCCTTAGAACTCCAGCCAGGATTTTAAAAAATTGTGCTTATAACCCTTCCTGATGTGTTCTTTCTTTTCATCTTAAACCCATGCTGCCTTAGCTAGTAGCCTGGGAAAACATGGGAAAAGACAGTTTTAAAACTGAAATTTTTCAAAAGACTACTTACTCATTAGAGTTCCATGTTTAATTATATAGGGTATTCAAGATTGTACATGGTCTGTTCAGATATTTGTATTTACCCTCTTTTCATATTTTTTAATGAATGATGCATTAACCTTTAATCAGATAAAACATGTCACAGACCAAAGTCTCACACTTTTCCTCAACAGTCAGATTATTTAGAATTTCTAAGAGAGTGAGAAGAAGGCAGGTATTGTAATCCTCCTTTTGGAAAGGAAATAACTGATGCTAGAGATCCTAGTACAAAGGATCTCTAGATGGAAAAGCTTGCTTTCCCTTCTGCTCCAAGTATTTGTTTCTGGTAGACTTGTGGGGGATGGGAGTTGGGGTGGAAAGGAATCAGCTAATAAAATCAGATGATTAGGTTTTCTTGAGCAAAGGGAAGAAATGATGCACCTGCTATGTCATTTGATTCAAGGCTTCTTTTTCCCTGATAAGAAGAGCAATTAACATAATCTTTCTAGAGTCCAGACCATCAATCCATTGGTTCTGTGGACTTGTCAGTAGTCTTTCTGGGTGAGTTGCCTTGGAGAAAGATTAAGTACCTAGACCAGTGGAGACCTCCCTTTGTGCCTGCCTGTAAACCTATGTGCAAAGTGGTAACCCATGAAAAAGTTTAGCCTGTATTTTTTAAAATTTAATTTTTTAACTAACAAAAATAGATTCTTTTCCCTATCACTTTGTCTCCCATGGAAAAAGGAAAGAAAAAAATAAAATCCCTTGTAATAAATATATATAGTTGAGCAAATTCCCACATTGATGCTAGCCCAAAAAAGTGATCAGTAGGTAGAATGGGGAAGTACAGTTTCACTGCTTTGCTTTGGTGGCAGTGGAAAAAGGTGTGCCAAGCATACAAATAGCATACTTACGTCTTTGGAAGCTTTAGCTTATAGAGACACTGTCTTTCCCTTCAGTTGCTACTTGGTATAGCCTGGTAGCTTTGAGGTGAATTTTGGAATGAGTGCCTTGATTCATTTTTCTTAAGCTGTATTTGAAATAAGTGCAACAACGATGGAGTCTCTTGTCTAAGTATTTCATAGAATTTAAGGTTTTTTGAGACCAAAGATACCGTAGTAATTCATCTATCCCAACCCCATCTTTTTAAAAAGGAAATCCAAGTCCAAGCTGACATTCCTTCTGCCCTACTGTGCACTTTGTATTAGTGGAATGAACTAGTAATAACTTTAGAACAGGAATATATAGGACATGTTGGAGAAAATGGTGAAAGCTTTGCTCTGTATCTATGCCATTTATCCTTCTTTTAGAAAATACCTTAGTAGTGACAGAATTCACAGTCATCCAATTGTTTCAACAATTGACTATAATTGACTGTAAGGGAGTAAAACCATAGTATCAAATGCTCACTTTTAAAAATCTTTTTAGGGCTATTCTAGACCTGTGATATAATTGGTGTGAGGAAATTCCCCACATGGATATTCCTACCACTAATGCACGTTGACATTTCTTCTGTAATTTGGAGTCTGATTGAATTGTCTAAAGCCCTAAAATAAGTTGAATAACTGTTACATGCCAGAAAGAGGAGCAGATTTCAAGTCTTCCTCACTCTTAAGACCTGCCCTTGCCCTTCACAGGCTTAGAAAAGGATAGCCAGCAAATGCTTGCTGAGAATCAGCATTTCCCTGGGGTAATAACCACTGGATCCTTCAACACCTTTGTTGGAGTTGAAAATAACTTGGAAACTTAAAAAAAAACTCATTATATTTTCCACAGAAATAGAGAAAAGCATGTAGTAAGAAAAGGAGTAGGGAATCATAGTAGGATTGGTATTTTCATCATTCTTCATCTCCCTTATGGATTCCTCAGCCAAGTCTCACCCTGTATGAGTACGTGCACCTTAGGGCCTTCTCCTCTGTCTTTCCAACTCTTTCCATGATTTCATTAGCTCCCAAGGGGTCATCTTTGTGCAGTTGACTCTATCAAGGCCCTCAGCTCTCCCTTAAACTCCTGGAGCATATCTCTCTATCAGCTCCACCTGATTATTTCTTATTCATCTCAACCCCAGCAAGCCCCAAATAGAACCCATTGCTTTTTTATGAAACCTAACCTTGCTTCCATACTAACTTCCTCATTTTATTTTTTATTTTATCAGTTACCTGAGTTTGCCACCTAGGAGTAATCCTCAACTCTTGGCTCTCCCCCATTCCCTGTACTCGAGGTCTTGAGATTCTACCTTTAGAATTCATCTGTTTCTCTCTATTCACCCCACAGCTTCCCTAATCTAGTTGTTCATCATCTCTTGCTTGAACTATTTGTCTAATTTTGTCTCCCTGCACCCATTTCACACACCTGCTAAATTGTTATTCTACATACTGCTATGACCACATCACTCTTCAGCTTAAGAAGTTTCAGTGATCTCCATTGCCTGTAGGAGAAAATATAAATGCTACTGTTGAGTGTTTCAAGCCCTTCCCAAGCTGCCACTAGTCTGTTTTTCTAAGCTAGTTACTCATTGCTTGCCATTCTGGCCAGGTTTTTATTTCTCATTCATGACATTCCCTCCATCATCTTATCCATACCTGAATCCTCCCCCTCCTCATGACTGGCTCTTGGGACCTCTCACTCCGTTCAGGGCTCAGTTCAAATACCGTTTCCTGCAAGAGGTCTTTTCTCGATTACCCCAGTTGTTTATGCCCTCTCAACCATCGTATAATTGTTATATATATATAACAATTATATTATATATATTATATATAATTATATATATGTTATATATATTTAACAATATATATATATATATCTTGTATTTATTTATCTGTCAATATATTGTATCCCACAGGAAAATGTAAGTTCCTTCAGGGCAGGGATGGTCTCCCTTTTGCACTTATATCCCCAATTCTTAATACATACATCGTAGGCAGTTATTATAAATGTTTATTGATTGATCCTGACTATCACCTTCTCATTACCGCTTTACATAATGACCAGGGCTAGATTGGGGGCAATTTAGATTTCACTGAGTAAAACCTGATTGGGGAGATTAATGGAAGGCTAGGAGTCACTTTACAGCTAGGTGTCGACTAGAATGAAAAATCAATTCCCTGGAATGGTCATGTTATTTGAATTCATTCCATATTTTTTCATTGGGTTAGAACCAGTTGCCATATTTTAAATAATGTAAATTCAAATACATGTGTTGTTATTCCTATTAATCAAGACTTAGCTGTATTCCTTTTTGTTTTAACTTTAGGCGACTGACTTCTTATAATAAAAACCTCCAATAACTTGTCTACGTGCCACATCTGCCTATCTGTCATTGTGCTGAGATGAGAATTTAAAATTGCTTCATTGTGTAAAATGTTGTGGTAGAACTTTCAATAATTACAATTATTTTTCTCTCACCTTTTTTAAAGAAAAATAATAACACATTTATAGGGTGCCTTAAAATTTACAAAACACTTTCCTCCCCACAATTCAGTGAGGTAGGTAGTGAAAGTATTATTGTACCTTTTTTTTACAGATGAGGACCCTGAGGCTCAGAGAGGTAGAGGCCCAGGGCCACACAGCTAGTAAGTGTCAGAGCCTGGATTTGAACTCAACATAGCAGGTTGTATTAATCATCACCATGGCAACACATTTGAACCTCTTTTATTTGCCAAGATTGGCACAGTATTTTCTTCAGTTATTCTTGATCATCATTAGGCCATACTCTCAATTAAAAAAAAAAACATTTTCTTCTTCAGACTCAGGGTCCCAACTCTAAAAGTCCTTAATTCTGTGGAGGAGAGGAACTAGTGAATTGTAACACTGGGGTTTCAAACGTGGGAGACTAAGTAAGAAATGGTATTATAAGCAAAAATAGAGAGAAGGAGGCATAGATACAGGGGGAAGGGACTCATTGGCTCTGGACTCAGAAGATCTGAGTTCAGATCCTGCCTCTGATGTCAGCTACCCTCAAGACCCTGAGCAAAAGATAACCTCCCTGGGCTTCAATTTCCTCATCTAGGAAATGAGGGGTTTGGACACTGAGGTCCCTTCCAACTGTAACTCTTGGATCCAGCAGACAATAATGAGAACAGTTTTGGATATGTTGAGTTTGAGGCACTAGAGAAATGTCCAGGTTGAAAAATTCTTTAGGCAGTTACAGATGGGAATTTGGAGCTCAGGTGAGAGGTCAGGGAGAGAAAAGACACATCTAGAGCTAGCCCTGAGCCCATGAAAATAGAAGAGAATTCTTTTTTTTTCTCTTCATCTCTTTCTTGCAAAAATCATAAGATCTCCCCATTCCCATCTTATCAGATTAGCAACTTTAGCTTCACTCCCTTAAACAACCTTAAGTAAGCATTTGTTGGCTAATTGCTTTAATACTACTTCTTTGGGGAAAGGAAATCCAAATTCCAATAGCTGACTTAGAAACAAACATTTGAACACAATCTGTTTCAATCAGGAACCCTCTGTACCAGGGTTTATTTATGTTAGGTGTTATGGACCCCATTGGCAGTGATGCTTATGGACCCTTTGTGAGAATATTTTTAAATTAGAAAATTTCAAAGGATTGCAAAGATTATCAGTGACAAAGTGCATTTATCAAAATATTTTTTAAAAGTTCTTGAACCCTAAATGCTGTCAAGGCACATTTCTAGTTTGATATAATATAAAAAGCAGAAGCTATATAAAGCTATAAAAGCAGAAGCCTTATCCATTATAGAGTGGCCTAAGATGGCCTGCAGAAAATCAGTATCTCCTGTTCCTAAGTGCATCCTAGTTGCCTGGACAATTTCAGTCCTTCTTAAAAGGACATGAAATAGACAAGGGACATAGTTGTCCCAACTGGCAAGTACAGTAGACAGCGTATGTTCTACATCTTCACTTTTAATGCCAAACTAATATGTTGTTCATACAGTTCCTAGAATGTAACGCTTATGTTCCCATTTTAATTTGGAGTGAAGAATTTTGCTTTGGTCGAAAATGATCTGGAGAAGAAGCATGTGTCTGTATGTGTGTGTATGTGTGTGTGTGTGTGTGTGTGTGTGTGTGCGTGTGTGCGTGTTTCTTGTTTTCCTTGATGGTCCCTGATGGGAGTTACTCCAACCAACCTTCACCCTGATCTCCTTTTGTGATTACAGTTTCCCAGGCAAGGCTTACAACAGACACAGCAGCAGCAACAGACAGCAGCATTAGTCCGACAACTCCAGAAACAGCTTTCTAGTAAGTATTGGACTTGTGTTTGTACTCCACCTGGCGGGGAGGAGGGGCAGAAGCGTTTCCTCCTTTGCTTTGGACCTGGAATCTTTTGCAGGAGATACTCTTTACTCACTCTTACATTCATTCAGTGAAGAAGTATCTGTGGTTACTTTCATTTAAAAAGTGAAAACTGAATCAGTGTTTTATGTTCATGAGAGCAAATATTGTTATAATTCATACTCTGACACGGCTTAAAATTTGTCTGGAGAATGTTTTCTTTGGGCTTTATTTCTGTTGCTAAAATTGATTGTCTTAGTTTTCAACCAAGTGAAAAAAGGGGTGTCACAAAATTACCTCTTTTTTTGGATTATAGACTATAGTGGGTACTCTTTTTTTAAGTTGGCTTTTATGAAAAGGAATTTATACTTTTATGAAATTTTGCTTTTATGAAAAGGAAATATGGAATTACCATGGGTAAAAACTAATGTGGATGTTTCAGGAATCTGTTACTTAGCTTTGTAAAAGCTTATTTTAAAAATATACTTCACAAATATTTAGATATCCTAGTTGTTTTCCAGAGAGTCAAGATAGAATAAACTCTTCACCAAAAAAAAAAAATGCTGGGGTAAAGAAAAGATTGGCAAAATCCAGGGTCCCTTGGGTTACATATACTTTACTTTTTTTTTTACAACTTCTTTTTAATTCTGTGAATTTACTTGTCTTTTTTTTTACTTATCTGTATTTATTACTGTCTTTTTACTTCTCTATGCCACTCATTTGCATGTACATAGCTAGCTATATTTTTATATGATTCTTTTTTTTCTCTTTAGGTAACCAGCCACAACAAGGAGTAACTCCATACGGCCATCCTTCCCACTTCTGAAACATGGCCAAAGAAATGACACCTAGTTTGATGTTTGCACTGAAAAAGAGCAAGTCAAATCCAATGCACTAGTTATTCTGGGAAATTTTCCTTTTCTCTCTATGGTTTCTTATAATTTTTGCCTCGATTTCTTTTTCATACTACATTTAGAGTGAAGCTTTAACAGAAAGCAGCAAGAAGCTTTGTTTGGGTTTGTTGCATTCAGCTTTAAAATCGTTATCCTAGTTTGCTTCATCTGGGCAAACTTCTAAGAAGAATTTTGCGGGGAAGCATTTGAAATTGGTGCTTTTCTGAATCTTTGCATTTCAAAAAGAATGAAGAATGCTGGATCTTACATTTTTATTTATTAGTGGCAAAGCATTTTGGGAGGAACTGCGCCGCACCAAACTGCTCAATGGAAAAAAAGCAGGACAGATTTTGAAATACAGGTTGACTTGATCATTAAGTGCTCACCGCTCAGATCCTTTAACAGTGGAAAGGACATTTCTTTGAGACCTATTAATTTTAAATGTTTGTAATTTCATAAGCACTTTATAAACTTTTTTTTTTGTTGTGGTTCAATGACAGAATTTTTTTCTTGCTTTCCTTGTGGTCAGAAGGTGCTGAAACAGTTTCTTGCTTATATTGAAGCTTCCTAGGAGTTAATGGCAAAGCTATGGGCTGAAGTTCTGTGTTCTAAAATTGCTTTCAGTTGGGGATCTCCTTAATAGGGAGCCTTTAGAAATGGACAAAGTGTCATTCCTAAAGGCCTGGATTTACTACCGTGTAATCGCTAGCATTTCATGCCTGATTTGGCAAGATGACTGTCCAAGTTCTTCTCTCTGGAGCCCTTTTGCCAGCTTAACAAAAATCCCTGTCCCCATCCTAGGCAAGTTCTTCAGAGCTATTCTGAGGTCCTGTAGTGCTCAGGCATGGCACAGTTTCCCCTAAGGCCCCCAAAGCTATCCCTCTCATAAGGTATACTTGGCTGTTTCTTTTTGTATGGTAAGTATTTGCTCTTTTGAATTTAATATCTTTAGTGTCAGTCTTGGTTGTGTATTGCTTATACTGTATTTATAAATTGGTGCAAAAAAGCACAAGTAAATTATACATCAGATTTATTATAAAGAAATAATAATAACTATTTTAACTTTGTTCAAGTATGTGGTAATTTGCTCATATTAGAGTAAAAATTACAGTAAATGATTATCAGTTTGTGTAACTTAAGAGTATTCCATATGATATTTTTTTAGAATTAGATGCACAAATTTTGAATGTGAAAATTGCAGGGCATTTAAAAAACATATGGGGATATTTTCCCTGGTCTGTAGTCATTCATTTTTTTTTTCATTTTTGCCATATGATTTTACATGTACAATAGTCAAACATACTGTGAATAGATGTCTATACTCAGCAAACTGCATAGAGTGGCATTTTCCCACAAATGCCACTAATGCCACAGTAGGTGGTGATTTTGTTTTGAAATGCATTCTCTAGGTGATTTATATTTTCTGTGGTGAGTGACTCATTGCACATTTTAACAAATGCAAACAACCTCCGATTCACATCTGCTTACTTTTGCCGTGGTAACATTCATGTGAACTGCTTTGTACACTGTGAAATACTCCATTTCAGCCCATATATTCTCAGTTTACTCTGGGCTGGGGAAAACTTTGCCAAAACATTAAGACCATCATCATCCCTGAGTTAACAGTTTGTCTTTCTTTTCAGAACATCTGTCTGTAAAATTCAGCTTTTCATTTTAAGCTTCGTCATTAATGTTCCTGAAGCAGTTCATTTCTATATCCTTGTCATTCAAATAACGTCACCACATCGAGAAAACGACTGGAATGTGATTCTCATGCCTCGTTAGTCCTGTTTTTCTTTTCTTTCCCTCTGCCCTTTGAAATCGATGGCATTAAAAATGCCGTTCTTAGGTGTTTGGGGATAATTTTTTCTGAAAGAGCAAATGACAATAATGTTCTTTTTAGAATAACTGTTGCAGTCGCATAGCATTTGTAAGCACTTTATATTTTGCAGAAGTTATTTCAAGTAATTTATTAGTTATAACTCACATGAAAAGCCTGAGAGAGATCAGTATGATGATGTCCATTGGAAATTGAGGAACCCTGAAAGATTCCATCACTCATGGGCCATGTGGGATGTTGGTAATAAAGCTAGGGCCAGAAACCAGGTTTCCTAAATATTGGTTTAAGAGTTTAAAAGGGAAAATAAAGAAAATCTAACAGAATAAGCTCCACATCCCACCATATTTTCCTCAATTAATCTCCATCCTAAGACTTTTAAAAAAATAAATGCAACATTTTGCACTCAAATGACTGGTGTTTAACCCCAGGAAAGAGGCTGTTAATATGTCCATTGATACATCCTGATATTTTGCATGGTGAGGCAGAGAGAGGGAATTTCCTTAGTTTGAGAACAGAGTCCTTACCCCTCTTCCAAAATGGGACCTAGGTTCCAACATGGTATAGAGTAGCTACTCAGTCTTATGAACTTAAATGACCCTTCCTCCTTTACCAACATCAGTTAGTGCCATGTTTATGTGCAGCTTCAACACACACACACACACACACACACACACACACACACACACACACACACACACACAGATTCTATTTGCCCTTAACTTGGCAGCAAGTGGATATAAGTCATTGTAATAAATGGGATCTCTTGACCCATCACCACCAATGCAGTCATCAGATGGTCTCCTAAGCAGGGCAATTAAAATGCTGTCATATTTAAAATATGTCGAACAGTAGATACATGCCAGTGTTTATTTTTTTAATGTGCTAATAGGTAGGTGATTTAAAACATAAACATTGACATGTAGCCACTGGTAGATGAGCCACCCAATCTATATATTCTCCATGGGATTGGCATTTGGTAGCTGGTGGGGGTGGGACAGAGAAGGGGATAATTATTCCATCCTCAATTTAAATGCCCAGGGATGATCTGTACAAGCCCTGCCTGAACCTTCCTCTTTATTGATCCAATTTTCCTTCCTAAAAAATAGGCAGGCATTTACATTTTATGATGCAGAATTTATGCTTGAATATATGACCTTGTAGAGTTACAAAGAAGTTAATGACCTGTGGCTTCCCCAAGATAGATTAATTCCTGTTAAACTGATCACTTAATATGAATGCAATTCGGTAAATTAGAAAAGAAAGCATTTCCTAAAAGTTGATTGAATGATCTTTCAATTTGAAATGCAGTGTAATTTTATTTGTAGCCTATAAGTTCCCTACTTAACTTTTTCTCATAAAGCAATTTTCTAGCTTTTGAAGGCTATATAGCTCATAATTCAGTGTGGCATCCTTTGAAGAGAAGAAGCAACCTGGTAGAATGGATAATAAAGTAAGGAAGACCTGGGTTCAAATCCTGCCTCTGATACCTACCGATGGCTGTGTCATTTAACTTTGCAGTGCCCTAGGCAACTTTGACTAGGAGTTCAAGATGAGTGGGCCATTTTTATTAATGGAGGTGGTTTCCATAGTGGATACTGCTTACCTGTAGACTCACAAGTACACATTCTCTATCTCTCTCTCTCTGTCTTTCTCTTCTTACATATATGTATATACATATAATATGCACACACGCACACACACATATACACACCTAAAGCCTGGGGTCTCTGTAAGAGTTCAAATTATTGGAAAAAAAGTTTTCTTGCATTTTCAATAGAGAAATTGGCAATCATAATTACCTCTTCCTTTGCCTTATTAAGTTCAATTACATTTTAAATTTGAGAGTCTGACAACATTTATTGTTAAAATCCAGCTATTAAGACTTCAAAACTTCCCTGTCAAAGAAAATTTACAGTATGACAGTACAGTGAGTCATGAGCAAGGCAGTTCAACATCTGTCTTCTCTAGGCTTTGACAAAATATTTGTACACCAGGGTGGTAGTTTACCACTCATGACACAATGATCTTTTTTGGTTTTCTATAATGTGGGTGCCATGCTTATAATGATACAAGATGGACACTAGGCAACTGTAGGAGTCAGGGAGTAGGTCTGGGTCTGCCCTTTACTGAAGAATTCAGGTACATTCAAGATTTCTTATTTTATGGGGAAATATGTTTTTTGGTCATTGTTATTTGTTGGCAAAATAAAAGTGCCTTAAGTTAAAGTTTGTTTTGAAATCCATTTGGTCATTGAAGAAATCAGTAGGAGTTCATCATGTAAGATTTTTTTTCAAGGTTGGTTTTTTTTTTGCATGTCCATTGTAAATTTAATACTGTAAATGTATTTAAAATCATTTACATGCCTATGGCTGCCTTCGATTAAACTTCTTCCTAAAATGGACTCTGTCCAGATGTAGACTCTGTTAACAGCTGTTCAGATGGTTACTTGTTCATCTCAGATCACTTGAACATAGGTTGTTGCATAATCACTCCCAAGCTGATTCTTTGCTGTGCATGTATATATCCCTGAATCAGATGTCTTGGGGTTCTGAAGAATGAGTGTGCCTCGTGGGTGAAGGAGTTCATTTTTGCTTGACCTGACTTTGCTTGATGCAGAAAGCACTGAGTGGTCAGGCATTTCCCATGTAACTTCTGGTTTTGGTATCCCCAGAGCCATGCAGTGGAGTTGAATGGCTGCTCCAGTGAACGTGCGTACGTTCCTTGGGGGCCGATTGGTAATCCGTGGTGGGTACGCAACAATCATGACTGGAATGGTGATTGCGGCCTCACCAATGCTATTCTGAGCTTTGCATACATAGCTTCCTCTGTCTTGAGGAGTGACTTTGCTGATGACTAATGTACCGTTTTCATGTAATGTGTATTTTCCATTAATTTGAGGCCTGTCTATCACATGACCACTGGGCACTGTCCAGATGATATTTGGTTTAGGACTTCCATCAGACATACAATGAAGGGATACAGACTCCCCAGTGATGCTCATTATCGTTCCCTGCACATAGGTAAGAATAACGGGTTTCTGGCCAATTTCCAATATAATTAGTTTTTCAATGTACCCAACTTTATTTCTTGCAGCACAACGATATTTCCCCGCATCATCCCTAGTTGGTTTAATAATAATTAAAGAACCATTTCTTCCTTGTTGATACCGGGAATTTGGGTTTCCACTAGAAAATCGTGTGCCATTGGGTAAAAGCCAAATGATTTCTGGAGGTGGATTTCCATCAACAGAACAGTTTAGTGCCATGGGCTTCCCGGGCTGAGCTACAACTTTTTCATTAAATGGATTTCTGAATGTTGGTCGTCGTAGCATTTCTAACACCTTCAACTGAACCACCAGGACACTTTCTCCACCATTATTACGAGCAATGCAGATAAAATCTGCAGTGTCAGTGAGCCTGACATTCCTTATTTCTAGGGTGCCATTCTTATGGACAGTGATCCTGCTCCCGTAATATGGTGCTGTAAGGAAAATGTTGCCAGGCATAATCCACATTATTTCTGGTGGAGGTGTCCCTTCTCCTCGGCAATCCAGGTATTTCTTGGAGTGCTGCACAGCAGTTGTTTTGATGACCGTTTTGTTGGAATATAGGCCATTGATCAGGGGTAGCTTGGAGACTACATCCAATCTATATTGTCTTGTATCGTCCCCACTTGGATTCCGTGCAACACACGTGTACTCTCCAGAATCTAGTAACTTTACTTTGCCAATAGATAATGCTCCATTGTCATCCAGCAAGTATCTGTCAGTAGAAGACGAAATTATGTCACTGGAAGGGAGCAACCAAAATATTTGGGGCTTGGGCTCCCCAATGACCTCACAGACAAGTATTGCAGTTTCCCCAGCAGTCACTCTAACATAAGTCTTGTGACTCTGTCTTATCCGAGGGGCAGCTGTAACAACTGTCAGGTGAACCTTCATTTCATCTTTTCCTAGAGTGTTCTGTGCATAACAGGTATAGTCTCCTTCCTCTGCAATTCCAACCTTGTTGAAATACAATGTACCATTATCAAAAAGGATGTATCGCCGAGACCGTGGCCCGCCATCATCTGCTTGCATAACGTTGTTTATCACCGTTCCATCTGGCAGACTCCAAGATATCTCTGGCACAGGGGAACCTGAAGCTTTGCAGTCCACTTGGAAGTCTTTCCCGTGTAGCACTTGCTTCTTGAAATGCTGCTTGTGGTCAATTTTGGCAGGTTTCCTTCTCAGGCTAACTTTCATCAAAATTAGGTCATCACCAATTTTATTTCTGGCGACACACAAATAATCACCTGCATCCTTTTCGGTGACTGCCCCAATAAATAAGGACCCATTGGGATAGACATGGATCCGATTGCCCAGCCTGAGAGGGGAAAAGATTAATTTTTAATTTGTATATATAATATGAAAGAGGGGAGGAAGAAATAAAATTCATCACAAATAAATTTGTGAATGTTTTCTGAAACTTTTGTGGTTATGTTGCTTTCATTTTTAATCTACTTCCCTAAATAGTATAAGAGTCTTAATTGCAAAAATGTTTATTTGTGGTTGTTACTGCATAAGAAAGCCACACAGCGCACTGAAACAGGTTTTTTGACTAGTCGTGGTCTCACATTTCACATGCATGAAGAAACTAATTTTTTGCCTGTGTTTAAAGTAAGACTTTTATGTTTCTCTTACTAGGGTATTGATACAATAAAATGTTCACATTCTTTGAGAGATATTATGCTGAGCATTTTAGGATAATAGGAACCTCCCTCGAGAGACCATTTTTTCTGAGCAAAAAAATCTGAAATCATTTTCACCAATGTATTTAGTGCAGATAAGATGTTCCATAACTTACATTTTGTGATAGTGGTATGCTTTTGTAAAGAAAGTACCTTGACTAGTCTACCTACAAAGAGAACTCCCACAAGAATAAGGTGACCTCAAGTCACCTTATACAAGCAGTTGTCCTTCTTGCCTACAACATGTTCCAAGGGGAAAAAATGTCTGGAGAGGGTAACATAAAAATGGATGGATGGAATCCCTACGACCAATGGTCACTGCATAATACAAGGTTCACCTTTTTTGCCACTAGATGGCAGTGAGTATCTAACAAGGTAAAATGGTGGTTGAGATTAGTTAAGATTATAGATTTAGATCTAGAAACAATTCTGTTCATTTATCTCAGTCATGTCCCATTCTTCGTGACCTCATTTGGGGTTTTGCTAGCAAAGATACTGCAGTGGTTTGCGACTTTCTTCTGCAGTTCATTTTAAAGATAAGGAAATTGAAGCCCAGGGTAAAGTGACTTGTCCAGGAGCACACAGCTAGTAAATGTCTAAGATCAGATTGGAATTTGGGAAGATGAACCTTTCTGACTGAACCACCCAGCTGCCTTACAGAAGAGACTTTAAAGGCTACTGATTTCAAACTTTTCAGTTTTTACAGAAGAGTAAACTGAGGCACAGAGAAGGAAAATGACCTATCCAGGGTCACAAAGCAATCAAGTATCTATCTAGGAGGACTTTGAACCCAGACTTCCCTTACTCCAAGTCCAGTCCCCTAAGCACTACAAATCAGGATCTATAACTGATCAATGAACAGATCATGGCCCTCCAGGTGACCAGTAAATGCCCTTTATAGGCATGACACCCAAAAGGCACAATATGAGTGAAAATGGGAACTAAGCAAAATAGCCTTATGCCAGAATTTTAATTAGACCAAAAATTATTCTAAAAGATAACAGGGTAGCATATATATATGTGTGTGTGTGTGTGTGTGTATGTAATTTTTTTTAAATACTGAGGCTTTTTTGTTTTGTTTACATCTTGATTCACTAATGTGTTCTTTGTGATCCTCTTTGTCCTCTGGAAACAAATGCAACAAGCTTAATCTCTTCTCCATATATTATCCTTTCCTTGAGATAACCTTGAGAGCTTTCCTGTCTCTCGGAATCTTCTCTTCTCCAGGCTAAATCTTCAAGGCACCTCTTGTGACCCCATAACACTTTGCATTGGATCATTTTCCTTGAAACAACTCATCTGAGTGTAACAGCAACTACTTTCAAGCATCAGCTCTAATATAGTACATGCTTGTTTAGCCCATGAAGCAGACAGGTTGCACAGTGGGTTAAAAACAAAACCCACCCTTAGGTCACGTAATCGTTGCTAGATGAGTTTCTCTTGCAAAGTAGCTTTTGAATATTTGTATTTTGCCAAACCTCCCCATTTTTCATGTTGCCTAAATCTGTTTCCCATCAAGTTACCATTTTATCCAGGCTGTTTTTATGGCTGGCTGCCATTAGGCAAAGTTTTACTCCCTCACGCTGACTTTGTGGTGTCAACTGTGAATGGAAGTGATTATCCTCAACAAGAGTTCTTGCTGTTCCTGAGGTGGCACTGAATAAAACATCCCCTGCTTTCTAGTAATCGAGATAAAGATTTAATTAATTAAAGAAGAGATAAAGGCCTTTGCCTTTAACAAAGAGTCTTAGAATTGAGTGGAGGGATATCTTTGATTAACGAATAAACTACCATATATAGCATAAGAATAACCCTTCTGAGTGATCCTAATTCATTTTTAAGCAAAGCAGTTAATCTGTAGCATGGCAGTAAGCTGGCAGCATTGTGCAGAGTGTCAGACCTCGAGTCAGGAAGACTAATCTTCCTGATTTCAAATCTGGCCTCAGACACTTACTAGCAGCATGACCCTGGGTGAGTCACTTAACCCTGTTTGCCTCTGTTTCCTTATCTGTAAAATAAGCTGGAAAAAGAAATGTCAAAGTGCATAACAGAGGCAGCATGGTGTAGGAGATGGTCTTGGTGCCAAGAGGGCCTGAGTTCAAGTTCTCCCTCTTATACAAAGTAGCTATACGACCCTGGGCAAGTCATTCAACCTCTGCATTTTGAGCAACTAAAGACAAGTTCCTGCAGTGGTAGAGAGCCTCACTGGGAGCTCCCTATACTAATGAAATCACCAATCCAGTACCTGGCCTGGCACAGAGTAGATGCTCAATAAATGTTTGTTAACACATTGTCAACAGATTAGCCCTACTCTTAATGTGTGTGTGAATGTGTGAAGAGAGGCATTTTGGCAAAATAGAATGCCAGCTACAGAACGAGGAAAATCTGGATCGAAGTTTCATTTTTGCCTTGGGCTATGTAACTCTGGACAAATCAGTTCATTTTTCAGTATCCCAAGACAACTATATAAGACTATAAAGTTGAGACCTATGTTGGTAGCATTTCCTCACCACAAGTTCCCTAAATGGAGGAAATCAAATTCAGATGACCTCTCCCAAAATACAGGTATGCAGTGTTTAGTATTTAGTATTGCATATGATGTGGTCTCTCATATACATTCTAATTCTATGGAACAAGATGCCCCTCCCAGGCTAAGCCATCATCTCTAATCTCATCACCATACTGCTAGTTCAGCCTTGATTCAGCCATCTCTTTAAGACTCTTCTCCTCTGGACTGGAGGGTACAATACCAAACTCCTCCCTGTGTCTTCCTTTACAGAGAGCAGAAACTGGACCTTGTGTCTCTTTCCACTCTGCATTTGTTGCTGTCTGGTTTCAACTCCAGAGAAACAAGACAGCACCATACAGGGTCCCTTCTGATATCATCATCCCCACTTTCTTGTCTCCTTTCATGAGTTGCCTTTCCCCCAGCCCCCTGTCATTAGATTGTAAGGTCATTGAGACGCAGGACTGTCTTTTTATTAATTGTATCCTCAGAGCTTTAGTACAGTGCTTGGCACACTTAATAAAATGTTTATTGGACTAGGTGTACATAATAAAAATAATACCTCGCATTTATATAGCTCTAAGGCTTGCAAAGCACCGTACATGTTACAGTGCTTTCTTACAACAAATCTGTAAGGAAAGTGATAATATTATCTTCATTTTACAGATGAGAAACTGAGGCTGGGAGTGATTAAATGGTTTTCTCATGGTAACACTACTCTGTGTCTGAGACAATTTGAACTTGGGTCTTCCTGAGTTCCAGCTCTTACTGTGCCACATATGTATATGTTTGTGTGTGTATACATATGCATGTGCATTTACACACATATACATGTAATTGATATGAGTGTGTATAAATTATATAAATATATTGTTATATAAATATATCTGTAAAATGTGAAATTGAATATTTCAAGGATGTATGATTTTGTAGATGACATATCACAGAATATCAGTTGGAAGAAACCTCAGAGAACATCTAGCCCAACCCATACATGAGAAGATTCCTATAACATTCAGCAAGCCAGCATTTGTTTGGAGACCTCTCATGAGGGGAGACCCCACTACCTCCTGAGACAATCTATTCTATTTTTGAATAGGTCTAATTCTCAGGGACTGTGTTCTTATATTAAGAGGCAATATTGGGAAGTGGAAAGAGTCCAAATTTGGAGTCAAAAGGAGCTGGATTAAAATCTGTCCCCCAATACTTTGGGTAAGTCTCCACTTTGCCTCCCTAGCTTCAATATTCTCCCCTGTAATGAGATGAACAAAGTGATCTCTATCTGGGTTCCGTATACCTCTAATCTGCCTCTCAGGAACTTGGAACTGTCACTCCTAATTCTGCCTCTTGGGGCTGAGCAGAACAAGGCTAATCTGTCTTCCACATTACAGTTCCTCAAATACTTGAAGAAAGATCTTGTGTTTCCCCATAAATCTTTAAGCTAAACATCCCCAGTTCCTTCATATGGCATAGTGCCCTTACAAAAAGTGGCACCCAGAACTGAACATAACACTCCTAACGTAGTCTCACCAGGACAACTGCAATGGAGCTATTCTCTCCCTTCCTGGGTTTCATGTTTCATTAAAAACCCCAGGTTTTTTTCCAAATGTACTATTGGGAACCATGCCTTGAGTTTCAAACTTGGGAAGTTGATTTTTGGAGCCCAAACATGAGTGATGAACTGATGTCTCACCATGTCTTAAATCTCAAACTTGTAAAATTGATTTTTGGAGCCTAAGTGTAATGCTTTACACTTATCTTTATTAGATTTCAGCTCAGCATTCTAGCTTGCTTAAATCTTTTTGATGGGAGAATATCTTCCACCAAATAGACCACAACATACATATAGATGTGTGTGTGTGTGTGTGTGTGTGTGTGTATACACACACACACATGTTAAATGGTAAATGTGGTTCCAGTGGTGGTTGTGACTAAAACATTTTTGCCCTGCTGCCAAACTGATGTTGAGATTCTCTGAACTTGACCAGTCTCCCTATGTCTATGCTCAAAGTCATTCCAAGTGGACATGACTTACTAGAGCTCACACTCTGTTGATATAGCTTTCAAGGATCCAGGGGACCCTCCAAGACACAGAAGAAGACTTTGCTATATATATTGTATAGAGCGATGAGAAGTACCTCAGTGACTCTAGCATTATGAACGCCTTATACTGAAGCCATTCTAGAGGGGAGGAGCCATTTTGAAGGAATAAATTGACTGGTGTATAATGACCTGATTTTTCTTTTGTGTCTGTTGTTGTGTCCACATGGAGAAATCAGGAAATTATTTTGCACTTTTGACTTCTATTGTGAAAGAGTTTTGTGAGGGGTCCAAAAAGACTTATGGAAATCAAATGCCAGATTTAAGGTCCTGGTCTTTTTTGGTGAATAGGAGCAAGGTAATACTTCCATCTACTGAGGTCTGAGGGTATTCTGTAAATGACACCTTGGAGGTGCAAATGACTAGGTGAAACTTTGGAACTTTGCCTGACATTAAAGTCATATACACCTGGTTTGGGAGTAACTTCAAGGAGAAAAGCATTAAGGGTAAATTTACTAACTGTATTCAAGGCTAAGATTAGGCTAATGATCTTTCTTTTCCTTCTACACATATTCTGCTGTGCAGTATGATATCTGCCTCATTCTAAGACCACCAGGGGTATACATCTGTGTTGGGCAAAGTGGCTATAAAAGCATAATTTCAACTTTCCAAACCCCTACAGTAGCATTCTACTGCTACTACCATTCCATCTTTGTGTTGCCATGTTCCCAAAATGTGCTCCATACCCACCCTGCATTCCAGTACTTCAGCTTCTGCCCTAGGAATTTAGGCTTCTTATCAACTAGTGTTCACTCTATGACTGACTGAGACCCAGCACACTACATCTCCCATGCTATCTTCAAGACATTTCATTCCTCACTCCACCTCTGCTTTCTACCCCTAGTTAGGTTGTCAGGGGAGAGAGTACTGCATCTGGAGTCAAGAACACGAGAGTTCAAGTCTGGCCTCAAACACTATGTATGCCATTGGGCAAGTCACTTATCTACCATATGTCTCAGTTTCCTCATTTATGAAATGGGGGTAATGATGGTGAAATATTTCCAAAGCGGCTTGCAAAAAGTGCTATATAAATGCTAGCTATGATCATTCCTAATGTTTTGGTGTTACTACATTTGCATCCATTCATACATTAAAAATTCATTACAGAATAGGTCTACCTAATAGAGACCAAAGAAGATTTTCTTCTCTTCTTATCCACCCACCAATGTAGTTGCTATTTTTTCACTACTCTTGGTGTGGGAGCCCATGTTCATTCCACACCAATTTAACAGTATTAATTTAAATAAGAAGTTGACTTATTGTATCAGAAGCATGATACTTAGTATTTCTTCTTTGGATGCTTTTAGAAAAGTAACCTATAATAAATGACTATTTGAATCCCTTATTTGTAGACTATATATGCCTTCTGGGCTACTTACCATTTTGTTATCTTCTGGTAGCTGTGGAGCTAAATAGCTTAAAGAGAGTACAAAGGTTTAATTCTTACCTATGCCACTGGTCCACGATTGCCTTAGATGGTAACCTCCAGAGTATTTTGGGCTTGGGTTCTCCGGTAGCTGAACAGTTAAGTAGCAATTTGTCTCCAAAGTTCACTTCTGTCAGTTTCTGGGAGGCAGTTTCTATCCTGGGAATGGTATCTCTCTCTTCTACTATTAGGTTGACTACTCTTCGCTCTGAACCAGTGGAACTGGTAGCTATGCATTCATAGCTACCCCTGTCTGAAGAGGCTATATTTCGTATATAAAGAGTACCATTTGGAAACAGGAACCACTTGGCATTTATAAACTGTAAAGGTTTTACTTCAGTGCCATCCAAAAGCACCCAGTGAACACTGGGCTGAGGGTTTCCTTTAGCTGTACAGGGCAATTTCAAATTTTCACCCCATATCCCAGTAATAAATTGTCTCTTCTGTTCCAAGATAACTGGTGGTGCAGCAATAACTTGTATCTTAACTAGCCATGAATCCATCCCAGCTGGGTTATTGGCCATACAGGTATAAACTCCACGGTCATAAACAGTGAGTGCATTGATGACCAAAGTCCCATCAGATTTTACCACAGCCTGGTTGTTTGCCTGAGACGATTTTGAAACCACTGTTTGGTTTGCGAGAAGCCAGGAAATTTTAGGGGTAGGCCTTCCTTCAGCTCTACATTTTACTTCCACAGAACTACCAGAGTGGGCAGTAATTTCCTTTGTTCGGCCTTCCAGGATCCTAGGACGATAGGCTATCACTGACAAAGTGACATGAAGTCTGTCTGAGCCATGCTGATTGGCAGCCACACATAGGTACTGTCCACGGTCCTGAATCTTCGCATTCTGAATGAAGAGAGTACCATTAGAGAATACTTCAAATTTGCTCTCCAGCATTTCTTCAGATAAAACAATTCCTGATAAAGATGAAAGGGAAAAACACTTTGAGTTATGGGAGTCTGGAAGGCTATGTTTTGTGTAAAGAGGACAATTTTTAAGGGAAGTTCAGTTTCTCTTAAAGCGACAGAAGGAAAGATGCTTTGAATGAATGCATTTTAAATGAAGTTTAAGTTACAGTTATAGATGAGTCAAGGAATTGCATAGATAGATTATAATTGACTACTATTGCATTTATTTAAAATTTTCCATTTTCAGTGCAATTATACTTTCATGCACTTCATTCTATCATTGTGTTCTTACTCATGTCAAATATGTATGTGTGCTTTTGAGCACATAAAGGTGGGTATAAGGATAGGATATTAATGTTATCTACTCAACGGAGAGAGCTTCATGTACACAGTTTTGCAAACCTTAAAGTACTAATGACAGCTATGAAATGATGCAGATATTTTCCTGTTTGTGGTAAAAAAAAAAATTACACTAAAGCAAGATAATTTAAAAGATACTGGTGATTAGTTTGGATTAACTATGTTTCTGTTACCAGGAGGGTTTCTGGGAAGGTTATTCAGGAATGAATGTGGTGTAAAGGCTTTTAAAGCATCAATAAAATACTTGAAAATAAACACAGATCAAAGTACCTGATGAGACTCTGGTCCAGTGAATAGTTGGGGGAGGATTGCCAGTGGCTTCACAGGGGATGAAGGCATCTGAGTTAGCCAGCACTGTGAAACTAGCTGCTTTGCCTCCAACTATCCTTGGCTTTTCAAACCTATTTCTAGACAGAGAACCAAAGGTTAGAGGTTTGGCAGTGGTTATTTCTTGAACTGATGCCTGATCAAGGCTACTTTTGATTTTATTCTCTTTCTGACTTGCCCACTTTGGATGTGTGATGCTCTCTGGAAATTTTATTGTGGTCAACATATTTGCTACTGGTCTTGTACTTCTTTCAGCAACTTCTGGATATGACTGGTGCCAAAATAGGTTTTCTGTCCAGAGAGGAGTAATATTATCCTTAGAGCTTTGTGGTTCAACTGTTGTTAGTGGCAGTGCTGGCATGGGATATAGATCAGTGTAGATAAAAGGTGTTGTTCTAAAAGAGGACTCTGTTTGGCGATGGGATCCAGAAGGTTCTTCAGTCTCAGTCCCAGGCATATGTTGGCCAATATGAAGACTTAGGGTTTCCTGTAGTTTTGGCTCATTATGAGCTACCATTCCAAAGAGTGTGATTGGCATTTGGTCAGTTACTTCACTTCTGGAAAAGGAAATGGAGGTAACTTCAGATACTTCCGAGCTATTACTAATTTTCAGGAATGGTGTTTTGCTAGCAAGAGTACTTTGCAGTGTTTTACTGGGTAGGGTCATAGTAGTATCAGTTGTCTTTGTTAATATCTGAGTACTTGTTTTAATTACTCCTTCATTTATGTCTGTAGCAGTAAGAGTTAGTGGGTGAAGGCTATTTGAAGTTGGAATTTCTTTCATGACTTCTGAAGGAGACGGGGTCACAGTAAAGATGCTGGGACTAATTAAAGGTGGAACTCTCATTACATTGGGAGGGGCTGTGGTTCCTGATGAAGTAGTAACAGAATTCTCAAACTCAGTAATGCCTTGCGGGGTCATAATATTTTTCTGTGGTCGCCTTCGTCTTTGCCCTTTCTGTCTCCCAGATCTGGCTGCCCAGCTTCTGATGACAGTGGCTGAGGGGTGGATAGTAGAGGGAGAAAATGTTGGCCTAAAACCATCTGTACTAGATAAGCTTTTGATATTTGCAGTATTAGAGTAAAAAAGCAAAGATGGAAGAGCTGTCATTGTCAGAAGATTCTCAGGGCTAGCTCCTTCAGGAATGTTGTCCTTATGAGTGAATTTCTGAGTTCTAAATGGGATTTGAATCTCCTTTGATGAGAGAGTTGTAAAATGGAAAGAATCTCCATCAGTGGGAATGACACGGGACATTTTAGGAGGAACTGTGACTGTATTTGTTTGTGGACTAGATGGATTGCGATTCTTAAGCATTTCTCTTTGGACGTAGTTGTTCACAAAAATTTGGTGCCAAGGAATTTTTCTTCTAAAAGCTCTTGTAAAAGTTCTCATACTAGGAGGAGAAGAGATGGACATAACACTTGAATGAATTGTAGGATTGGGTACACCTTTCTTAGTCACACTGGTACTGGGAATAGTGCTAAACAAAGCTGGATGACTGATGTCCATTGAAAGGGTTTTTTCTGTATCCAGGGGTATAGTGGCAAGGGTCACAAATTCATTCTTTGGATCTACATGTGTGCTTTCTGCACTGAAATACCTTATTGTGGGGATTGTTCTCTCTAATTCTACATAAGGCTTATCTACCTCTTCAAGTTCTGATGCTGAGTTTGGGTATGGAGCTGTGGGTTCTGATGTCACTTTTGCAGACTCCATTTTGAGGAGGGTGGCATGTTCAGCACTTGCAAGAAGCAAATGAGAAGGAGCTGTGGTGAGCATCATTCCAGATGTGCATGTTGGGCACTTCATATCAAGTTCTGTTGGAAGAAATGGTGTCCTCTCTTCAGGAATGACTTTGAATTTTGATCTCAGAAAGGGATATCTGTATCTTCTGATGTTTGGGATTCTACCTTGGCTAATAATTCTCCTCCTGATCCAAGGTTTCTTACGTCTCCCATAGTGTCTCATCAGTGGCGTGGTGGTAGTTACATCACTGATGGCCCAAACTTGATTTTGCATCATCATTGTTGAGGCTGTGGGAAACGTAGATGTATGAGTTATTTGAGTAGTATAGGAATAAAAATTGCCATTATTTGGCTCATTCTCTGTTATTTCAGATAAGTGGTGGTGAGAAATTTGATCAACAGAGTCTCTAAATACTTGCTGTTTTCCATGAGGGTTCCAAGATATATTGCTGCTCCTGTCTCTGCTAATATCATCTCCTGATGTTGTGGGCATGCTTTTTGAATGTTCATTTCTTTCCCATAAAGGTTGCTTATTTCTCAAGATTTTGATTGTAACAGGTATCAGAGAAGATATAGTGGGTAACTGTTGAGTGGTGACACCTTGCATATTACTTGATGTACTTAGGTTAAAGTGTATTGAAGCAGATGTGGACAAATTTAAATTTGTATTTGACATGAACTTTGCAGTCCTCTCAGATTGTGAAGTCTGTGAACCAACTGTTGGAAAGACTTCCATTCCAGGAATGATACTGGTTTCAGTGCTGGCTGGTGGTGTTATGGGATCTGTAGTCACTGGACTTGTTGATGTCTCCAGCGCTCTTGTTGTCAAGAGCATGAACTCTTCCTCTAGGGGCAAGATACCAGATGATTCATCTCCATCTCCAGAGAGGTTTGAGAGTAGAGTGACTTGTGTAGGGGAAGTGGTTATGATACTTCCTTCTTTTTCTGGTGTGGCTAGTTTTTTAGCTTTTTCCAAAAATGCTGCCCATTGTCTTGGATCAAGTCTTCGAGCAGAGGGAGGAAACTGTCTCCTATGTTCCCTAAAACGTCTGTTTATTGGATCTCCATGGCGGCGATAAGTCAACTCACTGTAATTCTGCCTTTTACTTGGATTTGAAACATCCTGTTTTTTCACATCAGCCTCTGGAGGCACTGCATTTTGTGCTACTGGTGGCTCTTTGAGGTTTGTGGTAGTAGCCTTAGTTTCCTCTTGCCCAGAGCCATCATCGACTTCTCCATCTTGATATTCTAGATTGTTCCCTTTCATGTCTACTGATACCAGGAAAATCAAGAAGTCAACACCGTATGGATTAGCTGCTACACATTGAAAATAACCACTGTCTCTTTCAGTGATCTTCAATATTCTCAATGTGCCATCACTGAGAATTTGTTTGTTTCCTAAGGAGTGGTGAAGTACAGTGTTTCCAGGGAGAACCCAACTGACAGAGGCATCTGGGATCCCAGTGGACTGGCACGGAAGGTCAAGTGTCTTGCCCAAAGAACTCATATGTGGGGCCCCATTTGTGTGATGAGACCCCATATTTGGATCCACAACTGTAACCCTATATGTGATGATATCTGCATCATCATAATTGGTGCTGATACAGTGATAGAGACCAGTGTCGAAGCCATCAGCTGTCTGAAGTTCTAGTTTTCCAGTTTTATCTATTAGAATTCTCCCATCCTCACTAATATAAGGGGCTCTTACTTTGCTCCCATCAGCAAGAACCCACTCTAGGTGAGGACTGGGATCTCCTTGGGCTGGACAGTCCAGTTCCATGGTCCCACCCACTAAAACAGTACGCTCCAGCTTAGTAGTATTATCTCTGGAAATCATAGCCCACTTGTGCTTGACTTGGCCTTCTTTTTCATGTGGTACAGTGATGTGGGCATCCACCAAGTACCGGATGTGCAGGGTGCTGAGGGTGGTCATAGTCCTATCTAGTTGCAGTGATATCTGGTCCTGCATCAGCCATGATGGATCAGCTCTTAGTTCTGCATTTATATCAGTAAAAATATCTTCATTCTTTGCAGTAATCTGTTTATATTTCTGACTGAGTTGGGGTGTTTGGGTAAAGGAAAGTGCTCTTTCTAGCCTCAGTGGAGAATCACTATACATGGCTAGAATTCGCCATAGTGGCTGGATGTGATGGTGATCTATGTTACATACAAGGAAAGTGGAAAATGATATATTCAGTGTGACATAGCCACTCCCTTCCACAAAAGAAATGGGTAATGTCTTGGAAGGCTTCTGAATATTGCAGGCCAAATTAGCTTCATTCCCAGCCTGGTCTGTCAAGTTCATAGTTATCAAACCTAGGGGTGCAACAAAGTCTTTGGACGAGAGAGATATGGAGTCTCCCTCTTCTAGTAGAGTGAGATTTTTCATCTTCAGGGCAGAGTCGATGGTTGGCTTAACACAAGTCAAGGCTTCAGCTGAGATCTCAGCTAAGCGTTTGCCTTTGGATTTCTTGGGATTTGTGCATAGTGGACATTGCAGAAGAGTGGAGGAACTTCTGTCTCTTTTGCATTTTATTGTATCTGGGGGGGGCAGAAATATCATAATTTAGCCATTTTCTAATAATTTCTATATCTAAGAATTACTCCAAATGATAACTTCTATAACTATATTGTAGATAACAATATATAATATTGTACAGTGACCTCTACATCTACACCAATTCAACAAGCATATATAAAGTCCCGACTTTGTGCCTGGCACTGTCACAGTAATTACATTTTGAGGGTAAATCTATTGTTCACCTTAGTATGAATTTAAGTTGATGTGTTATGTCTCTTGGGTACTAAGGATTTTATTCTCGAAGAGATCTTAAAAGTAATTTGATCTACCACTTTCATTTTATAAATGAAGAAACTCTGGCTCCAATTTATGAAATTTCCCCAGTTCATGCAGGTAGTTAGTAGCAGGAACATGCAGTATGGTACTCTAGAAAGAGTATTGGGTTTAGAATAAGGGATCCAGGGTTCAAATCCCAACTATACCACTTATTACTATATGACCTTGGGCAAGTCACATAACCTCTGGATTTCATCTATAAAATGAAAGGATTGGACTAGATGACCTCTAAGGTCCCTTTTGATTTTGAGTCTATGAACATCATGATTCCAACCTAGGTTTTCTGAATCCAAAATCCAGTGGTGTTTTTTTCCACCCTGTGCTGTGCTGCCCAATGTCATTTATTGGGACTTTTGGGTACCAAGATTTAACCACATTCATAGAAAAACAAACTTTTATAATTGGAAGCAATCTCAGTGATCATCTGATTCAACCTGTACCCATAAAAGAATTCCCTCAGTCTGAAAATCAACAAACATTTATTGTGTACCTACTACATTTCAGGTACTGTGGTATGTGCTGGAGATACAAAGAAAAAAAGTCCCTGCCCTCAAGGAACTTACATTGTGATGGAGGTCGACAACATGTACACATTTAAGTAGATCCAAAATATATTCTCCACAAATTCAGTATGATATCAGAGATGGGAGGCAGTAGCAGGTGGGATGAGGGGACATCCAGAAAGCTTCACAAAGGAAATTGGAGCTTGAGGTTAAGCCTGGAAAGAAGTGGAGGATTCTAACAAGTGGAGGTGAGGAGGAAGACTCTTCTAGGTATGGATGCCAACCTGTGCATAGGCACAAAGCCTGCCCATCAGGTGTCTCTCTACCATTCTTAACTTTTGTCTGAAGACCTTCATAGAGGGGGAGCTGACAGCATCCTGAGGTAGCCCAGTTTTTTCCTAGCATCAAATTCCAGAAATCTGCCCCTTTTGAACTTCCACACTTTTCCCGAAGTTCCTCCTTTTAACCTTGCTCAGCCTTAGTTTCTTCCTCTATAAAATGGGGAGGGGATCACAATGGCACCTCCCTGTTGGGAGTTATGAGGATCAAAGGAGATAGTATTTGTAAGGTGATTGGCACAATACCTGGCACTTAGTAGGAGCCATGTAAATGGGGCTATTATTATTACAATGTAGATAGGACACAGTGTGTCTAAGTGGCTAGAGAGCTAATCTTAGAGGAGCCTGGCCTGTGATTTCATTGTGAGACATGTTACCCCCTCATCCAATGCAGCTATCCTGGGACTTTGTCTCAAGGAGTGACCCTGGACACTGGGAGGGGAAGGGCTGTTTATTCATTTCCAAACTAATCTCAGGAATTAATGAAGGAAAGGTAACAGAAGCTTCATCTGCACAGAACAAGCCAGAGATTTGAAATCTAAGTAATTCCCTTTTCTATCAATTCAGGCAGACAAGAAAGGCAGAAAGAACACTAATCATACTCGTATATGGCATGTTCCCTCTTATTTGACCCACTCAACATCTCGATGAGGAAAGTAGTTCAGTTGCAGTGATGTGTCCTTATTGCACAGGTGAGAAAAATAAAGCCCAGAGACTCTCTGTTACTTGCCAAAGGACCTATAGCTAGGAAGCAATAGTGCTGGAATTTGAATTCAGGTCTTTTGACTCCAAATCCAGACTTGCCCAATTATTTAAACCATTTTCATTCTAAGATGATACCCAATGCTGATAAATTCATTTAAGAAATTGGCACCATTGAGCATAGTGCAGTGGATAAAGTCTTCAACCTGGAGTCAGGAAGACCTGACTCCAGCCTCAGACAGTTGCTCCCTGTGTGAGCCAGGGCAAGTCAGTTAACCACTCTCTGCCTGAGTTTTCTGAAAATAGAGCCCCTCCCTCTCAGAGTCATGATAAAATGAGTTAATATTTGTAAAGTGCTTAAAACACCATGTAAATGTGACTTGTTATTATCTTGGTTTTCAAAGAATTTGTTTTAATATGAAGGGAAAGTTTTCCTGAACCTTTTCTTCCTTGCCTGTAAAATAAGAATGGGCAACTAGGTGGTACCATAGTGGATAGAGCATCAACCCTGCTCAGGAGGACCTGAGTTCAAATACAGCTTCAGACACTAGCTAAGTGACCCTGGACAAGTCACCTCACCCTGTCTGCCTCAGTTTCCTCATCTGTAAAATGAGCTGGAGAAGGAAATGACAAACTATTCCAGTATCTTTGCCAAAAAAAAATCCCAAATGGGATCACGAAGAGTCAGAGATGGCTGAAACGACTCAACAACAATGAAAAGAAGAAGAATCCTTATACTCCAGGGTATGCCCTCAAAAGGGGACATTCACTGCAAATCAGGACTTGGTTTATTTCCCTACTCATTGTCTAGCCTTGAGAAAGTGATGGAGAAAATGGGAATAATGCAAAGTCAATTGCTAAACATTTATCAGCACACAACTGGTTATATTTCCTTTTTCACAAGGTTTGGGGGAAGTAAAGGGCTAGGAAAGCTGTCATGCAATAGCCCCAGTGTGCTCCAGATGCTGCCTCCCCTGGGGACCTCCTAACTCGTGCACATCAATACATACTGCACCTACATAGAACTGTGATTCTGGCTGCCTTGTCGTCTGGGTTCCATGCATGATATTGAAAAATTTGTGTTTGTCTAAGGTTATAAAAGCCTGTGTGGTTTGGAACCCGATCCATCTAGCACAGCATACTGGACAAATAATACAGGCAGAATTAAAGCAATACAGTAAGTTATATTATTCCCAATATAATAGTGATTTCAGTAGGCTGGTTTAGAAAATAGGAAACATCTGGCTACACATGAAGATAAAGGTAGTAAAAATTAGAGAGAAAGTAGCAAGAAATAAAATAAAAAGCCTATGCGAATGGAATGGGATCCTGTTGATATAAATGCTTTTTCCACAGGTGGTAAAATTAAAGCATGATAGGAGGGTTTGCCCTGGACTGACACAGAGTAGTCAAGCTATGTGGGATAGACAACCTGTGTAGGCATAGTTACAAATAGAATAAGTGGAAAGTTACTATAAAGGGGAAGGCACTAGCAATTGGGGAAACTGGAAAGAAGAAGGCCTCCCTTGAGCTGAGTGTTAAAAGAAGCCAGTGATTCTAAGAGATGGATACGGTGAGGGAGAACATTCTAGACATGGTGGTGGGCCACCAGTGCAAAAGCTTGGAGAGGAGAGATGGAGCATCCTCTGTGGACACCAGCAAACATCCATTGAGGACCTACTATGTGTAAGGCCCAGGGTGAAATGCAAAGGTGAAAAAGTCCTGATATTTTAATGAAATTTGTCTGATCCATAAAAGAGATAAGATGTACATGGATAACATTTTCCAAGGTAACCAATGACCCTGTTATTATTAAAGACAAGTTTTTAAAAATCTTTATCCTCCTTGGCTCATTTCCATATCTTTACACATGCTTTCCCCATACCTAAAATGTTCTCCCTTCTCTCCTCTCCCTTTTGGAGCCCCTAGGTCCTTTCTGAGTTCACCTCAAGCCCATTATCTACGGACACCTTTCCTGATCTCTTCAGTTGTTAATGTTCCTCCCTGAAGTCACTTACTCTTGTGTTATACTTTTCTGTCTCCACGTTGCTTTTTCCTAGTAGAACATAAACTCCTTAAGGTCAGACAGATTTTGTTTTTGTCTCTGTCCCTCCGTAGTCTGGCACACTTTGACATGGTTTAAGATATTCTCCTATTGAATGCCTTCTTCTTCAACTGCAAAGACACCGAATTCTTTGAATTCTCCTACCTCTCTCTGCTCCTTCTCCATCTCCTTCCCTGGGGCAGCGAGGTAGTGCAGTGGATAGAGCACCAGTACATGTGTCAGGAGGACCTGAGTTCGCATCTAACCTCAGACACTTGACACTCACTAGCTGTGTGACCTTGAGCAAGTCACTTAACCCCAGTTGCCTCATTTTGGGTCATCTCCAGTCATCCTGATGAAGATCTGGTCACTAGATTCAGATGACTCCGAGGAAAAGTGAGGCTGGTGACCTATACATCCCTCCCTCACTCAAAACAAAGTCAAGTACAAGTCATGTCATTATTTCTCTGATGGCACGGTCATCTTTGGCAACGAAGGACGAACACTTTCCTAATACTTTATCTTCTCTCAACTTATTAGTTGTATGTTTCCCATCTAGACTTAACCCTCTTCTCTCTTCATCTCTATTTTCTCCCTTGGTCTTTTCTTACTCCCATGGCTTCAGCCAACATTTCTACGCAGAAAATTTTCCAACCTCCACCTTCTGCTCTGGTCTCTTATCTAAACTCTAGACTGGCATCACTGATCACTTAAAACATATATTCACTTGGCTGTCTCACCAGTTCCTCAAATCTGACATTTCCAAAACCAGACTCATTATCTTTCCTCTTATATCAGCTTCTCTCAATTCCATTACTTCTGACTGTGGCCCTGGTCCTCACCCTATCTCCCAAGTTTTAATTCTCAGAGTTACCATTTAATTTTTCCCTCTCCTTGACCTCACAAAGCCAAACAAGTACAAGAAACTGTCAGTTCAATCAATCAATAAACATGTATTAAAGTCTAACTATATGCCAGGTACTGTATTAAGTGCTGCAGATACAAAAGTAACAAAAGACAATCCCTGCCCTCAAAAAACATACAATCTAATAGGGGAGACAATATGCACACAAATATATACAAACAAGTTATATATAGGATATATAGGAAATAATTAGCAGAGTGGAGGCATCAGAAATAAGAGGGATTAGAAAAGACTTAGTGCAGTAGGTAGGGTTTTAGTTGAGACTTAAAGCAGATTAAGGAAGTCAGGAGGCAGAGATAAGAAGGAAGAGAATTCTAGGTGTGGGGGACAGTAAGAGAAAATGCTAAGAGCCAAGAGATGGAGTGTCTCATTCATGGAATAGCCAGATGTCTAGTGTCAAAGAGAGTGGTGGGGAATAAGGTGTAAGGAACCTGGAAACATAGGAGGAGGCTATGTAGGAGCAGGGCATTCAATGGCAAACAGGGCATTTTGTACTCCTAGAGGCAATAGGGAGCCACTAGAGTTTGTTGAACAAGGATATGACATGATTAGACCTATATTTTAGGAAAATAATTTTAGCAGCTGAATAGAGAATGGATTAGAGTAGGTCCACATCTTGAACCTTCCTATTTATTCCCTCTAGCCTCCTAACAAATCTTCCAGACCCAGGACAGAAGGTTGTGTTTGTAGATAACTTTGACTTTTGAAGGAAGGCAGAGGATGATGGGAGAACAGAGTAAGGGGTAGGAGCAGCAATATATTGACGATGAAAGGTGAGAATGAGGATATATATCTGTATTTTTCCTAGGGCCAATCTGATGTCAGAATATTAAATTGAAAATATGTAAGATTCTTGTTGACTGTGGTATAGTGATCACAGAGTCAGAGAGAGAGAGAGAGACAGAGAGAGACAGAGAGAGAGAGAGAGAAGCAGCATGGAGTCATGGGAAGAGAGCCAGTTTCAGACCCTGGTTTCTGGTCTGGACTCAGACACATACTGACAATATGAACCAGGGAAAGTCAACTAACCACTCACTTTTCTGAGGCAGAGATTATCACATTCATACTGGCCCAGCACTCCCCAATGAGGCCTGACCTAAATTAAAATGTAATTGGGAAATATTTAAAGAAACAAATAAAAATACAATAGGTATTAGTGTAATCAGTGTATGATTTTCTATCAATATATAGCTACAAAGATCTATGAGTGAATGATTTCTGTTTCTATTTGAGTTTAACATCACATCTCCATATAAAACAAGATTCTCAAACTTTTTTACGTCACAGACCCCTTTAGCAGTCCTGTGAAGCCTATAGATCCCTTCTCAGAATCATGTTTTTAAATGCATAAAACAAAATACATAGGACTACAAAGAAAACCAACTAGGATGAAATAGTTATCCAAAAATTGTTTAAATCAAATTCATAGATATCAGATTAAGAAATCAAGCTAAGACTATGAACTACAGAGAAGGTAACAATCTACATTGGGAGAGGGAGTTCTCTCATCCAGCAGTTTACTGCGCCATCAAAATCAATGATATAGCCCTTATTTCATAAAAAGTGCACCGACAAACTCAATTTCCTTTCCAGCTATAAACTTTTGTTCTTTTTCCATATCTCTCTGGCTTTCCCCTCTTTCTAATAAAATACCTCAGAGAAACTTGCTTCTAATTGCTCAAAATGAAAAATAAAAGAGAATATTGATTCTCCTACCTGGATTCTGCTGTATCCAGTCTGGAAGCCAGTTTAGCTCACAGTCACATACCCAAGGGTTTCCATACAGGTAAATGCTCTCCAGTTTAGTCATATACAGAAACATCTCCTGTGGGATGGAGGTCAGGAAGTTGTCTGACAAATAGATGTACTTTATGAATGATATTTTAAATATTTGGAAATAGCTCCATGAGACAAAGGTATTGGGATGGAGCTTGGTGAGCATATTTCCTTCCAGATGTACAAGCCGAAGGGAGGTGAGTCCATAAAAAGTCTCCGGGTTTATAAACTCCAGATGGTTATGATCCAGGTGGAGCCGAATCAAGCTCCTAAGACCATGAAAGGTATCTTTGTGAAGTCTTCTGATTTTATTGTAGCTCATTTTTAAAACCTTATGAATTAAGAAAAAAAGAGAAAACAAATTAGCTCAGTCAACCATTGTTTCCAGGAGAGAGCATTCAATTGCCTGTTGACTTTGATGGATACGGGACCAGAGACAGAAGGAATGAGCATGATTTTTTTTCCAAATGCTTACCCCTAGTCTATGTGTATAAAACACCCCAACCTACAATCATTACTCAGAGTGCAACGTTCTCTAAGGACAAAAATGGAAAACAGTTCCACCATTGACATCTAGTTATGCCGTATTGAATCAATGAGTGAATAAATGAACATCTTCTATGATCCAGGCACTATGCTAAATGGTGGAGATATAAAAACGAGCAAGCAAGACATGTAACCTTTCAAGCAACTTACTTTGTAATGAAGGAAAGAAAGACATAAAGGAGAGTTGGGAGTGAGGAATAATTGTGTGGCCACATGGTTTGGAAATGGATGAAAAGTGACATGGAGGTGGAGTTCTGGGCAAAATAAGGTGAAAGTATTGTCAGAGTCCAGAGTTCCAGGGGTCAACTCTAGGCTCCAGTGGGAGAAGGTTGAGGAAAGTAGCCTGAGTGCAGATGGCAAGGTTCAGAAATGGCCAGAAAAATATTTATTTTGTTTATTTATTTGGTTGCTTCTTTGTTTAGCTTGTATTTGTGATATCATTGGCATAAAGAATTCCCAGTGAGGAAACTCCTCTAGGAATATAGATCAAATGATCTTCAACGTAGAATCTTGGAGAGTTTCTTGAGAGAAAACTTCTGAGAGAGTAAATGACTTGCCCAATGTCATACAATCAATGGGCATCAGAGAGGTTGGATTTGAACCCAAGTCATCCTGACCTTGAAGTCAGCCATTGTGATACACCACACTGCCTCTTACCATATTGAGTTGGCCTGAGAATTAGCCAATGATAATATTACAGGCTTCCTTGATGGGAGACATATGGGTCTAATTCATGGTCAGAAAGGCAAAGTGATATCATATCATATCATATTGTATCATATTGAACCATATCAAATTATGTCATATTGTACCATACCGTATCATACAGTATAGTATAGAATGGTATCATTAGTATAGTATAGTGGTTTAGCATACAGTGATATCATAGAGTTGGACTTAGCTTAGTCAGGAAATTCTGGGTTCAAATCCTACCTCTGACATTTACTAAATGGGTGATCCTGGACAAGTCATATCACCTCCATGAGCCTCAGTTTCTTCATCTGTATATGGGAATAATAATATCTTCAATATTTATATCACAGGCTTCTGCTGAGGCTCAAATGAAACTAATTTGGAGGGTCCCAAAAATCTTAGTGCAATTTAGTTGCAAGAGCTTAAAATTGCACTAAGACCTTTGGGATACCCCATATATGTAAAGGGCTCTGGGAATTTTAAAACCTTAGATTTATCAGTTTTTCTCATTATTATTCAAACCTTGGGAAATTCACTAAGACTCAAAGCATTTTACAAACATCACCTTGTTGTATCTTCACAACAATCTTGGAAAGTAAGTGCTGTTACTATTCCCATTTTACAAATGAGGAAACTGAGGCAGATAAAAGTTAAGGGTCACACAGCTTGCCTTTTTTTCTTCCTTACCTGCAAGGCATGTAAATCTGTAAATGTCTTGTCTGAGATGTCACGAATCTCATTACTGTGCAGCATCAGCAACTCCAGCTTGTGTAGGCCAGTAAAATCATTTTCAGTCAGTTTAATCAAGCTGTTGTAACTAAAAAAAGAGAGAATGGGTTTCCAGTACGGTGCATAATCCATCAGAGAAAGATCAAAAAAGGAAAATGAAAGAAAGTACATTTTTGCAAGCACATCCATGAAAGTTTCCTCTGAACCTAAGAGGACAGGATAATCATTTCAAAATTCATAAATATAATTTGTATCAAGAGGCACACTGGAGGCTTTCCACAAAGTAGGTTGGAGGGAAGGGAGTTTTATCACTTTTAGATTTGCCTATGAAACAAAGGTGGGTCTTGTATGTGTAATATTTGCCAAATTATTCATAAAAATATTTTTCTTTGGAATAGCAATTAGGTTGCAGAATTTTCACGAGCATGTTGACGAATGATTTTTAACAATTCATTAACCATACAATGTGGACAACACATTCAGAAAGGGGGAAAATATCACAAAATTGCAGATGGCCTTTTATTTAAGTTTCAATGATAGAGCTTTAGTTTAGCAATGAATGTATTGTGATATTGTCTATATTCTGTTATGAAGATCTTAATGCTTATATTTTAATATGTGCGTACATAGACACACACATATGCGTTGTATAAACACATACAGATACAGTGTTCAGTTAAAACTATTCCATATTGAACTATTTATAAAAGCTCTCTATGCCTTCCCAAAGGAAAATGGAAAAAAGAATAAGCACTGATGAAAGTGATTACCATTTCTTTAAAAATGTTTCAATAGGTAGAGCCAAGATGGTGGTGTAGAAGGATGCATCTTTAGAAGCTCTCCTCCCACAGCCCATAAAATACCTGTAAAAAAAATGACTCTAAACAAATTCTAGTGCAGCAGAAGCCACAAAACAACAGAGTGAAAGAGATTTCCAGCCCAAGGCAGACTGGAAGGCTGACAAGAAAGGTCTGTCACACTCATAGTGGAGGAGAGTGCAGCCTAGCCTTGGGTACACTGCAGCAAGGACAGGACTGGAGGAGGATTCAAGATGCCACCGGCAGCAGCTGTGGGTCCCAGATTCCTCAACTCACAAGTGCCAAAGATAGCTTCAAAGGTCAGTGAGAAAGCTCTTTCACTTTGGGGAGAAGGGAATACAGTGGTCTAGCCCCAACTCCATGTAGCAGCAGTTTCCATTGTTGGGACCTTGGCCTAAAGACCTTGGGTGAATTGAGCAGCTCATCTGGATTTCAGCTCTGAGAGACGGCCCTGGGTGAGGAGGAGTGTTGGCTGGTGGAGTTTGCAGAGGCTTTGGAGAGGGAATTCTACTTGCAGAAAAGAGTGCTTGTAGTTGCTCCCAGACCAGAGTGCAAATCAGGGGAGGACTAAACTCCTCTCCCTTGATTGTGCCACATTGGAGGAACTGAGAAATTACAAGTCCCCAGAGTATACTCTCCTCTTGACAATGAACTCAAAAGTCAAGTAATTCGTTGGGAAAATGCCTCCAAAATGGAAAAAGAATAAGACAATAGAAGGTTACTTTCTTGATGAGCAGGCATTTTCTTCCATCCTTTCAGATGAGAAAGAACAATGCACACCATCAGAGGAAGATCTGAAAGTAAAGCTTTCTGCATCCAAAACCTCCAAAATAAATATTCGATTGTCTCAGGCCATGGAAGAGCTCAAAAAAGATTTTGAAAATCAAGTAAGAGAGGTGGAAGAAAAATTGGGAACAGGAATGAGAGCAATGCAAGAAAATCATGAAAAGCAAGTCAGCAGCTTGCTAAAGGAGACCCCCCCCCAAAAAAAACTGAAGAAATTAACACCTTTAAAAATAGATTAACTCAAATGGCAAAAGAGGTGCAAAAAGCCAATGAGGAGAATGCTTTAAAAAGCAGAATGAGCCTAATGGAAAAGGAGGTTCAAAAAACTCATTGAAGAAAATAGCTCTTTAAAAGTTAGAATGGAACAGATGGAAGCAAATAACTTTATGAGAAACCAAGACATTACAAAACAAAGCCCAAAGAATAAAAAAAGAAGATAATGTGAAATATCTCATTGGAAAAAACAACTTACCTGGAAAATAGATCCAGGAGAGACAATTTAAAAATTATGGGACTACCTGAAAGCCATGATCAAAAAAACAGCCTAGACATCATCTTTCATGAAATTATCAAGGAAAACTGCCCTGATATTCTGGAACCAGAGGGTAAAATAAATATTGAAAGAATCCACTGATCACCTCCTGAAAGAGATATGAAAAGAAAAACTCCTAGGAATATTGTGGCCAAATTCCAGACAGATCAAGGAAAAAATATTGCAAGCAGATAAAAAGCAATAATTTGAGTATTGTGGAAATGCAATCAGGATAACACAAGATCTGGCAGCTTCTACATTAAGGGATCCAAGGGTTTGGAATATGATATTCCAGAAGTCAAAGGAACTAGGATTAAAACCAAGAATCACCCACCCAGCAAAACTGAGTATAATATTTCAAGGGAAAAAGTGATCATTCAATTAAATAGAGGACTTTCAAACATTCCTGATGAAAAGACCAAAGCTGGAGAGAAAATTTGACTTTCAAACACAAGAATCAAGGGAAGCATGAATAAGTAAACAGGAAAGAGAAATCAAAAGAGACTTACTAAAGTTGAACTGTTTACATTCCAACATGGAAAGACAGTATTTGTAACTGTTGAAACTTTTTTAAGTATCTGGGTAGTTGGTGAGATTACACACACACACACACACACACACACACACACACACACACACACATATGTGGAGAGAGAGACAGAGAGCACAAAGTGAATTGAAGAGGAAGGGATTATATCTAAAAAACATACAATTAAGGGGTCAGAGAGGAATATGTTGGGAGGAGAAAGGGAAAAATGGAATGGGGCAAACTATTATAAAAGAGGCAAGAAAAAGACTTTTCAATGGAGGGAAAAGGGGGGGAGTTGAGAGGGAAAACGTGAAACCCTCATCACATTTGATTCAAGGAAGGAATAAAATGCACACTCATTTTGGTATGAAAAATCCATCTTATGCTACAGGAAAGTAGGGGAGAAGGGGATAAATGGGGTGTGGGGGGATGATAGAAGGGTGGGCAAATGAGAGGAGGAGGTAATTAGAAGTAAACATTTTTGGGGAGGGATAAGGTCAAAAGAGAGACTAGAATAAATGGGGGGGCAGGATAGGATGGAGGGAAATATAGTTAGTCTTTCACAACATGACTATTATGGAAGTCTTCAACAAAACTACACATATATAGCCTATATTGAATGGCTTGCCTTCTCAGTGGGGAGGGAGAAAGGGAGAGAAGTTGGAACTCAAAGTTTTAGGAACGATTGTTGAGAATTGGTTTTGTTTGTAACTGGGAAATAAGAAATACAAGTAATGAGGTATGGAAATATATCTAGCCCTACAAGAAAAATAGAGAAGATGGGGATAAGGGAAGGGAGGGGTGTGATAGAAGGGAAGGTAGATTGGGAGAAAGGGTAAGCAGAATGCATGGTGTTTTGGGATGGGGAGATGAGAGATGGGAGAAAATTTGAAACTCAAAATCTTGTGTAAATGAATGTTGAAAACTAAAAATAAATAAATTGGAAAAAAATAAAAATGTTTCAATAACATAAATCAATGGTCACAACAAAAAAGCCAAAGGAACTTAGAAATCCAGTAAATATATTTCCTTGCTAACTAGAGAGATGTGGTGGCTAAGTATGAAACTGATTTAGAATATTAACTTGTTTGTAAAATTTTCAAGAGGAAATTTACTTCCTTGGACAAGTGATTCAAACTGCACACACACACACATACACACACACACACACACACACACACACACACACACACCAAGCAAAATGAGGGGGTTTGACTAGAAGATCCTGAAATCTTTTCCAGCTCTTTATCTATGATTCTAAGACCCTATAATCATGAGCAATATTACCTCACCAAACAGCCAGGATTTCTGATTCTAAGACTAGTACATTCTCCATTATACTAATGCTGCTCTGTGTCTCCTTCAATACCTACAGACATGGTCTGGCCACCCCTCCTCCTTCTACCCCACCCCCAATCAAGAATGAGGGGAAAAGACACAAAAATAGTTAAGATGAAAACAAAAACTCTTAGAAATTACTGAAACCAGGGACAGAGCCAAGATGGTGGAGTAAAAGCAGGGACCTGCTTGAGTTCTCCTCCCAACCCCTCAAAAACCCTATACAAAATGACTGTAAACTAAGTCTAGGTCAGCAGGAATCACAAAATGACAGACTGAAGCAAATTTCCAGTTTAAAACAATCTGGAAGTTTGACAGGAAGGGTGTATCACACCAGGCTAGGAGCGGAGTGCAAAATTCATAGTTCAGTGTTGGCCAAGCTGGCATGGACAGAGCGAGAGCAGGCCTTAGGGACTAAATTGCTGGCAGCTATGGTAGTTTCCAGTTTCTCAACCCATAAATTCCAAAGACAGCTTCAAAGGTCAGTGTGAAAGGTCTCTCACCTGACTGAAAAGGGAGCCTGGGTCCTGGCACTGGCATGGCGGCAGCCACTGCCAAAGAGGCAGCTGCTTCTGGAGCCCTCCACTTAACAAAGAGCTCATAAGTTAAGGAATTGGTTGGGAGGATGAACAAACAGGGGAGAAAAAAATAGATTATAGATTCTTGCTTTATCTGTGAAAAGATGTTTTCTTATGTCATTGGTGATGAGGAAGATCAAGGTAAGCAACAAGAAGAAAACAACAAAATTGAAGCTCCTGCATCCAAAGCCTCCAAAAAATATGAATTGGTCTCAGGTCCTGGGAGAACTCAAAAAGGATTTTGAAAATCAAGTAAGAGAAGGAGAGGAAAAACTGGGAAAGGAATGAGAGTGATGCAAGAAAATCATGAAAAACAAATCAACAACTTGCTAAAGGAGACCCCCAAAAATGCTGAAGAAAATAACACCTTTAAAATTAGACTAACCTAAATAGCAAAAGAGATCCAAAAAGCCAATGAGCAGAAGAATGCCTTAAAAAGCAGAATGGGTCAAATGGAAAAAGAGGTCCAAAAGCTCACTGAAGAAAGTAATTTCTTAAAAATTAGAATGGAGCAAATAGAAGCTAATGACTTCATGAGAAATCAAGAAATTATAAAATATAAGCAAAAGAATGAAAAAATAGAAGACAATGTGAAGTATCTCATTGGAAAAACAACTGACCAGGAAAATAGATCCAAGAGAGATATTTTAAAAATTACTGGACTCCCTGAGAGCCATGATAAAAAAAAAGCTGAGACATCATCTCTCAAGAAATTATCAAGGAAAACTGTCCTAATATTTTAGAACCAGAGGGTAAAATAGATATTGAAAGAATCCATCAATCACCTCCTGAAAAAGATCCCAAAAGGAAAACTCCTAAGAATATTGTAGTCAAATTCCAGAGTTCCCAGATCATAGAAAATACATTACAAGCAATCAGAAAGAAACAATTTGAGTATTGTGGAAACACAATCAGGATAACACAAGATTTAGCAGCTTCTGCACTAGGAATTGGAAGGCTTGGAATATGATATTCCAGAGGTCACAATAGCTAGGATTAAAACCAAGAGTCACCTACCCAGAAAAACTGAGTGAAATACTTCGGGAGGGGAAATGGACATTCAATGAAATAGAGGATTCTTGTTGAAAAGACCAGAGTTGAATAGAAAATTTGATTTTCAAATATAAGAATCAAGAGAAGCATGAAAAAGTAAACAGGAAATAGAAAGGGACTAATTAAAGTTGAACTGTTTACATTCCTACATAGAAAGATGATACTTGTAACTCATGAGACCTTTTTCAGTATTAGGGTAGTTAGAGGGAATATATACGTGTCTCTCTATATGTATGTTTGTATGTATATGTATGTATGTACGTGTGTATATGTGTGTGTGTGTGTGTGTGTGTATATATATATATATATATATATATATATATATATATAGAGAGAGAGAGAGAGAGAGAGAGAGAGAGAGAGAGAGGCAGACAGACAGACAGACAGAGACAGAGAGAGAAGGCACAGGGTGAGCTGAATATGAAGGAATGGCATCTAAAAAATAAGTGTTGGGAGGAATGTACTGGGAGAAAGAGAAAGGGAGAGGTAGAATGTAGTAAATCACCTCACATAAAAGAGGCAAGAAAGAGCTTTTACAATGGAGGGGAAGAGGGAGAAGGCAAGAGGGAATAAATGAATCTTACTTTCATCAGATTTGGCTTCAGGAGGGAATATATATATGTATATATATATATATATATATATATATATATATATATATATATATATGAAATGTATATGTGTGTGTACAACATCAATTTATCTTATCCTACAGGAAAGCAGGGAAGAAGCACATAAGAGAGGGGGATAATAGAAGGAACAGCAGATTGGGGGAAGGGGTAATCAAGCAAACACTTTGGCAGAGGGACAGGTCAAAGGAGAGAATAGAATAAGCAGAGGATGGGACAGGATAGAGGGAAATATAGTTAGCCTTTCACAACATGACTACCATGGAAGCATTTTGTATGACTACACAGGTATAACCTATATCTAATTGCTTGTTTTCTCAATGAGGGTAGGTGGGAAGGGAGAAAGGGAGAGAATGCAGAACTCAAAGCTTTAAAAATGAATGTTAAAAATTGTTTTTACATGCAACTAGGAAATAAGATATATAGGCAAGCGGGTACAGAAATCTATCTTGCTCTAGGAGGGAAGGGAATAAAGGGTGGTGATAGAAGGGAGGGTTGATTGGAGGAAAGAGTAATCAGAATACATGTTGTCCTGGGATGGGAGAGGGGGAGAGGGGGAGAAAATTTGAAATTCAAAATTTTGTGGAAGTGAATGTTGAAAACTAAAAATAAATAAATTTTTAAAAATTACTGAAACCAGGTTTTGGTTAGTTCTTGCACTGTTCATTTCCAGAGGCTAGAAACAACATTAAGCTGTTATTTTGTATTTCTTAAAAAACTGGGGTTCTCTTTATTAGTGGCTTCCTAATGAAGCCGATATAATTTATCCTTGCTCAAGGAAGCTCAGGCTTTGTAAGGACTTACAAAAAGAAGAGGGGAGTGTTTCACCTACCCTAGGTTGATGCGTTCTGCATTGGCAGGGATGGTATCTGGGATGGCAGTGAGGTACCGGAACGTGCAGTGAACCTCTGTCTGGATATAACAGGCACATCGGCGGGGGCAGGCACTGCCATAGGGAAGGGTGGCCAGGCAGACACTGACCAGAGAGGCCAACAAGGGAGGGAGCTCTTTGCCTTTTACTTTCATCCTGAAATAACATCTCTGTCAGCAAGGACAAGTACAGATAGCCAGACCCCAGCATATTCCCTTCTCCCCACATCTTCCCAGATAAGTACAACTGGTTAGTCTTGCCCACGACATTCATGGACAGACTTGTTCTTGAGGAATCTCTATTGTCTCCTATCCTCAAACAGAGTTCTGTCATCCAGAGGAATATTTATCATCAAGAAAATTTCTTCACAGCTTCTCACTTTCTTAATGAAAAGCAGCAAGGGAAACATGTTATTTAGGAGTTGTTAAAAAGTGAAACTGGAGAGTTTAATGAGGATCCAGTTACCACTGAATCTAACTGTGTGTTATTGGGAGTGTTTGTAAATTGTCTATGCCTGGGCCCTGGCCAGGCAGAACACGTAGGCTGCTTTATTGCCAACTAATGACTATGAACAATAGTGAGGGTTCAGATGGGACTGAAGCAGCTTTCAATGTTGGGCTGCAGAAAGAAATTCAGATTTTGCAAGTGTAATCTTGCCCTAGATTCATAGAGAATATCCCAGTCAAGACTTTCTCTCTGTTATAACCTCTTTCTCCTCTTCTTCTTCCTTCCACCTCTTCTTCCTCTAAATGCCATTGCTGCTCTGTGGATTATCACCATGAGTAAGAGGCACAGAAGCCCTCACTGGGAGTCACTTTTTTTGCCCAAATGTTGGCTCAGTATCAGTAGCCAAACCTAATTATACCTCCCCAGTCTAAGGGTTTCCCTGAACCCTTCATGCTGCTTATCTGATGGAAATGACTCTTGCAAGATGTTTAGGAAGCTTCCATGAATTGTTTCCTTCAATGTCTGGCTCTCTCTATGTGTGCCTTTAGCTATATAACTTAGTTGAAAAAACACTGATGTCAAAGTGCTTATTTGCTGTTAAACTTTGTGTAGCTAGGAAGTTAACTAACCAGGTTTAGAAAACAGAGATGTAGGTGCTTTCAATAATTGATTGCTAAATATTTCATAACCACTTTATGTTTGGAAATAGCTTTCCCATCTCCCACCCCACCCACCCCCATGTATACTTAGGTTAGTAAAGGAATAAACTCCTGGGTTGAAGACTAGAAGAATGCAAAGGCATTAGACCCCCAGATCGGGCACAAAACGGGAGTGGTTTGGAAGAGAATCAAAGAAGAGAGGTTAAAAGGGGAGAAAAGGAATTTTGCAAAAGCTGCGCACCATATGCAAGGAGAGAGAGAAGAGCTGACAATACCTGAGAATCGGATTTTTTTGTGTGGCAGTTTAGTCTTTCCCAGTCATTGACTCTTCCTGTGAAATAGGCAGAAATTGACTAGGAGGAGAAAAATTCTCTGACCCAAAGGTGCAGGATGCTTGAAGAGGTCCTTCTGCTTAGCAGACAAAGAATTAATACTCCAGTCAGAAAGAGAGAGGCGCAGCTTCGGGGTGATGCATGTGCCCCGAATAATTGCAGGGAAAGTGATGTTTTAGCTGAAGAAATATTGAAAAGAAAGTATAGTTCTTTTTGGTTTATTCTTTCTCCCTGGACAAAGTTTTGTTTTGTGTTGCTTTTCAATAGTGCACTCCAAGTTTTCCTTGTATTTCCATTTTAATGCCACTATCGATGTCTCTGCCCTCACCCCACCCCTCGGCTGGGTCCCAGGAGCTTCACCTCAAATTCTAAATCCTGAAAACTCTCTCATACTGGTTCCAAAAATGTGGGTCTCCACCTATTGTTCCCCTGTTCTGTGAAAGTTTCTTGAGGCTGGCTTCAGTCACAGAAACAGAGGGAGTTTTCCTTCTTGCTTTCGGACTCTCTTGACTTTCTCCCCACTGTGTCCTCCCATCACCCCCTTCCCTCTCCCTCCCCACTCTTCCTCGCTCTCTCCTGCTTGCCGCCTCTTCTCCTCCCTCTCTCTCTTTCCACAAAGTTCTACTCTCCAGGCTGATCTTACCACATTGCCACTTTAGACCCTATTCAACCACGTCCCGGCCCTCCTCCTCCTCCTTCTCCTCCTCCTTCTCCTGCGCTGCTGTACCTTACAAGAAAATGATTGGAGGACTCCTTACCTTACCTCTTTGCCCAAGTAGCCAATAGGCTGGTGCGTTCCCAGCTGCGGTTCGGGCTGTGCAAGGATAGAGGGCTCTAAGGCAACTCCTGGAGCTGAAGAAATTGTCAGAAATGTGCAGAGTCAGTGAATGAAGGTCTGGGAGGGAGGAACTCACTGGGGAAGTGACATGCGTGTCTGGGGGATTTTACTCAGGGGCCCCAGACTGCACAGATAATAAACGGCTGCAGTCAGTTTGTTTGGGTTTTCCCAGAGTGGTCGAAAAGTCTGTCCACATGGTAGTGGGCACTATTCCTTTCAGAATGATTCTCAAGCTCCCAAGAATGCAGTTTCTCCGGGAAAAGCCTTGCTAAAATAGGCTGGAAACCATATGGGGGAAGCTTGGCAGAGAGTCTAGCATGCTAGACTTGGACTTAGGAAAGCCTGGGTTCAAACATTGTTCCTGACACTCAGTTTAACCCTGGATAAGTCAGTTCAACTCTCTGAGGCTCAGTTTCCTTCTCTATAAAATGGGGACAATATTCCTTTTCTTTTTTTAGTACTTTCTTAACAGAGATTTGTGAGGTTCAAATGCATTACCTTATACCTAAAGCATTTTGTAAATTTAAAACTTCCACACGCATGCCTATTATTACACCAATATTATAGTATTATATAATACATATCATATGTAATATAACATTATATATAATATTATAATGTATCATTATAATATTATTACGCCAATAGGTGTTTCAGAGGCAGCCTGGCATAATGGATAGAGTTCCAACTTTGGGCTCCATTCTCACCTCTAATATACAATATCCTAGTCATATTACTGCTGAAGCTCTGGGGGTCCCAGCCCCCTCTTTCAAATTGCTTGTTAGAGTAGAATTGCTTATTTGTATCTAAGAAAAGGATTTCCATACCTGGGGTTTGCTCCTCTGATGAAGTCACCAGTCCAGTGTGGACCACGAATGAATGCAACAGGGAGAACACAAGATTTGGAGACCACTAGAACACCTTTTTCCTCCGTCTCCATGTAGTCTCCATGTAGTCAGAGCTTTTAAACATTTTTCCCCTTTCACTATCACCAAGGATTGTTCTTAGCTGTCTGTATTCCTCATGAACTTTGGTCAAAGGAGTGGGTGGTAGTGTTACAAATTACAGGTTCTGTTGATACTTTCAAGTTTGAAATACCAGTTTACCCAGATGTGGGATTATGAATTTAGAGTTAAAAAGACTTTGGAGGTCAAATTCTTCTTTTTACAGAAGTTAGGTAACTTACTCAAGACCACACAACACCCACGTCTTGGGAGTCTGTTCTCTTGGTCAGTTGTTGGCAGGATGTTATGCAAAATGTCCTGGACTTGAAGTAGGAATACCTGCAGTCATACTTAGTAGTTGGGTAATTTAGACACATCGCCTAACCTCGGAGAATTCGCTCCCTCATCTGCATTATGGGGTTAATGATAGTTGTATTAACTGCTTCATATGGTTGCTATGAATCAAATGCTTCAGAAACCTAAGAAATTGTGAGTTTTCATGTTAGATGTGGAGAAGGAAGTAAAAAGCAAACTGCTTGCTATTAATTAACAATTATTAGCAGAATCAAATTTCTCTGGGTACCATATTCTATATTTCCCATATTTTTGTTAGGAAAGAAACTGGACTACAGAAGAATTAGGGTTAGATTTGAGGTCAAAGGACCTGAGTTCAAATACCAGCAGTGCTGCTTCCTACCTGTATGGCCTTAAGTAAGTCATATAATCTCTGTTCCTCACTTTCCTCATCTGAAAAATTCAGGGATTGGACTTGATGACCTACACAACCCCTTCCAGTTCTAGACCTATGATCCTATGATCTGAAGTCTGAATCATAGAAAACTAGAGAATTAGACAAACAAACAATGTTTTTAGATATTATAAGTTTAGTGGTTATGAGGTGAAACCCTGTGGAACTCTAGCCAACTAATAAACACTTATGGATGTCTATGGGAAAGTGGAAAAAATATCTAGAGCTTCAGGAAATGAGGTAGGACTGGCAGTTACCAGTGCTAATGGGGAGCAGACAGGGAAACAGACAGCAGGAAAGTGGAAGAGTGAGGATGAAGAAGGAAGTTCCTATTCTCAAGGAAAGGCAATACTGTCTAAAGCCAATCCCCTTATGCAGTGATGAAGGGACAGTGTGGCATGGTGAAAAGAACACTGTATTTGGCATGACTTACTACCTGTTGAGCAAGCCATAACTCCTCTGGGCCTTGGTTTCCTCACCTGTAAAATACGAGGATTGGAATCAGTGATCCATTAAGTTGATCCCAATTCTAAAATTTTAAAATCCTGAGATCCTAAGAACCATGCCAATGTAGGTTTGGAAAGGAACTCTTAGTTCCCATGAGAAGTCTTTAATGCACACAGAAGTTTTGAAAATCACTGATTTTTTTTCTATAATTTTAAATCACAGTTGCTATTAGCTCTCATCGTGCCTTCACAAAAGTGGGATGTTTTGGATGCAATTCCAGAATATTTGTGGTTTTCCAGCCTTCTTCATAGCCAGCAGCTAGTCTGTCTCCCCCATCATACTACTGCTGGAGAGCTAGACTTTGTGTTCTTGAGCCAATTTCCACTTGAGGTTTGGTCTGTTACTCTCCAAACTAAAACCTACAGCAAACTATAAGATGATCATCCTGTTCCATGCATAGCTTTTGTGTCTGATGATGAGTGACCTGGGATAAACTTCTTTTATCATTTGTAGTGGTATCTGACCATTTCTCTGGATTTAAGGCAGGAGGAGGGAAATCATAATTACCATAAGAAGTAATATTTTCTCCAACCACCTTGTATCACTCTAACCCTTTCATATATTTTCCATTTTTCTTTATTCCTTCAGATTTAATAGCTACAGTATAGCAAATTATCAGGTGTCCTCTCCTATTTCAATTTTTCAAGAAATCGATTCCATTGTTCAAGGAAAGTAATCCATCTATGTAATAAGTTGTCCAGAGCGATTTTTTGTCTTTTTCTCTTGTCGGTTACTTCACTGGGCAGCTAGGTGACACAGTGGATAGAGTGCCAGGCCGGGAGTCAGAAAAGCTCATCTTCCTGAGTCCAAATCTGACCTTAGACACTTACTACTTGTGTGACCCTGAACACTGTTTGCTTCAGTTTCCTAATCTGTAAAATGATATGGAAAATGAAATACAAACTACTCCTATCTCTTTGCCAAGAAAGCCCCAGATGGGATTATGAAGAGTCAGAAATAATTGAACAACCACAAAAGTCTTTCATTTTTATTCAATAATGAGTAAGAGCCCCAAATGGTTACTAATGTCTTGCTCTTGATGGTATCTCCTTAAGAAGGGGAAGAAAAACAAGTTAATTTTCCATTTTACCTCTTTTAGGGTTGCTCTGGAACCAAATTTGGTATGAAAGAGGAATTGGAATTCCTTACTGAAATGAATTTTTCTATTATCTAGAATTTCTTTTTCTGTGCTTTCCCTGGCCCCCATTTTAAGCATATAATATGGCATTGACAGCACATCCACCATTTTCAGAACACTTGTTATTGACTTCATGAAGTAAAGATCTTCATATCCATTTTTCTCAACACTCAATGGATAGCCTGGTATCACAGTTGGCATCCATTGGGACCAGTTTCTCATCTGCTTTCAGCTTTCTTTTGTTCCATTTGTTTCTCTTTTTGTGAGGTGGAGTCTTTGTTGCTAAACAAAGGTAACAATCCTCCTCAAGAGAGAAGGGTCACATTGGATCCTGCTTGAGCTTCACTGCTCCTGCTGAAGACACCATCATCCTCCCAGTCACCCAAGCTTGAAATCTAGAAATCATACTCGACTCCTCACTTTTTCACACACACACACACACACACACACACACACACACACACACACACACACACACACACACCTGACCCCATCCATTCGGTTGTCAAGTCTTATTGATTTTCCCTTTCTAACATGCCCCTTTCTCTCCTCTGACACTGCCCTCACCCTGGTGCAAGCTCTCATCATTTCACACCTGGACTATAGACCACCGCAGACTGGTCTCCTTGCCACAACTCTCTCCTCTCTCTAATCCATTCCTTCCCTCTTTGGCCCAAGTGATTTTCCTAAAGCATAGGTCCAATCATGTCACCCATTTCTACTCAATGAATTCCAGCAACTCTCCATTACCTCCATCTGTCTCTAGATCTGTGATCCTACTGACCTCAGTTCTGTTAATAGCCTTAATAAGGAGCCATCACCAGTCATCCTGAACTATGTCTTGCCACTAGAATCCAATGACCCTGGAGGAGAGAGTGAGGCTGGTGACTTTGCACAGCTCTGCCTCACTTACATCCAATTCACTTGCAAGTCAAGACATCACCCTTGTGACGTCATTGGTCCTTTTCAAGGACAAAGGATGAACAAAAACCACAGTCTTAATAATAATAGCTAGCATTTATATGGTACTTTAAAGTCTGCAAAGCAATCCACAAATAGTATATAATTTTATCCACAAAACAGTCCTGGGAGGTAGGTGCCATTATCATCTCCATTTTACAGAGAAAAACTGAAGCAAACAAAGGTTAAGTGATTTGCCCAGGGTCACCCAGCTATATCTGAGACTGAATTTGAATTCAGGTCTTCCTGACTCAAGGTTTAGCACTTTCTGCCCCACACAACCTAGTTGCCTGAGTTCTCATTGACCAGTGGTCAAAGATTTCTAAGTCAATGAAGTATCTTTCACCAAAGATATTCTCTAATGCCCCAGGAAATAGGTATTAGGGGTTCCATGGTTATAATTGTCCCATGAGCAAAAAGAGGGAGGCAGTATAAAATAGTCATCAACGTCTTGTGCTCATTTTCAAGTGTAAGCAGGGACTTGAGTTGGCATTGGCTCAAGGGCTTGGGGACCCGGGATGCACAATAGCTGAACTCACTAGCTACCCTGTCAGGAGATTTTATTGAAAGAACAACTTCTAGGTGGTTTCTGAGGTCAGCCACAGAAGCGGGGAAGGAGTATAGGGAACATTGAGGAGGCTCTCTTTCTAACACATGTTCTGGGCTTCTGGATTTTTCATTGTTATAGGTCTTCTTCAGGGCTGAATTTCATCAACAGGGATGGGACCTGGTTGCCTCTGTCATTGGGACACATATGGCAGAGCTATCAGACACACTCAGATCCAGGATGGTGTCACTTCCTTCATCTGATCACAAGCCAGAAAAATTGAAGAGTCTGTCCAATAAGAAAAAAAAATCCCCCCCTTCACCCATCTCCTTCTACCCCCACCTTGTTCTGAGTTTTTGTCTTTCATTTACTTACATAAGTCATAAGTCAAATATTCACTACTCCCAAGACTTTAGAACTCTGTTCAGAACCATTCTCACTGGTGAGATAACTTAATGGCAGAAAGTAGAAGCAAAGCCTCACATCACTAAGCCAAACTGATGCTACAAAGTCACCATAAGTCAGAAGTGGAAGAGAGTGGAGAGCTCATGGATTCCAACCCCCTTATTTTACAAATGAGAAAAACTGATGTCCAGAATGGGTGATTGATTTATCCAAGTCACAAAGATAGTTAGTGAAGGAGTCAAGACTAAACCCAGGTTTTCTGTCTACTTGGCTAGTATCCTAGCTATTATTAGTTGAAAGAGCACTGGGCTTACGATCCAAAGACTTGGGTTCAAATCTTGGCTCATCTATTTACTACCTATGTTATCTTGGACAAGTCATTTCATTGGTTTGATTATTTTTTTAAGTTGGAAGTCACCTCAGAGGCCACTGACTCCATTTTACAGATCAGGAAACTGAGGCTGAGAAAACTTAATAAATTGCCCAAGATCACATAGCTAGTCATTGTCAGAGGTAGGATATGAGCTCAGGTCTTTCTGACCCACCTACCTGCAGTATAATTGTGAATTAGACAGGAATAATAACACTGATGATGACGAGAAGGAGAAGGAGGAGGAGGAGGATGAGAAGGAGGATGATACCTTGCATTTATATCAAGGTTTAAGGTTTTCGAAATGCTCTGTGCGACTGGAAGGACAAATATTATTAGACCCATTTTATAGATGAGGAAACTGAAATTGTGAGAGTTCAGTGACTTATTCAAGTTGTTGTTTGCCCTTCATTTTTCAAGAGGACTAATGGTAATATTAATAATATGAAATAATTAATAATCATAAATTAGTGTACAGCAAAAGAGCTACAGGCTTTGAATCAGGAAGACCTCGGTTCAAATCTGGCCTCCGACATTTTCCAGCTGTGTAATCCTGGGCAAGTCACTTACATCTCTGTTTGCCTCGGTTTGCTTTCTTGTAAAATGAGGCTCCTCATAGCACCTACTTCACAGTGTTGTGAAGCTCAAATGAGATAATTATTATAAAGCACTAGTACAGTGCCTGGCAAATAGTGAGTGCGATATAAATAGTAGCTATTATAATTGGCTAATTAATAATAATGGTTATTGATATATTTTAATTATAGTTTTTGCTAGTTTGCGTATCCCATAGATTTTATTTTATACTAAAAGAAACACAAATGCCGATTCAAAATGGTCCTTTCAGGTTTTTAAAGATACATTTCCCACTTAAGTCATATACCTGAAATTCTTTTTCACCAGGCAAGATGTAATCTGACTCTATCTCATGCTAAAGGGAACAGATCTTTACACATAACCAGCTCCTGGCCACCCAGGTAGTTGTTAAATGTGAAAGATTTTCTGTCCTTTGCTAAAGGAGAAAGGTACAACAGAGCTTTCCTTGTTAGAGCCATGAATCAAAGCCATGACCTATGAGCTCCTAGACTACCCCTCCCATGAATGCTATTTTCTAGATCCATTCAGAGAATATGAAAAGTCCATCTATTAAAGTCACTGGGAAAACTATGACATATCTTCATTACCATCATTAGCTACCATTTAAAGGACTGCCCTTGGTAACTAGAAAGGTATAAATCACTTGTAGAAAAAAAAAGAATTGCTATCCACATCCAGAGAAGCAGCTATGGAGTCTGAATACAGAGCAAAGCAGACTTTTATTTTTTTGTTTTGTTTTGTTTTGTTTCTTTCTCATGGTTCCTCTTATTCACTCTAATTCTTCTATACAACATGACTGATACGAAAATATATTTCATAGGCATGTATATGTAGAGCCTATATCAGATTGCATGATGTCTTGGGGAAGGGGAGAAAATTTAAAACTTATGGAAGTGAATATTGAAAACTAAAAATAAATAAATCAACTTTAAAAAAAGAATTGTTTCCTTCAAGAAGTTAAAAATCTAATTTGGTATCAAATGGAAAACAGCAGCATGGCATTGTGGAAACAAAGGTAGATCTGGAGAGAAAGGATTCAAGTTTGAATTCCAACTCTAACATTACCACCTCTATGACTGTTACATATGACCTCTATAAGTCATGTAATCTTCCTGGACCTGAGTTTCTCCATCTGTTAAAGGAGAAGGTAGGACTAGATGACCTCTGAGGTGACTTCCAGCTCTGAATCCCACGATGCTATGAATGTTAGTCTATCATTCAAACACCTCTACTATCTGGTACTTCCTGATCTTTTCAACTTTATCTCATATTCCCCCTTTCATACTTCAGGCGCTCTCCAAGCAGGATGTTCTTTCTTCTGAAACAAGTGGCTCTCCCCTCTGTGCTTCTTGTCACTGTTTCCTGCTTTGGGAGTATTATCAAGACTATTCAGATTCCAAGTAGCAAAGTCTATTATAGATAAACTTCATTTTATAGTTGGGGGATACTAAAGTACAAAGTGGGTAGCTAGGTGGGTTAGCAGATAGAGAGCCAGGTCAGCACAACAAATCTTCAGTTTGGTAGACAGTCTAATATATCTTCCTTCCCATACTTTCCCTAGAAGCCTGTCTAACACTGAGCTAGCTTTGGCAATGCATATGTCAACCTCATCATCTATGTGTACATCCCTGGAAAAAAATCATGCACCAATTCTCCCTCCACTTTAGTCTTGACTTGTAGCCTCCTCAAGCTAAATAATTTGCCCTCAGTGTGGTAGATGACTTTGATGCCATGTTCATCCTCATTGAAAGTTTCTGACAACATCACTGTAAACATGCTAAAAAAGCTTGGGAGCAAGCACATAGCCCTGTTTCACTCCACTGGTGACTGGGAAAGTGCAAGAACATCGTCTGTTATCCAGAACCCTGGCAAACGAGCCATTGTGAAATTGATGTACAATACTGATGAACTTCTCTGGGCAACCAAATTTGACATAATTTTCCATAAGCCCTCATGACTGATTGTTTTAAAGACCTTGGTCTCATCAATGAATGTTGTGTATAGACCACTGTTCTGCTCCTGGCATTTATCTTGAAGTTGTCAGGCAGCAAACATCATATTTACCATTCCTTAGCCCTTTCTGAAACCACACTGACTCTCAGGTAGATGACCATCTTCCAGGTGAAGGGTCTGCGTATTAAGAAGGACTCCTGCCAGCAATGACTAAAAGAGAGACCCCTTACCCCACCACTGTAATTGTCACAGGAAAATCTATTTCCTTTATCTTTATAGAGGTGGGCAATGGAGGCATCCTTGAACTGCTGGAGGATAACCTCTTCTTGCCATATAATCTGGAAAATTTCAATCAGTTTTTGTATGAGTGGACCCCGTTGCCTTGTAAATCTCAGTGGAAAGAGACAGGTCAACAACTTCAGGAAACTCTGCCTCACTTAACTATAATTTATGCATGAGTCAAAGACATTACCGTTTACCATTTTTACCTATCTCAAAGTCTTTTGGTGATGGGCAAGTGTCAAAGCAGCAGGTGCAGATACACTGGGAGGTGTAGTCACAACCTTGCACACAGTTAGCCCAGACTATAGGGTCATCTCACTGAACTGAAGCAGCAATGAGATTTAGTAACCTCTTGGGTGTCTGAGCAACCTTTTAAGGACCACATTGTTCACCTCCAGTGTGAGGAAGATGCTAGAAAATATGCCCTAATATTATCTGTTTTATCCAACCCTCGCCTATTTACCACTGAAAGTGGGGGTCTTACCCTGCAATTGAAACATACATAAAAGGTTGAAAAACTTCTGCCAAGATGATTCCCCTCTTATGGACAACATGAAATCCAGTATACCCAAAAGATGAATAGCTCTTGTTGTGAGAGAATTCAGCAGTTATCACCAGAAATGCATGATCAGCTTTGCCTCTGAGTTAGAATGTGCTAAGCATTGGTAGAATAATTGATGGATTTTTTGAGGTTGCTCTTTGACTTGTCACAGCAGATAAGTCATTCCCTATCCATTTGTTGAAGGAAACTGTGAACTGTATGATGGGGAAGTTTATGAGCATAGACAGAGTACTCAAATAATGCAATTCTCACATGGAATTTGAAGACAATCTGATGATGGTTCTAGGTCTGCTAATCTAATGTAATGAGGACTGTTGGCTGGTTAGCTACATCACCAGAACTGAGATCCATTCAAAAAGGCTCTATCAGCCAAGACCAGTCTCTCAGCATGGCTCTTTCCACACCTTGCTAGACTATTTCTTCAGAAATAGGATAAATTTCTGTGGGCCTATAGCTCGAGTAGGGGTTTCAGCCCCTCTCTCATACAGAGCTGGCATAAAGCCAAAAGCACAGGGCCCTGCAATATCTGTTGAGTCCATTCTAAAGGGTATGGATTATGGCGATAACCTTTTGAGCATCAAAAGACCAAGAGAAAAGATTAGCCACCAGGAGGTTTAGGAGTGGATTCTTTGCCAGGTGTTGTAATGTATCAAAGCCCTGAGCAATACCACAGATGTACTAACCCCTTACACAGTGGTTATGTCTCATTTAGAAGTGAATTTGGTGGGGTGAATATTATGGAAAGACTACATTAAACTTCAGCCCATTTTCCCCAAGGACTAACGTGATGTACAGGAAGTTTACCCCTCACACAACTCTGGTGTTGGTTGGTTAGTTGGTTGGTGGTTGTCCTTCGTTCTCAAAGAGGACCAAAATGACATCACCATGATAAAGTGAAATTTCAGTGTGTCCAACTGAATGATCAGACCAATACAAGCTCAGAATGCTCTACCACAGGTTGGGCACAGATAGTTGTTATGAATATTTGGGGTGGATACTCCAAATTGTGCATCCTATGTTTCCTTTGTGCTGTCTCAATTCTACTTTGCTCATAGAGCACAGTACCCTTTCTGATGTGGGCATGCCATGCTGAGCAGTCCTGTGCCAGTGTCTCCCATGTTGCATAGTCAAATCCAGAGTTCTTGAGAAAGACCTTGAGAATGTCCTTGTATCATTTTTTTTTTGACCACCATGTGATCACCTGCCTCATGTGAGTTCTCCATAAAATAGTGTTTTTGGCAAGCGTACATTTTGCATTTGAACAATGTGGCCAGCCCATCAGAGTTATGCTCTCTGAAACATTGTTTGAATGCTTGGCAGTTCAGCTTGAGCAAGTATTTCAGTGGGTGGTACCTTATCCTGCCAGGTGATCCTCAGAATCTTCCTAAGACTGTTCAAATGGAAGCAACTCAGTTTCTTGGCGTGGTGTTGGTAGACTGTCCATGTTTCACAGGCATACAACAATGAAGTCAGTACAATGGCTCTGTAGACCTTCAGTTTGGTAGTCAGTCTAATACCACTTCTCTCCCAAACTTTTCTTCAGAGCCTCTGAAACACTGAGCTAGCTCTGGAAGTACATGCACCAACTTCATTGTCAATGTGTACATCCCTGGAAAGTATACTACCAAAGTAAATGAACTTATTCCACAGCATTCAAAACTTCTCCATTTGTTGTAACCGATGGTTCCATGTGTGGATGGTGTGGTGGTGGCTGATGGAGCACCTGTGTTTTCTTGGTGTTAATTATTAGGTCAAAATTAGCACAGGCAGCAGAGAATTGATTCATACTTTGTAGCATCTCAGCTTCAGAGGCTGCATTGAGTGCACCATCATCTGCAAACAGAAAGTCATGCACCAACACTCCCTCCACTTTGGTCTTGGCCCTTTCAAATTGAAGAATTTACTATCAGTATGGTAGTTGACCTTGATGCTATGTTCATCCTCACTGAAAACATTTGACAACATGGCTGAAAACATCATGCTGAAAAGCATGGGAGTAAACATACAGCCCTGTTTCACTCCATTGGTGACTGGGAAGGCACGAGATCATTGCCCACTATCCAGAACCCGGGCAAATATGCCATCATGAAATTGATGTACAATATTGGTGAACTTCTCTGGGCAACCAAATTTGGACATAATTTTCCATAAGCCCTCATGACTAACAGCGTCAAAGGCCTTGGTCAGATATGCAAACATTGTGTACAGACCTCTGTTCTGCTCCTGGCATTTCTCCTGGAGTTGTCAAGAAGCAAACACCATATCGACTATTCCTAGGCTATTTCTGAAGTCATATTGGCTCTCAGGTGTATGTTCATCTTCCAGGTGAAGGATCAGCCTCTTAAGGACTCTCTGGTGTACATGTGGGCAAATGTCTCTACTTCTGTTCTTATTGTGAATTCTCACTATACTCATTTGTAAAAAAAAAAAAAAAATCTTATTGGCTGTAATTAGTTAATTGGAGCTGGGAGTTAATCATAGGAGGTTAACACTTGGGGAAACCACACTGCAATAGAGGCTCAAGTTAATAGCTTAGAGAAAAAGCACAACATCTTTGTACAGTTTTCTGATTGCTTATTTTTTTTACATATTATTTTTTACATATTTGTATATTTGCTTCAATTACTATGCTTTGCTTTTTGTCTTTCTCTTTACTCCTGTGTTGCTCCTCAAAGTTTCTGCCTAAGCTCTGGTCTTTTCTCCAAGAATGCTTGAAGTCCTATATTTCATTAAAGATTCATTGCCCTACACCACCCCCATAGGATTGTACTGTGCTTTGCTTGGTAACTTCTTTCATAAGCCTCTATCTTTTCTCATTTAGAATATTGGATTTCATGCTCTCTTCTTTGTTATAATAGCTGCTAAATCTTGTGAGATTCTGATTGTGATTCCTAAGTAATTTGACATTTTTTTCTTATTGCCTACAGTATTTTTTTTTTGTCGTCAACTTCAATGCTCTGAACTTTTGCTACAATGTTCCTAGGAGTTTTCATTTTGAGTTTTCTTTGGGGGGTGACTGGTAGATTCTTTCTATTTTTACTTTGTTCTTTGATTCTGAAAGCCAGGCAATTTTCTTTCATAATTTTTTGAAATATGATATCCAGGGTTTTTTTTTTGTCGTGGCTTTCAGGTAGTCTAATAATTAAGTATTTCTCTTTGATCTGTTTTCCAGATTGGTTGTTTTTTTTATGAAATGACTTATTTTCTTCATTTTTTTCAATCTCCTGATTTTGTTTTAATATTTCTTATAGTTTCATAGGGTCATTGACTTGTTCGATCCACTCTAATTTTTAGAGAGTCTGCTGCTTAGGTAAGATTTTGTATCTCTTATACCAAATTGTCAGTTCTCTTTCCAAGTCACTCCTCTATTGCTTTAATTTATCTTCTCATTCTTTCTTCTATTGTTTTTATTCCATTTATAATATTGTTAAACTCAAACTCTTGCATTATTTCCTTGAGGAATTCTAATTGATTTCAGATTTGCAATCTGTATTTTTCTTCAAGCTTGACTTGTAGGTATTTTGAAGCAGTTCTCTTTATCTAGGTTTGTGTCTATGAATCCCTGGATTCAACACAGTACTGAACAACCTAGCCTTTGCTAGCCTAGCTAGGAACTCTTTGCGGGCTAAGTCTGTGATCTCAGACCCTTGAGTGATACCCCTGCCTTAGTTTCTTGAGCAAGGGATTGAGTCCATAATCTGCTCCGGACAACCTGCACCCCCACTCCAAGACCACCTCCACTCCACTGGGGGCTCTGAGTGCTAAACTCTGGTTGAGTCCTTGCTCCATACTCTGAGCTTTTGGCTTGGGGCTGAGTCCAAGATCATCTCTGGGCATTCCTGCTCTACAACCCTGGATGTTGGGTCCAGACTCTGCCCTATGTAAGGGATCCTTAGCTGTTGACTTGGGCTCAGAGCTAAATTTGTAATCAACTCTGGGCATCTGCTCTCTACTGGCTTAGCTAGAGCTCTAAGCGCCGTCTGTAATCGCAGCCCAACCTTCTGGCCAGGATTGGGCAGTGGGAGTAGGACTGAGTCTATGATCAGCTCTGGGATAGCCTAGCTCAGAGCTGTGAGCACTAAGTCTGGACCCTGACATAATTTTCAGGAGAAGTGAAGAAACAAGACCAACCTTGAGGAACCACAGATCACAGCGATTGAGCAAAAGGCACCAAAAACATCCCTGAAATGAGAAGCTTGCTTGGGAGTCAAAAAAATAAGTGAAATGTGGTTGGCTTGAGTCTGCCCACTACTCCCCTCACTTGCCCCCTCATTTAAAATATCTGCTGAGTTAACAAATGGGTTAACTGAGGCCCAGAGAGGTTAAGTGGTCCAGGGTCACACAGATAGCACACATCTGAAGAGGGAATTTGAACTCAGGTTTTCCTGACTCTGAATCTTTATCTCCATACTATGGGAATGATTGTTCTCCAAGTTTCGTAAGCAATCCTCACTGGTAGTGGATCGTAAGCATCTTCAATGAAAGAGTGAACTCAGATGCCAATCAAAAGGGATTAAAAAAAATTATCTTAAAGGCATTTCCTAACAGCATTCAGGGCAGCCAATAATATTGAAATCTTCCTCTTGGCATGGCAAAATAGTGATTTATAACATTTGTTTCTAGAAAATTTGAATGAGATGATGAGCTTACATGCAGAAATATCTCAGGCTTAAAGATTGCATGTTCATTCTGTCCAGTCTTTAATGATATCCACAAGCCTCCCTTTGAGAGCACTGGGTAACAACAAAACCACTCATTAACACTTCATTGTGCACTTTTTGCCCGTGATTCTGCTGACACCCTTTCACTTGATTCAAACCTTTTGCTTCCCAATAGTTCTGAATTCCACCCAAAACAATGTCTCCTTGGAAGACCCATGTGCCAGTGGTTTCTGGCAGACAGAAAAATCAGCATGGGTTGTCTGACAACAGTATTTTCTCCAAGGCAATGCCATTAAATCACAACCACATTTTAGCATAAAATATTCCACATGTTTTTATGCAGCAACCTTCTGGGAAGGGTACTCTGTAATTTAATATTGTGTTTTGGGATGTATAGAAGACCTTAGATTTCCAGGACCTAAAATGTATATGTAGTAGTATTCAATGTATTTTGTGACTTGACTACACATACTGTGGTATGATGAAAAACCCCCACTCATCTATATATTTGCTTTGCAAAATGGAAATGACATGTGGACTTTCCCTTATAATTTAAGGCCCACATAAATATTCTTGCTTATTTTTTTCCTCTTAAGTGAAACTTACTCTGAAAAGTTAAACAAATTTAATGCCTGCCACTCCCAAATTGCTGCATCGGCAACTTAGAGGTTCTGTGAGAGTGGAAATTATTCAGCTTTTCAAGGTGTGAAGCCCTTAAGCGTGCCACAGAAGGGTTTTCCCTACAATTTTCAGAATCATATCAATATGAGTATGACTAATTATGCAACAACTGTGCAAGGTTCTTTGGACCCAAAGTCTGTGGTATTGGAGAATACTTTCAATAAGTGGTCATTTCCTTTCTCTGTCAAAGTTAATGTCAAATTAGAAATAGTGATGTTTTGGCAGTAGTGCCAACTCCTTATCAACCATGGCAATAGAGAAGAAGGAAAGGTGATCATGGGTTATTGAAGCTGACAGATAATTCCACAATCCTATTGTAGCCCTTATTTACATCTGCCCTGCCAGATCTTAAACCAGAACTAATGACAAGCAGACACAGTAATTAAGTTTCATGTCCTTTGATTTCATCCGTCTGGCCTGGGTAGAATGGGTATCTATGGTGATGAACTGGGCAAAACTCAAGTCTCCAGAGAAAAAGAATGAAGGGAACTACGACCAATGAGTGGAACAAATTTACATATACTAGTCAATAAATTTATATATCCTAACCAATAGTAAATAGAAGTCAAATGATACACAGAATGGATGAGGTCTCCTGATTGGGGAGGGGGAGAGGGAGATGAGAAAGATGAAGGGAGAAGGAAGGAGAAGGAAGAGAGACAGAAACAGACTGATCTTGAACAATGGAAAGTTTCCTAAAGAGAGAAATTTAGACTTAAAGCAAGGGTAGGGTAGATATATATTGCTCATGTGGATTATATGTCTTTCCACATGTGTCTGTCTAAGTGAAACTCACAAAGAGGCATGAATATATATCTCTGAAATTTTGCCCATGCAATTCCAAGGGATATTTTGATTCCTACCAGGAAGAGAGCAGGAGATTGGGACCATGAAGCTGGCCTACTCTGCCCTCCTTAGCAAAGGGATACTTCTAAATATTGGCAGGTCAATATGTAGGATAAATTGGAGACAATTTTAGATTAAATATTAGGGAGGTCCAGGAAAAGCATCTTGCAGAAGTTGGGACTTTAGTGGAGAATTGAAGGAAGCCAGGAAAATAAGGAGGAATAGATTAGAAGGGAGACTGTTTGAAGCATCAAGAAAAGCTACTGAAAATACCCCAAGTCAGGAGATATAGTGTCTTGCATGAGAAACAGTGAGGATGTCAGTGTCCCTGGATCTCAGGATCAGCGAACAGGAGTAAAAAGTAAGAAGATTGGAAAGGCAAGAAGGAATTATGCTGTAAAAAGCTTTAAAAAAGCATGCAGAGAATCTTATATTTGATCATGGAGGTGATAAAGTCACTAGATATGACTGAAAAGTTGAAAGGCATGGTTAAATCTGTGCTTTAGGAAATTCAGTTAGAGAGGATGAGACAAGTTAGAAGGGGAACATAGAATCCAACAGTCAATAGGCCAGGGGTGATATGAACAGGGCTATGACCCGGGTGGTTGCAGTGTCAGAGGACAGAAAGTAACATATACAAGAGATGTTTGTTCTTGTTCAATCTTTTTTCAATTATGTCTGACACATCATGAGCCCATTTGGGGTTTTCTTGGCAAAGATACTGGATTGCCATGTCATTTCCTTCTCTAGCTCATTTTACAGATGAGGAACATGAGGCAAACCGGGTTAAAATGACTTGCCCAGGGTCACACAGCTAATATGTATCTGAGACCAAATTTGAACTCAGGAAGATGGGTCTTCCTGATTCCTAATGGGAAACTCTGTACACTATGGAGCCACTAAACTTCCACAAGAGATGTCACAAAGGTAAAACTGGCAGACTATTTAATAAATTGAACATGGGGGATGTTAGGAATGGGGGATGATAAGGAACTGAGGATGACAAGTAGGCTTTAAATATGGATGACTGTAAAAATGCTGAACTCCTCCAAAGTAATAGTGTAGTTCCAAGATGAGATATTTAGGGTGAGGAGGGAGAGAATTATTTTATCTTTGGATATGTTTGTTATTTGTTGAGTTTAAGATGTCTATGAGATATCCAGTTCCATATAGCCTACAGGAAGTTCAAAAGGTTAGAGCTGAACAAATACACATGAGAATCATCTGCATCAAAATGATCATTGAATCCACTGGAATTAATGAAGTGATAGGATGGAGGGAGAAGAGAAAAGGGCCCAGGAAAGAATAACATTAGGGTCCCCACCAGTCGTCACTTGGATGAAGATCCAGCAAAGAAAACTGAGGAATGGTCAGACAAGTAGGGGAAGAACCTGGAGAGAGCAGTGCCACAATCACCTAGAGAAGTGAGATCAAAGAAAAGAAAGTAATCCATGTCAAAACTGCAAAGAGGTCAAGTAGGATAAAGATAAGAAAGGGCCATTGGATTTGGCATTTAGGAAGTTTGTGGTAACTGGAGAGGTCAGTGTTCATTGAAGAAATAATTTTTACGTTCAAATCATTTTTCATGATCACTATTATGTAATGGAGAAAGAGTGTGCTAAATCATATGTAGAAGATTGGCTCATTTCTCATCAAGTACCAGTGATAAAAAGTTATCACAAATATTGAGTAGCAAATAAATTTTTTATATCCTAGCCAGTTGCAAACAGAAATCAGACATTACCCAGAAAGAATGAGCTCTCTTGATTTTGGGGGTGGTGGAGGATGGAGAGGGGGAAAAATGAAGAAGAGAAAAGACAAGAAAAAGAAAGATAGGAACTGAATGATCTTAATCAAGGGAAGATTCCCTGAAGTCTCAAACTCTGACCAGCCCTGGTCAACTTGGGTCAATAGTCCAGTAGGAGTAATTATTCTTTCCACCAATAAGGAAAGATACACAAATGCATAGGATTGAGCCCTGAGTTACATCAGGAAACACTTACTGATTAACACTGGCCCCATGAAGAATGGGCCACGTTTGGGAAGTAGTGGATTCACCTTCACTGGAGATTTTTCAAACAAAGTCTAGATGCCCATTTGTCAGCTATGTGGTCGAGGGAATTTCTTTTCAATAAAATGTGAGTTCTTTGAGATCAGAGATTATAGATTCTCTTTTTTAATCCCAAGAATTTAGCACTATGGGGGCAGAACCAAGATGGTGGAGTATATTCTAGTACTTCCCCTACAGCCCACAAAATACCAGTGAAAATGACTCTCAACAAATTCTAGAGCAGCAGAAGTGACAGAACAACAGAGTGAAAGAGATTTCCAGGCAAAGGTAACCTGGAAGTCCAACAGGAAAGGTCTATCCCATGGGACCCTGAGCAGAGTGGAGCCCAGCCCTGGTTGTGTGGTATGCAGAGGGACAGGACATGAACAGACCTCCAGGGAAGAATTCCCAGCAGGGAGGGTCCCAGATCCCTCAACCTCAACAAGTGCCAAAGAAAACTTCAAAGGTCAGTGTGGGAGGGCTTTCCCAGCTGGGCAAGAGGGGAGCAGGGTCCCCCCAGCACTGGCCCCAGGTGGTGGCAGAGGTGGCAGCAGTAGCAGCAGTAGGCAGTAGGAGGCTACAGTGGCTATGGAAGTGGCTGGGTCCATTGTCCAGGCAACTCAGTTTAAAGCCTCTGGGGGAAGTGAGCTGCTGATCTGAACCTCAGCCCTCAGTGGTGGCCCCGCTCCTACTCAAAGGCACTGGGGGAGTTGAGCAGTTGATCTGAATCTCAGCTTTAAGCCTGGTACTGGGGGGAGGAGGAGCACTAGGACCCTCCTCTTGACAAAGGATTCAGAAGTCAAGTAACTAGCTGGGAAAATGCCCCCCAAAAGGGAAAAAAATAAGACTACAAAAGATTACTTTCTTGGTGAACAGATGTCTCCTTCCATCCTTTCAGATGAAGAAGAACAAGGAATACTGTCAGAGGAAGTCAAGGCATCTGCCTCCAGTACCTCCAAAATGAATATGAAATGGGCTCAGGCCAGAGAAGAGCTTGAAAAGCAAGTCAGCAGCTTGCTAAAGAAGAATCAAAAAAATATTGAGGAAGATAACACCTTTAAAAATAGTCTAACTCAACTGGAAAAAGAGGTCTATGTGGAAATACAATCAGGATAACACAGGATCTGGCAGTTTCTACATTAAGGGATCAAAGGACTTGGAATATGATATTCCAGAAGTCAAAGGAACTAGAATTAAAACCAAGAATCACCTACCCAGCAAAATTAAGTATGATACTTCAAGGGAATAAATGGTCATTCAATGATATAGAGGACTTTCAAGGATACCTGATGAGAAGACCAGAACTGAGAAAATTTGGCTTTCAAACACAAGAATCAAGGGAAGCATGAAAAGGTAAACAGGAAAGAGAAATCACAAAGGACTTTCTAAAGCTGAACTGTTTACATTCCTACATGGAAAGGTAACGTTTGTAACTCTTGAGACTTTTCTCAGTATTTGGGTAGGTAGAGGGATTATACACACACACACACACACACACACACACACACACACACACAGTACAGGTTGAGTTGAATCAGAAGAGATGATATCCATAAAAAAGTAAAACAAAATTAAGGGGTGAGAGAGGAAAATATTGGGAGGAGAAAGGGAGAAATGGAATGGGGCAGGCTGTCACTCATAAAAGAGAAAAGAAAAATTTTGTTCAGTGGAGGAGAAAAGGGAGGAGGTGAGAGGGGGAAAGTAAAGCTTACTCTCTTCACATTATGACTTAAGGAGGGAATAACATGCTAACTAAATTTGGTATGAAAATCTATCTCACACTACAGGAAAGCAGGTGAGAAGGGGACAAGTGGGGTGTGGGGGATGATAGAAGGGCAAATGGGAGAAGGGAGTAACTAGAAGTAAACACTTTTGCGAAGGCACAAGGTCAAATGAGAGAATAAAAAAGGGGGGACAGAGTAGGATAGAGAGCAATATAGTTAGTATTACACAATATGATTATTTTAGACATCTTTTGCAAGTTGACACATATATAGTATGTACTGAATTGCTTGCCTTCTCAATGGGGAAGGGTGGGGAATGAGGAAGGGAGAGAAGTTGGAATTCAAAGTAGTAGAAAAGAATGTTGAGAATTGTTATTGCATATAACTGGGAAATAAGAAACACAGGATAGAAGTCTATCCTGCCCTACAAGAAAAGAGAGAAGATGAGGATAAGGGAAGGATGGGGTGTGATAGAAGGGAGGGCACATTGAGGGAAGGGGTAATCAGAATGCAAGGTGTTATGGGGTGGAGGGAGGGGAGAGATGGGGAGAAAAATTAGAACTCAAAATTTTGTGGAAATGAATGTTGAAATCTAAAAATAAATAAATAAAACTATTAAAAAAAATAAAACCCTTCCTATTCTTCTGGAGGGAAAAAGAAATTAGCACTACATCAGACACATAGGAAGTTCTTAATAAATGCTTATTTACTGACTGAGAGATTTGTTCTTCAGTTATTTCAATCATGGCTAACTCTTTATAACCTCATTTAGGGTTTTCTTGGCAAAGATACTAGAGTGGGTTTCCATTTTCTTCTCTAGCTCATTTTACAAAAGAGACAACTGAGACAAACAGGGTTGAGGACTTGCCCAAGATCACACAACTAATAAGTGTCTGAAGCCAGATTTGAACTCAGGAAGATGAGTCTTCATGACTCCAGGCCCATCATTCTATCCACTGAATCACCTGGTTGCCCACATTGAGATATATATAGGTTGGACTAGATGTCACCTGAGGTCCCTCCCATATCAGAAAATTTACAATTCTGTGGAGAGGATGAGCAAAAGACTGTGATAGTTCAACAGATAGTTTCTTAGCTCCCAAACAATCTAGTTTTCCAGACCTAGACTATTGTTTTTTATAATATATATATACATACACATGCTGCATACATATATATGCATATATGTATGTACCTGTATGTGCATATGTGTATATGTACATAAATATATACACATATATGGTCACTATATATATATATGTGTGTATATACTTCAATTTTATTATTAAAAAAAAGTTTCAGGGATCTCACTGCCCCCTATCCTGAATTTATGTCTCCATTCCTTTTCCTTTTCTATAATAAAGGAATGCCCTCACAATTTACCTAAATCTGAGATTCTATAAGATTTTAATTTCTTTAGATCCTAGTCGAAACAGTGATATTTTGATGAAAAATTACCGTGAGGACAGGAAGGATTGTATGTGTACACACATACAATGTATGTATGTTTAATCAATGTTGTTTTCCTACCATCATTTCCAGCTAAGACCAGCTGTAATTGACCACTTTAATTCACTGAACTAAAACTACTCATTTTACACAGTGTATTAAGTAGTAGCAATTTCCTTTATTGACCTGATTCCTGCCTCTGGGGTACTTTTTTAAAGCACATCACAGAAAGTATCACTTCACCTTAGAATATCTGGCTAGAATGTTCCTATATATTTATAATTTCATATCCATGTAAGGCAGTGGAACAAAGCAGAAAACTGGCCTGGCTCTGAGGAGACCTGGGTTCATTATAGCTTGGTACTCAGAATCACAGTCCTATAGGTGGAAGGCCATCTTTAGAGGCCATCTAGTCTAACCAGCTCAATTTTCAAATGAGGAAACTGAGGCACAGAACAGTTAAGTGACTTGCCCATGGTCACTGAGGTAGAAAGTGATTGATTGTCCTCAGATTTCTTTTCTGACTTTAGATACAATATTTTCCCTCTACACCAAAGGCCATCATGTGGGAAAAGGATTTTACTTATTTAGTTTGGCCCCAGAAGTAAAAACTAGAAACAAAGTGTGAGTGGGAGGAAATGGCATGAATATAGATTTAGGCTTGATGTGAGGAAGACTACCTAATTCCTGTAGTGATTCCAGAGGACAGTGGGTTGCCACATTGGTAGGCTCTCTAGCATCAAAGGCTTGATACTCCAAACAACTATAAAATGGCATCCTAAAATAAATCCTGGAATAGCAGAAGCAGCAAAAAGATGGAGAAAAAAATCTTTGAGCCGAAGTAACTTGGAAGATCAGCAAGAAAGGTCTGGGTAAAGGAGGAGCATGGTCCAGGACAGGAGTCATCCTAGCAAGCCAGCAGCAAGTTCCACCTCAGCAAAACAGTGGATATCATGAGCTCCAGTGCAGTGGAGTAGGCAAATGTCAGGACCCTCCACATGCCTCAGCATAGCCAGGGGAATAGGCAGACTACAGCTCTGAGAATCACCATGTGCTTCAACTTAGCCTTTGTCAAATAGGCAGTCTCCACTGGCCAAATTTTCACTTGCTTCAGCATAGCCCTGGGGAAATACAGAAACACCCCACTGGCCTCAGCACAAATCAGACACCAGCACTAGGACCTCAACGCAGCATCAAGTAAGCCATCAGACTTCAGCAGTGCCAGTCAGCCCCCACCCCACTCCCTCAGTGCAGCACCAAACCCTATGGGTCTTAGGACAACATCAGTGCAGCACCTGGTAACAGCCCAGTTTGCAGCCCCTGGCGCAAGAAGTCTGAGATAGTGCCCCTTATACTCCAGGAACAGAGATCAAATTTAAAAAAGAAAAAGGCCAAAAACGATGAGCAAATAACAACAACATCAACAATGAATCTAACTATAGAGACAGTGCCCCTTCCATCCCAGGAGAGGAGATCAAATTTAAAAGAAAGGAAAAAGGTCAAAAAAGATGAGCAAAAACAGACTATAGAAAGTTATTGTGGTGACAGGGAAGGCCAAGATACAAACTCAGAGGAAGAAAACAATGTCAAAACAGCTATGGGCAAAACCCCAAGAAAAATGGGAAGTGGTCTCAAGCCCAGAAAGAACCCATTGAAGAGCTCAAAAAGGAGCTTAAAAATCATGTAAGAAAAATGGGAGGCAGGACAGGATGGAGGGAAAGACAGTCTTACACAACATGACTGTTATGGAAGTCATTTGCAAAACTACACATATATACCCTATATTGAATTGCCTGCCTTCTCAGTGGGGATGGGTGAGGAGGGAGGAACGAAGAGAAGTTGGAATTCAAAGTTTTAGGAATAAATGTTGAGAACTATTTTTGCATACAACTGGGAAATAAGAAATACAGGTAATGGGGTATAGAAATTTATCTTGCCCTACAGGACAAAAGAGAAGATGGGGATAAGGGAAGGAAAGGATGTTAGAAGGGAGGGCATATTGGTGGAAAGGGTAATCAGAATGGTTGGTGTTTTGGGGTGGGGGAAAGGGAGAGATGGGGAGAAAATTTGGAACTCAAAATTTTGTGGAAGTGAATGTTGAAAACTTAAAAATGATAAATAAAAAAAATCATGTAAGAGAGGCAGAAGAAAAATTAGGAAAAGAAATGAGAATGATGTAAGAGGATTATGAAAAAAGAGTCAACAGCTTGAAAAAAAAACCAACTCCTTAAAAAGTACAATTGGCCAAATAGAAAAAAGAAAGTACAAAAGCTACCTGAGGAAAACATCTCCTTAAATGTTATAATTTATCAAGTGGAAGTTAATGACTGTATGAGACAACAAGAATCAAACAAATTCAAAAGAAATAAAAAATAGAAGAAAATGTAAAATATCTCATTGGAAAAATAACTGACCTGGAAAATTGAGTCAGGAGAGATAATCTCAGAGTAATTGAATTACCAGAAAGCCAAAATCAAAAGGTCAACCTGGACACCATCTTTCAAGAAATCATCAAGGATAACTGCTCTGATATTCTGGAAGCAAAGTGCAAGATAGGCATTGAAAGAATCTACAGATTCAAAACTAAAACTCCAAGGAATATTATAGTCAAATTATAGTACTATCATGTCAAGATAAAAATGCTGCAAGTGGCCAGAAAGAAACAATTCAAATATCTGGGAGTCATAATCAAGATTACACAGGACTTAGCAGCTGCAGGACTAGATGTCATAGCACTGCAGGACTAGATGTCATAGAACATGATATTCCAGAAGTAAAAGGAGGTAGGAGTATAATCAAGAATTACCTACATGGTAAAATTAAATATCATACTTCAATGCGGGGAAATGGTCATTCAATGAAATAGAAGGGTTTCAAGATTTAATAATGAGAAAACCAAAATTGAACAAAATATTTGACCTACTATACCAAGACCCAAGAGAAGCCTGGAAAGGGGGAAAACTATAATGAACTCAATGGAGTTGAACTTCTTATATCCCTACATGGAAAGATGATACATTTTATAATTCTAAAAAATGGCACCAATAATAGTACAGCTAGAAGGAATATATATAAACAGAGGGTGTGGGTATAAGGTGAATTTGAGGGAATGACATAAAAGTAATTAAAAGATGTGAAAGAGGAGTACACTGGGTGCAGATGAAGGGAGAGGTTGAATGGGATAAATTATTTTGCATGAAAAGGCACAAAAAACCTGTTACAGTGGAGGGAAGGACTGGCAGAAGAGAGGGTAGACTCAGGGAGGTGGTAGACAGAAGCAAAACACTGTCAAGGATGTAAAGGGTGAAAGAAGAGAGACAAAAAACAGGAGGAAAAATAGGATGGAGGGAAATTCACATTTAGTGATCTTAGCTGTGAATGGGGTAAATTCTTCCATAAAACAGAAGTGGATAGCATAGCATAGAAGATTTTTTAAAAAATGTTGTTTACAATAGCCATGCTAGAAGCAGAGAGACACACACAGAGTAAAGGTAAGGAACTGGAGCAGAATCTACTATGCTTCAGTTGAAGTAAAAAAAAAAAAAGCAGAGATAGCAATCCTAATCTCAGACAAAGTAAAAGCAAAAAAATAGACAATTAAAAGAGATAAGGACAGAAATTATATCACGCTAAAAGGTACCATAGACAATGAAGTAATGTATGCACCAAGTGGTATAGCATACAAATCCTTAAAGCTGAAGTTAAGTGAGTTACAGGTTCATGATCAAACAAGAGATAGAGAGCATTATGAAATATAAAATAGATCATTTTGTTATATTAAATTAAAAAGCTTTTGCACAAACAAAACCAATGCAACCAATTAGACAGCAAGTAGAAAGCTGGGAAACAATTTTTACAGCAAGTGTCTCTGATAAAGGTCTCATTTCTCAAATATATAGAGAACTGAGTCAAATTTATAAGAATATAAGCCATTCCCTAGCTGATAAATAGTCAAAGGATATGAACAGGAAGTTTTCAGATGAGAAAATCAAAGCTATCTATATCCATATGAAGAAGTACTCTAAATCACTTTTGGTTAGAGAAATGCAAATTAAAGCAACTCTTAGACTCTACCTCACTCCAATTAAATTGGTAAATATGACAGAAAATGGCAAATGATCAGTGTTGGATAGGATGTGGGAAAATTGGGACATTAATTCACTGTCAGTGGAATTGTGAACTGATCCAACCATTCTGGAGGGCAATTTGGAACTCTGCCCAAAGGACAACCAAATTGTGCTTACCTTTAGATCCAGCAATATCACTACTGGGTCTATAGTCCAAGATCATTAAAAAAGGGAAAAGGTCGTGCAAAAATATTTATAGCAGCCCTTTTTGTGGTGGCACAATATTGGAAACTGGAGGGTGGCCATCATTTGGGGAATGACTGAATAAATTCTGGTATTTGAATGTAATGGAATACTATTATGCAATAAGGAATGATGAACAGGCAGATTTCAGAAAAACCTGGAAAGACTTGTACAAATTGATGCAAAGTGAAATTAGCAGAATCAAGAAAACATTGTACACAGTATCAGCAACATTGTGTGATGATCAGCTATGAGTGACTCAGTTCTCAGCAACACAGTGATCCAAGATAAATACAGAGTACTCATGAAGGAAAATGCTTTCCACATCCAGATAAAGAACTGATGGACTCTGAATGCACGTTAAAGCATAATTTTTCACTTTATTCTTTTTCATGGATTTTTTCCTTTTGATCTGTTTCTTCTTTCACATCTGTGACTAATGTGGAAATATGTTTCACATGTATAATAAATATAAAATTCTCTACTATTTTAGGAAGGAGGAGGGAGGAAAAAATTTGGAACTCAAAACCTTGTAAAAATGAATACTAAAAATTGTCTTGACATGTGATTGGGGAAAAAATGCTATTATTAAAAAAAGACTGGATGATCACTTCCTACCTTTTTTTCATTGACTGGACTAGTCAATCACTGAGGTTCTGCCACCTATGAAAGACAATATTTGCCATGACCATGAATAACTTTGTGGCTCTTTCATTGCTCTCTAAATGTAAGCCATTGACGTTACTTTGCCCCTCCCCTTTCATTAATGAGTTGTGTGACCTGGAACAAGTCATTGAAACTTGACACTGGGGCAGTGGGAGTCAGTACCTCAGTTTCCTCATCTGGTAATCAAGGAGGATAATTCTTGTCCTGCCAGACTTCGTAGGTTATTGTGAGGTGCAGAGAAAATGTATGGGAGAAGATATTAATGTAGTTAAAACTAAATATTCAGCATTGACGAAGAGGAAGGAAGGGTAGGGATGGAGGAGGACTTAAAGTCAGATTAAAGAGATAAAGAAAAATGTTCTTTAGCCTTCTACCAAAGAAATGAACTGTCTCTTTCTCCCCCTCTTGCCCAGGGATCATCATCATCACATTTATCTAGCTTTTTAAGATTTGCAGAGTGTTATATAAATATCTTATTTTATCCTCACAGAAACCCTGGGAGGTATCTCTATTTTATAGTTGAGGAAACGGAGGCAGACAGGTTAATCTTAGCAAAGCCTCTTATTAGCAAGGGAGTTGATGGGAAGTTTCATTTTCCCAGTTGGAAGAAGGGATTGAATGCTTATAGAAAAGGAACACAGAGAAATTCCTGGAATTTACTATTTGTCTGAATGTATCTGATGGTGGTACTATGGGACACACTATAGGATATGGTAAAGTTATCCTTTTCCTCCACTCTCTTCTCTGTCTCAACATTGCCTATCCAAATGGTACCACCACCTTTGAGATTTTTCTGCTCTGTTTATACCTTGTTTAATTGTTGTCCGTATTTTGATAACGGTTTTTTCTTCCAGGTAAAGAAAAGCTTTTTTTTCTGTTTGCTATAATAGAATGGATATAGAAAGGAAGGGAGAAGCAAAAGGGAACCTGAGACCAATTACTTTATGCTTCACTTGGAGTCTGTAATAACCTCTCTCTGACTGAACAGGGTGACTTCATTGGTTTCTGTGAAAAGAAGCCTAACCCAATTTACTTACTAGAAAGTGTGAATATAGCCCTATAAATTCTTTTAGATGAGAAGCCAAGGAAAAAACAATAAACATACTAAAGACAGTTGGAATCCCCTCAAAAAGTGAAGGGAAGGAAATAGCAGATAAAAGACCATCCTATAGCAGTGACAGAAAGTTTTTTGCTGCCTTTGCAACATCCTTCAAATATACTCCCTTCTTTCCTCTGATCCAACCACCACCATGGTAAAGACCTTCACCCTTAATGCCTGGACTACTGCAGCAGAGGGCTGTTGGGCTCCCTGCCTTTCCCTCCTCTGGTACATCCTCCACTCAGCTTTCAGTTTTTCTTGAAGTGAAAGTCTAACCATGTCACTACCACTCTTACTCAATATACTCCCTATTAGCTCCATCATCAAATGTAAAATCTTTGGCTTTTAAAACTTTTCACAACTTAGCTTCATCCTACTTTACAGTCTTCTTATACATTTTTCCCTTATTACATTGTCCTCTTCAGTCTTCCTCATACAAGACACTCATACATTTTCATTGACTGTTCCCTATTCCTGAAACTTCCCCCCTCCTCATCTTTGCCTTTTGGTTTCCCTGCCTTCCTTCAAATCTCAACTAAATTCCCACCTTCTGCAAAAAACCTTTCCCAGACTCCCTTAATGCCTTTATATTAGTGTCTTCCCTCTGAGATTATCTCCCATTTATCCTGAATTTATCTTGTTTGAACATGGTTGTTTGCATATCATCTCCCCCATTAGGCTGTGAATTCCTTAAGAGCAGCAGCTGGTTTGGGCTTTCTTTGTATCTCTAGCATTTGGCACTATGCCTGGCACACAATAGATGCTTAATAAATGTGTGTTCATTGGTTGACTTTCACCTGAACACAAATGAGCATTTCAAGGAGGCAGTGGAAGACCCAAAATAATTGAAAAGGAATTTCAGAATTTTTACTGTATGGGAAAAGAAAGAGTACAGCATCCTTGCCATAGATTACTAAAAATAGAGCAGGTTGTGAACTTCTTGAAGGCAGGGATGGTCTTTTTATTAATTGTATTCCCTGTGCTTAGTACAGTGCCTGGTAAATAATAGGTGATTAATAAATGTTTATTGGATTGGATAAAAAAAGATTTTGAATTAAAGTTAATTCACTTAAAAAAAACAAAATCATTAATTTTTGAATATAAAACAAAAAAAAATCAAATCTGGATGGACTAGGGTACCTGGCACATTTTACTGTTTTCAGTCAGGTTGATGAGCTCATAGATCTATTTCAGTCTTTGCTAGACCTAAGTTGTATGTTCATGTCAACAACCAAATAAGAAAATTGAAACTCATTTGAATTTCAAGTGGTAGAGGAGCAAAGTCTGGGGGTCCATTTTTGGAAGTTTAGTAATCCAAACTTCAATGAAAATTATGTCATTGAAATGGGTACTTGAGTCAGTTAAATTCAATTCAACAAGTATTTTACAAATACAAAAAAACTAGTTTCTGGCATCAAGGACCTTACATTTTAATGGAAGGAAATAATATGTGCATACAAAGTAATTTAAAGAGCAAGGGCACAGGTTTAATAGGAAGGGAAGTTGTATTTGTTAATAGAACAGGGGATTCAGAGGACACGATGGCAGTGTAGAGAGGGACGTTGGAGGCACAGGGCCAACATGGATGGGTATAAAGGAACAAGGAGCAATAGTCAGCTAAGAAAGATTTAGTTCATACAGCCTACATCTCAGAAGTACAGTGATACTGAGTGGAGTTACAGGGCATTAAATTGTCAGATCCTCCACATTCACAAGGGTAATGTTGATAATCTAATCAACTAATTAGATACTGCCTCTTTGCCTACACTACCTTAATAGCTGAGGAGATTGAATATGTATATGTGATGGGGAGTGAGGGGTAGAGGGGGAAAGCTCTATACATAAGTAACTACAGAATAGATGTCCAGTCTCTGGTCCTACTTGATGGGCCAAAGCTGGGGTTGATGAGATCCTACAGCTAGGTTGATTATAGAGGAATTAGACTTCTTTGAGTTACCTTCCACTCACTGCCAAGTCAGCTCAACACAAAGATTTTCTCTAAAGGCTCAGGTCACATCCCACTACCCTGTGCAATTTTCATCCCTCTCTTCTTACAAATGCTTCCCAGGAAGTCTAAGTCAAAAGGTTCCTTCTCCTAGTTCTCTTGACATTAAATGAGTATAGAACATCTTGTAGTTACCACTGATTCCCACTACATGAACGGTCTATATCCCTTTCTCATCATGATATATTTGATAATATGTATATATGGGTGTATGTATATATATGTATGTGTGTGTATATATACACACATATATTTATATACATATATGTACATTACTACTACTTGCCTGCATTTCTCCATTGCCAATGTTACAATATATTGATATCTACCATATATCTTTCCATTGCCCTTTGGGTAAACTACTTTTTGATTGCTTGAGAATTATGATATTCTGTGTTTCAAACTATATAGTATCACAGGAGAAATATTGATGTTATAAAACTTTCTTGCAGGAAAAAATTTGGAGTCATTAAAAACACAGCACAATTTCCCACATGCAATCCAGCTGGCTCATTTTCTCCTACTCAATCCTGGATCCAGTTTGTTGGCCATAGATGATGGAAATGGGCGAGAGGTCTCCATCCCTTCCACTCCCCCCTGTCCCTTGTCCCTTCCCTTACCCCATTCCTGAACTGGATCTTTTTCTTTAGAGCAGTCAGTTTTCTTGAGTTTTCATGGATGGAATGAATAAATGGACTCTTTTCCCTGACAACCCTTCCTTTTCACACAGGTACCTCCTTCCAAACTATCCACTCAGTTCTTTGGAATAAATTATTTTACTTAAATTTTCAGAAAGGCTATTTAGCTATTATTACTGAGAACTGAATGTGAACATCCTGATTACTTAGACCACTTCTACCCTTCGAAACAATAGTTGAAGGATATACAGATGATTGTTTTCAAGCTGATATGGCAACCTTGGCATATGTTGCATTAGTTTTCCATAGCATTCAATTTGGAGATAATTGTGTATGGAAATGTCTTAGTTCCCAAGCATGCTAAAGAGCCCTATAGAATTCCATTAAAATTGAAAGTGGTAGCAAAATAAGGGCTTTCTAGATCTGTGCACACTCTTCAGCACATCTGCAGATAATTAGTTAAAGGTTTGTTCAGAGGGAGAGAAAATACACAATTCCTTTGGCTGTGCCTTTCACTGGAACCATTAATCTCGCGGGAAGAGTCTGGCAGCAAAAGTATTTTTCGGGAAATGATTCCTTCATTTTCTTTGACTTTATATGAAGGGTGCCAGGGCTCTCAGCAGATCGTTTTTTCAAAGGCAATGATGACAGGGAATCCAGCCATGGCCTCCATTGAGAATATGTCATTTAGGGACATAGCTGGCAGTGAATGAGAACCTTGTGCCTTATTTTCCACATTAAAAAGGTGTGGCATCATTATAGCAAATATGTCAAAGAATCAAGGGAGCTACATCTCATTTCCCCTTTTAGTTGGATTTTTTTTTTGCTAGAGATGACAACATCAGATTTTTCAATTCAATTCAGGAAACATTTATTAAATGTCCACTAAGAACCAAAGACTCCTCTAAGGTCTGCTCTGGTGCCTGAGCACTGCTAGGAAAGGATTCAGCTTTTCCAAACTCTGTCGGTCCATCAAGCCAGAAAGGCTAAGAGTCTTCCATGGACCACCCTAAGTCTAGAGAGGCTTTCCAGAAAGCTGGACATGACAGCCTACCTTTATTGTTACTATTGGTTTGAAATAATTCATTAAACAATCTTTTAAGGAATGGAGATATCCAGACTTCCTAAATGAAGGAGCTGGACTTTAAGGACCTGGGTCCTTAAAGTATTCACAAATGGGCAAGAACTGGGCAAGACTTGCTGTTCAAAAAGCTACTTTCCAAGCTCTTCCAAGGTAGGGATAATGACTGAAACTTTTGCTTAACTTGCTTAGAAACAGATTTTGCACATGGTAGCTACTTAAGAAACAGTAAAAATATGAAGAACAATTGTACAATTATTTGCAAAATGCTTTATATATGTATCTTATTTTACCCTAGGAACTAACCACTGGGGCAGGTGCTATAAGTATTAGCCTATACCCCATTTTGTAGATTAGGAAACTGAGTTTAACAGAGACTAAGTAAATTGTTCACATAGTTAGCAGGTTACACAACAGTAAGTACAATGAAGGACTGAGTGGTAGGAACCCCATCCTGCTGCCAAACCACACGGGAAGGTTTGGAGAGATTGCTTCTGGAAGCATGCAATAACATGTAATAGAAAGTCCTAATCTCCTACCTCATGCTATGAGCAATTATTCTCTGACTCGTTTCAGTCTGTGATTCACATAAGGAAGAAACACATTTTTTGATTGGTTGCTGAATCAGAACTGTGGCAGCATACAAAAGACTCCTATGGGGACAATTCAGTCCTTTTTCTTTCCTAGTGTCAATCAAAGGTGATGAGCTGCTAGGGACCTATGGGTGATGGGTGGGCCTTTGGACTTCTCTCACACAGAGCCACTCAGAGCCTGACTGCTGCTCAGAGAGGTATCATTAGCAACCATAGCCTCCCTACCCCAGTCAACAAAAATCCTGAGCACATATGACCCTATTTTTGCTTCTGAACCTTTCTGGTCTATTCTTTTCTGCTCTAGATGAAAGAAGATTGAGAACAGAGTGGAGTGGAACAACCATCTGAACTGCAAAAAAAGTCAGAAGGAATCAGTGAGAGGAGTCCATTTCAGAGCTCACAGATAGATAAATCCAGTCTACCAGCAGAGCCCAAGGAGTGACTGGGACCCAGCATGGTAGTAGACTGGCCCAGCAACCAAGACTGATTCATCCATTCATTCATCTCCATTCAGAAATGGACTTGGTAGGGAAACTGCTTTAAGCTTGAGCACGTTCTTCCTCGGAGACCAAGGTAACACAGGCAAAATTGTGCCTTTGAGTTTTGGGAAAAATATTTTGTAAGTTCTGTTCTTCCTCCATCATCTTAGTAAATGCTATTGTCATTCAGGTTTTTTTTTTCAGACAGGTCTGACTCTTTGTGACCCATTGGGTAGCTTTCTTGGCAAAGATACTGAAGTAATTTGCTATTTTCTTTTTTTATTATTATTGTATTTATTTATTTATTTTTAGGTTTCAACATTCATTTCCACAAAATTTTGAGTTCCAATTTTTCTCCCCATCTCTCCCCTCCCTCCACCCCATAATACCTTGCATTGTGATTACCCCTTCCCTCAATGTATCCTCCCTTCTATCACATCCCATCCTTCCTTTATCCCCATCTTCTCTCTTTCCTTGTAGGGCAAGATCAATTTCTATAGTCGATTACCTGTGTTTCTTATTTCCCAGTTATATGCAATAATAGTTTGCAACATTCATTTCTAATACTTTGAATTCCAACTTCTCTCTCTCCCTCCCTCCCTCCCTCTCTCCCTATCCCTCCTGAGAAGGCAAGCATTCAATACAGGCTATATATGTGTCATTTTGCAAAAGACTTCCATAATAATCATATTGTGTAATACTACCTATATTGCCCTCTATCCTACCCTGTCCCTGCTTTTTGTTATTCTCTCATTTGACCTTGTCTCTTCGCAAAAGTGTTTACTTCTAGTTACTCCCTTCTTCCATTTGCCCTCCCTTCTATCATCCCCTTCACTCCACTTGTCCCCTCCTCCCCTACTTTCCTGTAGTGTAAGATAGATTTTCATACCAAATTTAGTGAGCATGTTATTCCCTCCTTAAGCCATATGTGAAGAGGGTAAGCTTCACTTTTCCCCTCTCACCTTCTCCCCTTTCTCCTCCATTGAACAAGATCTTTCTTATCTTTTATGAGTTATAGCCAGCTCCATTCCATTTCTCCCTTTCTCCTCCCAATATTTTCCTCTCTCACCCCTTAATTTTTATTTTATTTTTTATGGATATCATCCCTTCTGATTAAACTCAACCTGTACTCTCTGTCTATATATACGTGTATGTGTGTCTATGTGTATAATCCCTTCACCTACCCAAATACTGAGAAAATTCTCAAGAGTTACAAATATTATCTTTCCATGTAGGAATGTAAACAGTTCAGCTTTAGAAAATCCTTTATAATTTCTCTTTCCTGTTTACCTTTTCATGCTTCTCTTGATTCTTATGTTTGAAAGTCAAATTTTCTCTTCAGTTCTGGTCTTTTCATCAGGTATCCTTGAAAGTCTTCTATATCATTGAATGATCATTTATCCCCTTGAAGTATTATACTTAATTTTGCTGGGTAGATGATTCTTGGTTTTAATCCTAGTTCTTTTGACATCTAGAATATCCTACTCCAAGAGCTTTGATTCCTTAATGTAGAAACTGCCAGATCCTGTGTTATCCTGATTGTATTTCCACAATACTCGAATTGCTTCTTTCTAGCTGCTTGCAATATTTTCAACTTGACCTGGGAACTCTGAAATTTGGCCACAATATTCCTAGGAGTTTCTCTTTTTGGGTCTCTTTCAGGAGGTGATCAGTGGACTCTTCAAATACTTATTTTGCCCTCTGGTTCTAGAATATCAGTGCAGTTTTCCTTGATAATTTCGTGGAAGATAATGTCTAGGCTCTTTATTTTGATCATGGCTTTCAGGTAGTCTAATAATTTTTAAATTGTCTCTCCTGGATCTATTTTCCAGGTCAGTTGTTTTTCCAATGAGATGTTTCACGTTATCTTCTATTTTATCAATCTTTTGGTTTTGTTTTGAAACTTCTTGGTTTATTTCATAGTCATTAGCTTTCCTGAACTCAATTCTCTCTTTAAAAAACTATTTTGTTCAGTGAGCTTTTGACCCTTCTGTTCCATTTGGCTAATTCTGCTTTTTAAAGCTTCCTTCTCCTCAATGGCTTTTTAGACCTCTTTTTCCAGTTAAATTAGCCTATTTTTAAAGGTGTTATTTTCCTCAACATTTTTTTTTGATTCTTCTTTAGGAAGCTGCTGATTTGCTTTTCAAGCTCTTCCCTGAGCCCATTTCACATTCATTTTGGAGGTACTGGAGGCAGAAGCCTTGACTTCCTCTGACAGTATACCTTGTTCTTCTTCATCTGAAAGGATGGAAGGAGACATCTGTTCACCAAGAAAGTAATCTTCTGTGGTCTTATTTTTTTCCCTTTTTTGGGGCATTTTCCCAGCTAGTTACTTGACTTCTGAATCCTTTGTCAAGAGGAGGGTCCTAGTGCTCCTTCTCCCCCCAGTCCATGCTTAAGGCTGAGATTCAGATCAACTGCTCAACTCCCCCAGGGTCTTTGAGTAGAGGTAGGGCCACCACTGAGGGCTGAGGTTCAGATCAGCAGCTCACTTCCCCCAGAGGCTTTAAACTGAGCTTCCTGGACAATGGACCCAGGTTGCTTCCACAGCCACTGTGCTGCCTGCCACCTGCTTCTGCTGCTGCCTGAAGCCAGTGCTGGAGGGACCCTACTCCCCTCTTACCCAACTGGGAAAGCCCTTTCACACTGACTTTTGAAGTTTTCTTTGGCACTTATGGGTTGAGGGATCTGGGACCCTCCCTCCTGGGAATTCTGCCCTGGAAGTCTGTTCAGGTCCTGTTCCTGCCAGTGCCACATGGCCAGGGCTGATCTCTGCTCTGCTCAGCATCCCATGAGACAGACCTTTCCTGGTGGCCTTCCAGGTTACCTTTGGCTGGAAACCTCTTTCGGTCTGTTGTTCTGTGGCTTCTGCTGCTCTAGAATTTGTTGAGAGTCATTTTTTACAGGCATTTTGTGGGCTGTGGGGGAAGCACTACCATATATGAGTCTTTCTACTCTGCCATCTTGACTCAACCCCCACTCTTGGCTCCATCCCCTCTTGGCTCCTTCCCTGCTATTTTCTTCTCCAACTCATTTTACAGTTGAGGGGGCTGAGGAGAACAAGGTTAAGTGACTGGATTTGAACTCAGATCTTCCTGACTCCAGACCCATTGCACTATCATCCACTGTACCACCTAACTGGCCCATCTTAGTAAATATCCCTTTGTAAAAGCTAATTGATGTTAATTGGTTAAATGAAAGTGGGGCACTGATCACTGGAGGGTATCAATGATATAAGATAGATACTAACTGTAAGTGGAAATTGATATTAGGAGAGAACACACCAGAAAAGGGGCTTGAGCCAATAGCATTGAGAAAGATACCCCCAAACCTCCAGAGGTATCCCTAGAACTTTGAGTCAGTCAATAAACATTTCTTAAGTGCCTACTATGTGCCAGACACTATGAGTGGGAGATATAGCTAGCCTTGTTCCGGGTGACTTCTTTGATAGTGAGGGGTACCCCAAGAGCTTACAAGATCTATATAAAAACCCAAGGCAAGATATGAGCCAAACTCTTCATGATTCTAAGTACAGCATTCTTTTAATGTAGTAATAAAACACATAGAACTTCTCTTACAGGACTACTATGAAGTTCAAATGCATGGAAAATGCTTTGCAATCCATAGCTACCTAAATCCAGCTATCATCATCATCGTCATCATCAAAAAGATGGATCTTGAAACATAAACCAAAGGGAGTCAAAATAGAGGGGGAAGAGATGAATATCCATAAAGAATATTGTATTGTGAAATTTTAAATAAAATATTAGCAAAGAGTCTACAGTAACATATCACAAAGATCATATACTATCAATAGGTTAGATTTCTATCAAGAATGCAGAGCTGGTTCAATATTCAATAGATATAATTGACCATATTAATAATAAGAAAAACAAATGATTGTATGATATATCATGATGATTATATCCCTGGAGGCAGAAAAAGCTTTTGACAAAATATAACACCCACTTCTGTTCAAAACACTAGAAAACATAGGAATAAGATCTTTTCTTAACATTGTAAGAAGTATGTACCTAAAATCACGTTGGTTTCTTTCATGTCTCAGCTAAAATCCCACTTTCTAGGAGAAACTTTTCTACTTTAATCTTGTAGCCTTTCCTTTGACCTTACTCCCACTTTATCCTGCATGTACTCTGTCTGCACATAAATGTTTGCACGTTGTCTCTATCAGTAGACTGCGAGCACCTTAAAGAAAGGACTATCTTCTATCTGTCTTTGTATCTCCTGAACCTAATACAGAGCCAGTGCACATAGTAGGCAATTAATAGATGCTAGTTGGCTCACTGGCTGACTGATTAATCAAGAATGGTTTTTCCAATGAGATTCACATCTATGTAAATGTCAGCTGCCATTATTATTAGTGTAAAGTAAATGGATAGTGAAGTACATCTATCCTACTTCAAAAAAAAAAGACCATTTTCAACATATCAGCACAATAATTGATTGCATGTGCAAACCTATGTCAGAGACTCTCTCCTGACATGAAGGGCCCATCTAAACTTTGGAATATCTCACCTTTCAGGCTTTAGAATCTCTAGCATCCTTCCAGGAGTAAGGCACCAAATGGCATTATAGACATATAAATACATTTTTTTAAAAAATTAATAAAAGAGACAGGAGTGCATTCAAGCCACTGTATAGGACATGCTAATCAACTCCCTTATGGTTCACTTACCACCCCTGTGACCTTTCACCCCTAGACCAAAACACACTCCTTGGCCACTGCTTCCTTGTATGTATAAAATTATCCCTTCCACATAGCAAATTCTCCCATCAAGGTTTTAATAGATACAGGGTAGTCATAAGAAATTAAATGGGAATTTTGCAGAAGCTGAAGACAACATGCTAAGGCCAACAGGCAATATAGCATCTATGAACAAATACATAACCTAAATTTTACAAAAAAATGTATGGCAAAAGTATCCCATAAAAGAAAAAGAAACAAATTCAGACTTCTCTCATATAAAGGGAAGGCTGAAAAGTGTGTTTTCCAGATTGTGGGAATACTGCAGCCCAAGCCCCCAAGATATGGAAAGGAATAACTGTAGTCTTGTCCATTAGAAGACAAGCTGCTCATCAGTGTGTCCCTCTCCTACCAATCATGGCCAGTTATTGCCTTAATATGATCTAACTGCCCCAATATCATTTAACCAATTACCATTTATTTATTAACCAATTATCCAATTATCATTTAGCTTTTGCAAAGGGATATTTTCAAAGCTCACAGGTCATAATTAATTCAAATGTAATCAATCAATAAGTAAGAATTAAATGCCTACTATGTGTCAGGCAGTGTGTTAAGCACTATGGATCTGAAATGAGACAAAAGTCAGTGCCTGCCCATGAGAATTTATACTCCAATGGGGAAAGACAATGCAAATAAATATATACAAGGCAAGTTATCTTCTGAATAAATAGGAAGTAAATAAAACAGGGAAAGGATGGGAGTTCAGAGGGCTTGGAGAAGACTTCCTGTGGAAGGTGAAATTTTCATTGGTAAAGGAAGAGTCCAGTAGTCAGAGCAGAGAAGGGAGAGCATTTCAAGCAAAGTGAACAGTCAGAGAAAATGCCTGAAGTCAAGAGATGGAATGTTTTATTCAGGTAACAGCCAGGAGGCCAGTGTCGCTGGATCCAAGAATACATGTCAAGGAAAAAAGCATAAGAAAACTGGAAAGCAGGACAGGTGAATGTTGTGAAAGGCTTTGAATGACAAAAAGAACATTTTGCATTAGCTCCTAGAGGCAATGGAAGTTGTGGTGATGGTCAGACCTTTGTGCTGTAAGAATTGTTGAGCACAGTCATCATAGAATAACAGGGAAAGATTTGCATGAAATAATGAAGAGTGAAATCAGCAGAACCAATATTGGGTAGAGTAGCAGCAATATTGTTTTTAAGAAAGACTTTGAGTGAATAAGTTATTTTGATCGTTATAAATACTCCAATTAACTACATGTTCTGTTTTGGACATGTTGAGTTTAAGATATCTGCTAAGCTTCCAGTTTGAGATGTCTGAAAGGCAGTTGGAGACACAAGATTGGAAGTACGAAGGGAGCCTGAGGCAGGAAAAGCAGATCTTAGCATTTACACTTTTGAAATTGGCAAAACTGTAGCCATTGTTTTGTTGATTGTCTAGACTTAAGAATGTGATAGAAAAAATGTTAATGCATTTATCCCTTCCATATACAGGATGATTGAGGGGAGGAGGGAGGGAAATATCTTCATGCCAGAGAAGAAATCTCAATTTTTTCTTTTTTTCTTTTATGAGGTATCTTATTATAAAATCTGGGTTGATATGATTCAGTACTATACATATATTTTAATATTCTGAGTTTTTAAACCTTTTCTGTATCATCTGCTGGCCTTTGCGGATTCTCTACAGCTTCCACAAAACTCCCCAAAATTCCCATTTAATTTCGTATGCTGATCCACAATATATCAAAACTGCAAAGGAAAAAGCAGGGTGGAAGGGCTGCGGGAGAGTTGGTTGTTTAACATTTTACCAGCATACCCTTGCTTACAACAAAACAAAGTAACAAGTATTATTTCTCTCTTATAGATGAGGAAACGAAGAGAGGATAATTGACTTACCCTTGGTCACACAACCAGGAAGCGTGAACTGAATCTGGGTCTTCCTAATTAAAAAACTAATATTATATCTATCACACCACACCACAAGGGGCAACATATTATAGACACATGAGCTCTTAGGTGCTTGAGTAAATGCAGCCATTTGATTAAAAAGAACTTCTGTAGTTTTGGAACACAGTAAAATAAGTTGATTTTTTTTTTTAACCAAAGGACTATTGGATAAGTGTTTACAATCGGAGTGAGAAGACAAGACATAGCTGGCAGGAGCTGACTCTTTGCCTCTCACTTCCTTGATTTTTGGTGTGTTCACCAGGTACATCAGATTTCCAGAATCAGTTAACTCTTAACATGCTGAGTCATTTGGCAGCAGGTCGGTTACTCCTGCAAATTAGAGGGTTTGGGTGATGTGAGGAATGCCTATTCACATAGTGTATGTAAGTGCACCTCTTCAGATTAGGGTGTGTGGTCCTCTGAACCACTCTCTCCTAAAAGTGAACTGTTGTACTATACCTGAGGTTGAGGGGAAACCACAGGACTGGAAGGAGAGGAAGCCCAGAGCCGTGAATGATTCAGCCTGAGCCTTTGCAGGAGCTTGTCAGAGGAGAATGTGTAAAAAATGCTGCTTAACAAAAAATGGGGTTTTTTTTAATCTTTCTTTCCCCTTTCCCCTGAGTTTTTCAGATACAATATATTGTTTATAAAATTGCGACATTGTTTTTTGGTTGGAAAAAATATGAAACAGCTGTGTTGATGCCTTCCTCAGTCCTACATAGGCGGAGCAATTTAATAATGAAGTTATTTCTAAACAAAGCAAAACTTTAATCGTCTATGGGCCTCTCCTCTTTTGGGGGGGGGGAGTTATACCCTCCCCTGAGCTTCCACTTGGAGAAAAGGCATCAAATGAAACATCCCTTATTCTCCAAAATTAGCCGTCTTGTTTCATCCTGAGGACCTTCTTCTCCACCTCCTTTTATGTGTTGATCTCCTCCATCAGAATGTACGCTCGTTAAGAAGGGAGCCTGATTTGCCTTTTTCTTGCCTGTTTTGTCTATTAATTAATTAATTAATTAATTTTTAGTTTTCAACATTCAATTCCTCAGGCTTTTCAGCTGTAAATTTTCCCCACCTTCCTCCCCTTTCCCCAAGACAGCATGCAATCTTCTATAGGTTCTACATATACATTCATACTAAACACATTTTCACATTAGTCATGATATGTAGAAGAATTAGAACCAATGGGAGGAGCCACGAGAAAGAAGAAACAAAACAAAACAAAAAAGAAAATAGTCTGCTTCCATCTGCATTCAGTCTCCATATTTCTTTCTATGAATGTGGATGGTATTTTCCTTCATGAGCCTTTTGGAGTTGTCTTAGAACCTTGCATTGCTGAGAAGAGTCAAGTCTATTGAAGTCAGTCATCAAATAATGTGACCATAACTGTGTACAGTCTTCTCCTGGTTCTGCTCACTTCACTCAGCATCAGTTCATATAAGTGATTCCAGGTTTTTCTGAAGTCAGCCTGCTCATCATTTCTTGTAGCACAGTACTATTACATTACACATTCCTATACCACAACTTGTTCAGTCGTTTCCCAATGGATGGACATGCCCTCAATTTCTAATTCTTTGCCACTTCAAAAAGAACTGCTGTAAATATTTTTGTCAATGTCAATCCTTTTCCCATTTTTATGAACTCTTTGGGATACAACCCTAGAAGTGGTATTGCTGGGTCTTTCTTGACTTTTATCCCCAGTATTTATCCATAGAGCTTGGGACTTAGTAAGTGCTTCATAAATGCTTATTTTCTAAATGAACTCAAAGGCACAGGGGGAAGGATGGGGTTTGAGTGTCCCTGAATATTTTGGTTAAAAGTCTTTTTTTTCTTCTGTTCTTATACTCAGACTTGAACTTCACTTTAAAATGTATGAGTTTATTTTCTGCCTGGAAATGGGCTAGACTTACAAAATCTTTTTGGTGATTCTCTCATAGAGCCTCAGAACGCTATGATGAAAGAATGAATGAATGAACGAATGAATGAGTAAATGGATGAGAAAAATTAAGGGCTAGGTATTCAGATACAAGAGTCAAGATCATTTCTGCCCTCAAGGATCATACATTCTAATATGGAGAGACAACACACATAGGAGAGTGACGGCTAAGAGGGCTATTTTGGTTTGGAAAGTTAGGGATGATTAATGAATTGAGAGTAGAGTGACAACTTTCCAGTAACAAAAAAAAAAAGAATTGATTCATGGTTCTACAATTTTACAGGGGCATAGAAAGGGTCAAAGTGGGCTGGATTTGCCCCTGGGGAGCTGATGAAAAGATAGCTAAACTGAAAGAGCTGGAGCCATCTAATTCTTGTGACACTGTGTATTGCTCCAACTGGACCTTAGGCCTCAGGACAGGAGATCTTACCTTGGAATACAAAATGAAAAAGCAAAGATTGTACCTGCCCTGAAGGCCCCTAAATTCTGATGGGGGAGATGATATTAAAAGGCGTAGGTGACCTAGAAGGGTAAGGACCAGTGAATGTGGTTCTGAAAATTACAAAAGTAGAAAAGAGAAAGTGGGGAGGGATGGTAGACATAGGCGGCTATGGCTCATCCAGCAACAATGGCAGAGTTAACTGAATAATGGCCGACTTGAACATGGTTCATGATGTCACAACTTGATGTGGTAGTAATAGTAGGGGTGCTATACAGATACTATCTCTCATTCACCAAGTAGAAACTATAACTCGTAACCCCCTGAATTTCTAACTAGAGAGCCAATTGACTACATGCAAATATATAAGGTCAGTTATTCTATCCCACTACTAATGAAACATTCATTTCTTGATTATCCAGACCACTGAAAGGAAACATTAAGGTGTGGGTTCAGCAGAGTGGGGCCTGATACTGAAGCCAGATTGCAATGCTTCGACCTTTTGGGGTGTAATGGGAAAAGCCTGTGATGGCTTCCTTCTCTTCATTTGCCATCACAGATGCTGCTGCTTACTGGACCGCTCTCACAACCTCTCCCTCTTCCCTTCCACAGTCTCTTTCCAAAAGTCCTCGTTGTTATTATAGTTCAGTCACTCTTTATTTTGGGAGTGAGATTTCTTGGCAAAGATTCTGGAGTGGTTTGCCATTTCCATTTCCAGATCATTTTACAAATGAGGAAACTGAGATAAATAGTTAGGTGACTTGCCTAGGGTCATACAGCTAGTATCTGAGGCTGGAGTTGAACTTACAAAGATGAATCTTCCTGATTCTGGCTTAGCTGTCCTCCAAAATCCCTGCTTGGTAAGAACTCTACTTCAGGGTTGGATTTTGTGATAGCCTTAGTCTCTCCCAGGGTCAAAGGAGAGCAACCTGTCTCTTAAAGACCAGCCCTGCTTTTGTTCTTGGTCAGGGCACAATGACTCAGGGACTTCCTATTCCTTGGGAAGAATTCAGTATCTCACTGGTATCTGGGCTTATTTATCCTTTGAAGAGGTCTCATCACTTGGTATCTGGAGTTACTAATATAAAACATTTTACAAACCTTAAAAGGGTACATGATATCAGTTGCTATTATTTAAAAAAAAATGGCTTTGTATTTATTTTGTATATGCTTATTTATATGTGAGAATTTACCTCATGGGTAAGTCAAGGTTACATGTACATGTTACTCTCCGAAGAGATTGTAAGTTTCTTGAGAGCAGGAATTATTCTGTTTATTTTTGCATTCACAGAGCCTAGCACATAGTAGACACTTAATAATGCTTATGGACTGGCTGGACTGCTGCTACTATTTCTATTCTTACCACCTCTCTGGACCTCTTCCATAAAATGAAGGGGTTAGATGAGATGCTCTAAGGCACTTATCAACTCCTAATCTTGTGATTAGACTGAGAACAAGGATTATCTTTTGGCCTTTTTTGTACATCCCCAGTATTCAGCACAGTGCCTGGCACCTAGGTGGGAGCTTAATAAAATTTATGACCTGTGAAATCTTCCTGGCAGAATTTCATTTTGCCCAACTGATTCAACTGGTTTAGGTTACTCCTTTTAGGCTACTCCCTATATGCATCTTCTTCCCCCTCACTTTCCACCCTCAAACACATCTAGGGATAATTGGCAAATAACTGTACACTGACATAGAACAGATCCTCTACCATACCCACTGGAATAGTTATCTGAATATTGAAATGTCAGCAGATTATTTTGACTATTTGTCCCAAAACTTTTGCTCTACTTGGTTATTTCCAGAATATTGTTTTGAGAAAAAATTGAATGAAATCTAATTGTTATGTTTAAGCATTCCTAAAAAGGTCTGAAAACAATGAACACTTTTCCTGGGAAAAAATGACCTAGGAAGCACTACATTTTTTTTTTTTTTGCTGATAAAACTATCTTCATTTGGGGGAATCAGTGTTAAAGATCAAAGGAGCCAGAGCAGCACATGTTTATTATGTGACTAAGTGGATGAAACTCAACAGCTCTTGAAAGGATTTTTTAAAATCGTATTTACTTTATGTATTATTTACATTTTAATTTATATATTATTCATTTATGCATATTTTATTTTTATATATAATATATAATAATATATAAAAATATATCATATTATTTTATCCAATTACATATAAAAACAATGTTAATATTTTTTCAATTTTTGATTTTCAAATTCTCTCCCTCTCCCATCTCCCCCTTATTGAGAAGGCAAGCAATTTGACATAGGTTATACATGTGTAGTCATGCAAAACACATTTCCATGTAAGTCATTCTGTGAAAGAAAACACAGACAAAAAAATAAAAAAAAATAAAGTAAATAAAAAGTATCTTTGATCAGATTTCAGGCTCTACCAGTTCTCTTGAAAGAATTTAATAGCTCAATCTGGTCTATGTCAAGGACAGTGGTACACAAACTGCCAGAGAATGGAAGGAAATAAACACATCAGGATGAAATTCAAATTAACAAATCTTTATGATGGAACTTTTTGAATAAGGCTTTTAAATTGGCCAAAATTATAAAGCTCTCTGAGATTTCCTGTATTACTTTATTGGATCCACACACCAACCCTCTATTATTAACCCTGTGTGTTTCTCTGTCTCTCTCTCTCTCTCTCTCTGTTATTTTCCTCTCTGTCTCTGTTTGTCTCTCAGCAGTGTCTAGGGATGAAGGACTCATTTACTCAATGAATGGCATAATGCAGTAACTGGGAAAGGGCCTGAGACTACCTTCCCTTTCCTCTTAGGCACCAAGGTTCCAAATGCCCAGCTTGGGGTTTTGGTCTTGTTTGTCTTTTTCACTTTTACATACCTGAAGTGGAGTCTAGGACCTGGGAGCTCAAGCCTTGGAGCCAAGATCACAAGCTAAATGCTGATATTAACCTAGTTGGGAGTTGATGAGAAGCCAGCATCCAGGGACATGTGCCCAATGGGGCTTTGGACTTGAAACTGAGACCAAAGCTATTTAGAGTCTCTGATCCCCAGAGGCTAAAAGAGTTCTGGAGATAAGACAACGCCCTCAATTAACAAGCATTTACCAAAAACCTTACTAAAGTAGCAGACACTGTGCTAGGCACAGAGGATACAAATTTCAAAATCAGATAGTCATAGGATCATAGGTTTGGAGTTGGAACATTGGAGGTTATTGAGTCCAACCCTCTCATTTTCCAAAAGAGGAAATTGAGGCACCGAGAAGTCAAAGAATTTATATTTTTAGATTGGACTTGGGGGCAGGAAGACCATAGTTGACATTCTACCTCTAACAGTAAGGCATGATCCCTGGCAAGGAATTTGATTTCTCTCTCTAAAAAAAAAAAGACCATTCTCTAAAATGACATTAATAATACACATCTCACTGATCTTGAGGTTAAGAAAGAGAAACTTTAAACACATAAAGTAATTTACACTCTGAAGTACTTTGTAAATTTGGAAAACTCCCATTGTAGAAACTCTAGTGAAGGCAGGTTGCAACCAGTCTTACCCAGAGTCCCCTCTATAGTGTAAAAAAGGTCATGCTGACTCTAATTTCCCCTCTGCAGCCCCCAGCCCTGTCCAAGACACCATGCTGCCTGCTGTCAGGCAACTGTAGACTCTGATTGGCTGCTGTTGGGTTTAATGTTTTATAACATGACAGTGAGGCTCTCTTGAATATTAAACTATAACGTTCTCTCCAGTGTAGGACATAGTTACTTAACTTTCTTAAATTGCTGATTGTGTTGAGGCAAATTGACAAAGTAGTTCCATTTCCCTATGATATTGCTGAAATGTGTGATACCAGCTGCAGACATAAACTTTGCATCCTTTTTTCTGCCACCTCTAAGACTTCAAGAAGCATGTATATTAAATCATTTTTCTGTCATGTCTGACTCTTCGTGACCCCTTTTGGGATTTCCTTGGCAAAGATACTGGAATGGTTTGCCGTTTCCTTCTCCAACTCATTTTACAAATGAGGAAACTGAAGCAAACAGGATTAAGTCATTTGCCCAGGGTGATACAGCCAGAAAGTATCCGAGGTCACCCTTGCATTCAGATCTTCTTCACTCCAGGTCCAGTGCTCCCTCTGCTACACCACCTAGTAACACCAAGAGGCATGACAGGAGTGGAAAATCAAAATCTCTTTTGGCATGACAGGAGACCCCCTTATGGGAGCCTTCACTCCCACCATTAAACCCATTAAGTGTGTTTGTGGAAGTATTCAAGCACTGGGAAATAGTGGGACATTTAAGGAAAACAAAAGCCAAATGTTCTTAATGGGAACTTGCAGGCAACATTGCAGAACTTGCAATGGGGACTCCTACACTGTCCCTTTCCTTTGGCCCAGGGCTTTGTTGGGACTAATAGAAATGAGATGCCACATTTAGGCAGCTCTCCCTGGTAGTTGGCAAAATATCTCTGAAATGTTAGTTAGATGACCCTAGAAAGGTGTTAGTTCCTTTTTTTCTGCCCACCTTTGGGAATCTAAGATACAGATGCAAAGCAAAATTGTAAGTATATCTGCTAAGTTTCTGTTACCCAAAAGTTGCTCTGTGTGCTCACGCTGGTGAAGAATGATTGCAAAGCTGTGCTTCTGTGAACGCCAATAGCATGAAAATCATGGCCATCCATTATGGCTAATTCAGTGGTAAATAACATATGGGGAAAGCACAAATCACTAATCACTATGATTTACAGCCTTAAGAAGTCAGGTGCCCTTTGAAACATGAGAAGGAAATGGACTGTTTTTCATTACATCCTCACTTAAGTAGATGTAAGGAAATGAATAAATCTTTACTTGGTTGACGATGGAGATATCACCCCCATGACTTCATGATGTCAGATGGAATATCAGATCTCAGCCCAAGCAAATCATAGAAAAACAGCTAAAGCGTCAGCCAAATAATATGCGTTGAATTTGAGAAGGGAGAGGATCTGACTTTGCTGCCGAAATCAGACAGACCCAGCCACTAGGCCTGCGGTGATGTTAATGTTCTTAAAACTCAGAATGTGAGATGAGTTTCCATGAACAAATGTCATAAGAATTTCAGACATATGCATTCATTTTCAAGTCCCTATGATGTGTCATGAAGCGAACAGAAACTAGAGCCTGGATGCTAGACACCATTGAGGCTGAAACTCTACAAGCATGAAATAGAGAACAATAAAAAATATGTCTCATAGAACTAAACGTATATAGTGTGAGAACCATGGTCCAGCCAAGACAGCAGTTTTCTTAAGCTTTGAAAAATACTTGGCAGTATTAGGGATTTAACTATTAATGGAAAGTATACATGACCTTTAATATTTATGAAACATATAAACCCCAGGAGGTACAGAAATTTGCCACTGGTCTTTCAGTAAAAATGGATGACTGGATTCAGCAAAACAATCATTTCATCCTTTTTGAGTGGAGATATATAGGATTTTTTGCACGCTTATTTTCTTGGAACCATCATGGCATTTAATTTGGACCATGCAATTTAGGAATGATTGAATGTGTTCTGGGAAATAAATATTTTACTGATATGACCATCACTATCACCATTACCAGTGTTCATGACCATCCATCTTTGACCGTCATTATCCATTTTCCACAGTAACAGTAGCAGTAGCAGCAAACATTTAACAAGCAATGACTATACAAAAATTGCTATACCAAGAGGAGGAAGGAGAGGTTCCTCTGTCCTTCCAAGAGGATGAGGAAGTCCATAACATATGGACTTGTACATGAGAAGAAACCTACTATAAAATTCTGTTTGGCTTTATAAACTCTTCATTACCTGACCCCTTCCCACCTTTCCATAAATCCAATTCAAGCATGAGTCAGGACATCATCCCATGATGTCATTGGTTGACCCTCTTTGAAAACAAAGGGAAAATAACAGTTTAGCTACCTTCCCTCTATTCTACAATCCAGCAACATGGATCTACTTGGGGTCCTCGGAACATGACACTGCATCTCCCAATTCCTTGCCTGTTTACTGACTGCCATTTTTACTTGTACGTTTCTCCCTTCTCACCTCAGCTTCCTGGATTTCCTGACTTCCTTCAAGATTCATCCCAAATCCTGTCTTCTGCAAGGGGCTCTTGTGAATTCCCTGAGCTCCTAGTGCCTATCCTCCTGGCTTCGCTGGTTTCCTCCAAGTCTCAGCTAAAATCCCACCTTCTACAAGAAAGCCTTTCCTGATTCTGATACCTCTTTATTCTAGTGCTTTTTTTCTGTTGACTATCTCTAATTTATCACGGGTGCCTACCCTTGTTTGTTCATAGTTGTTTGAATGTTTGTTACCCATTAAACTGTGTGTTCTTTGAGGGAAGAGACTGTCTTTTGCTTTCATTTGTATCTCTAGTGTTTAACACAGTGTTTGTCACATAGTAGGTGCTTAATAAATGTGTATTGATTCCTTGCCAGCCACTGTTCCAAATGCTGGGGAGACAAGTAGAAAGAATGAAACAATTCCTGCTGGCAAGAGATTTACAGTCTTAGGGAAATTGGATTTCTACTTAAGACCTCTCAGAAAACAGCTGAGAATAATTTACATTTGCATTAGGACTTTGACAGGAATCTTATGGGATCATAGGTCAAGACCTAGAAGAAGCCTCTGCGGCCACATTCTCTAACCCCCTTATTTTACTTACGAGAAAACTGAATCCCAAGAAGGTGAAGGGTCTTTCTTAAGGTTGTATAGGTCATATCGGAAGTAGAATTTGAACTTTATTTTTAAGAAGAGAATAACGGATATACTGACCTCCTTGAATTGTTGTGAGGCTAAAATGAGGTGATATCTAGAAAGTGCTTTGTAAACCTTAAGGTGCACTATAACTGCTAGCGATGAGGACGATGAGGATGATGAGGATGAAGATGAGGATGTAGTTCAGGACTGGAAAATGTCTGGAGGGACAGAAACCTTATCTTGAAAGTATGAGTTGGTTTTGTTTTTCTTACAGTGAGGGAAAAGAATATCATAATATATTAACAAGATTTATTCATATGAGGAAATCCAGGAACTGAAAGGGGTAAGTACGGTGGAGAGCTTTTGGGTGAGGTTCAGTGGAAAGATAAACAGAAGCAATAGTGTCATGGGAGTCTATTATGAATAGACTCCAGAGGAGGAAATGGAAGAGTCCAGGAAGCAAATGACAAATGAGAAAACAGTCAAAGAGGCCTGATAGAGTAATGATGGGGGGACCTTAATCATGCAAATAGCTACTGGAGTTTCTCTCTTGCTCTCTCTCCTTCTCTCCTTCCCTTCCCCCCTCCTTCTCTCCCTCACTCCCTCTCTCTCTTTCCCTCTTTCTATCCCTTTTTCCTTCACTGCTTCCCTCCCTCCCTCTCTCTCTCCTTCCCTTCCTACTTTCTTCCTTCCCCCCCTTTCTCTTTCCTTCCCTCTCTCCCTTCCTCCCTTCATTCCTCTCTGCCTTTCCCCTTTCCCCCTATTAATCTCTCTCATATCTGACAGATTTAAATCTTTAAAAGGCAACAGGAATGATCAGGACATAAAAAGGGGAAATATGTCTCTTTAGAAATTTGTAGAAACATATTTAGCAAAAACGTTGGGATGTGAGTGTGGGGAGACTTTTCCCCCCTAGGTTGAAGGTAAGAGTATTATGAAATAAGAAATAGAAATTGATGTGAATAGATGATAGATAACAGATATAGATGTTAGGGAGAAAGAAGAACCAGTTAACTCTTCATTTTTTTCCCTCTACTAGAGATATCTTTGGGCCCAGAAAGATAGAAGGAAACTAGTTAATTAACAAGAAGTACAAATGGATGATAAATGACTTATGCTCTAGTATTTCCAGTAATAGAGAAGTTACTAATCCCAAAAGGCAGTGTTTGTCATTTGGGAACAGTTATGTTTGCTAGAAATGCTCTCTTTACATTAAGCCTAAGCCTGTCTTTCTGTAACTTCATGAAAACATAGAATCTCTTGTGGTGATTAATCTAGTTGGTCCTTTCTTCCAGTCTGTATCTGAACAAGAATTCCTTCTACCAATTTCCAATAAGTTATTACTGATATTGTGGTTGAGGTCTACCAGTGCCCATGGTTGCCTGAATCAGCCTATTTCACCTTCTGATCATTCTAACTGTTAAAAAGATTTTTTTCCCCTTCCATTGTACTGGGTATCTGTCTCTTTGCTGTTCCATGAAGTGCTCCAAGTCTAACCCTCTGGAGCCAAGCAGACAAAGGATGGCCTTTCCCATACTTCCTCTCAGTAATGTCCTCTCTCATTCCTAGAATATTCTGCCTTCCAACCTCTGACTATTGGAGTTCCTGGCTTTCTTCAAGAGTCAGCTCAAGTTACATCTTCTCCAAGAGACCTTATTTGGTCCTCTCAGCTACTGGCATCTTCCCCTCTAAGACTGACCTTCTGTAATTATCGTTGCATTCCCCATTAGGGTCTAAACTCCTTTAAGGTAGGGACTGGTTTTTATTTTTTTATTTTCATACCCAATGCTTAGTACTATGCCTGGGGAATGGTAAGTTCTTAATAAATGCATGTTGAATGATTAAGCATCTTCATTTCTCTCCTTATACGATGTTTTCTCTGGTCTCTTCTCTAATTCGCAGGCTCATCCGCTCCTGAATGTGCTCCTAATTTTCAATGTCCTTCTAAAGATGTAACATCTAGAACTGAACATATTACTTTAGATGATGTGGGGGGGCCAGATCACAGCTGGACAGTCAGCTTCCTCATTTTTATTGTCACTCCTTCCTGGTCCATCCTGGACCTTAGACCCTCTTCTCCCTCTCTATACTCTCTGACTTGGGATTTTCCTCTGCTCCCATGGGTTCAATGATCATTTACATGCTAATGATTCTTAGACTGAAATATTCAGCTCATAACTCTCTGCTGAGTTTAGGACATCTCAGACTCAACATAATTGAAACAGAACTCGTTACCTTTTCCCCTAAATCCTCCCCACTTTTGAAATTCACCATTACTGTCAAGGGTACTAATTGCCCATTAGTCAGGCTTTATCCAATCAATCCTGTCATTTCATGAATGAAAACCTGAGGCACTGAGAGGTTAGATAACTTATCAATTCATCCAAAGTCATACAACTAACTAACTAAAAAACCATTTGGCTTCCACGGTAGACTGCTAAAAAAATGATAGTGTTAAAACAGTGTGGTAAACCATCTTCTTGACAAGAAACAGATGAAGACGATAGATGAAATGAAAAGAATTCTGATGCTAAACCATTGCCAACTGAAGTTTAACTGTTTTGAAGTGGAATCTGACCAAATCCAGATTTAGTGACACAAAATAATTAAAGGAAAAGCAATAAAGATACGTAGCAGATAAGCTTTAAATTCAATGGCTGTATAACAAATCCATACAAAATTTGTTGTTGTTATTCAGTTGTTTCCCACTCTTTTTGGGGTTTTCTTGGCAAAGATAGTGGAGTGGTTTACCATTTCCTTTTCCAGTTCATTTGACAAATTGTGAAACTGAGGCAAATAGAGTGAAGTGACTTGCTTAGGGTCATATAGCTAGTAAGTATCTAGGCTAGATTTGAACTGAGAAAGATGAATCTTCCTGATTCCAAGTCTAGAGCTCTATTGATTGTGTCACCTAGCTGCCCTCCACGTAAGACCAAAGAATGCAAATGAGCAATCAGCTATATCACCATATGTGAATGGAACTGGCCTCATTTATAGCTTTGGTCTAGGGAAAGAGCAGGAAATAAGCACATGGACTTTTGGAAAGAAACATGATCCTTTTTACAGAAGTGTGCCCTACTGAGAACCCAAAAGACCAGCTGCAATTGGGCATTGTAGCCCTCATTCCACTCCTTCCTTCCTTCCCCCCTCTCCTCTTTCTCTATCAACATAGGGAATCATACCTTTACCTGTAGGTGCTCTGCCTAAAGGAATATGAATTCTGATCACTGAAACCTCACAAGATATCTTGGGGTTTATGGACTAGATTTCTTTTTTAAGGACCATGTCTTAAACCCAAATCACTGGCTCTCATTGATTGGCAAACAAAAGGTTCTAGCCCAAGTCTTATTGGTCATTGTTTGGGTTTTGATGGCTGACAGTGAGTGTAAATACAATTGTTTCTGTTTTGGCCAGAAATACTGAGGGTCTTACCTTCCCAAATGTTTTGTTTTTTTGTTTTTTTTTACTAGGTAAAAGAGGCCATTCTTTGCCTCATTTCTTACCTAGCTTTAATAACTGAATGGGTATTGCCTCATACAAACAGACTTGAGAAAGACCTCCAGTCTTCCTGATCTTGCCCCTGGACCCAAATGGCTCCCGAGGAGAAAGTGAGGCTGGTGACTTTGCACAGCTCTGCCTCTCTTAAATCCAATTCATTTGCAAGTCATGATATCTTCCCAATGTCATGGTCCTCTTTGAGAACAAAGGACAACCAACACTTGCCTCTAAGAGTCTAAAACACATCTGAAAGGGGAAGATATTTGGATCTTTTATTTTGTGAAGATGCTTGATACCAGTTATATGCTAATGTTCCCAGGGAGAAATTCTGAGTGTAGGCAAAGCCAACTGAATTCTGATATTACCCAGGAAAAACCTGGGTGGAGGCACAAGTCCCTCACAGAGTTACTTGCGAGAAACTTCTAAATATTGAACTTGGTTTAGATAAATCTAGAGATGGAGTTTGGAATCATGGGTTACATTATCACAACACATATCTTAGAGTTAGGTAATTCATTAGAAGTCTTGAGGCCATTCTCTCCATATTGCATTGGAAGTAGAAAGTAATGAAGTAGTAAAAAGCTGAATATCAGTATTTATTTAGTAAATTCAGCAAATCTGAGCTGATTCCAGATATGCTCTGATTTCATTAATAGACTTCATAGCCTAATTCAGGCTTGCCCCAGACTAAATTGCCATTCATTACCTAAATGAATGGTGCAGTGTCAGTAATTTCCTGGGAGCTAAAGGGGATTTTTTATGAGGTAACCCTGCGGATTTTTTTTTATTAGGAGACCAGGACCTTATAAACCAAGTTTTTAATGTTCAAGCTAAGATAATAGGTCAGTGGAACCAACTTGTGTTCAAATGTTTTCAATCACTGGGTAATCCGTGTCCCTTTCCCATTTTGTAATGTACAAGCATTTATGAAGTTCTTCATAGACACTGACAGTAAATATTTCACTTCTCTGTACCTTAGTTTCTTTCTCTACAAAATGAGGGAGTTGGACAATTGTGTAATAACCTTCTAACAGGATGCAGGATGAGATTTAGATTTTTAAAAGCTGTTTTTATGAGAGAAAACCAGACTCCTGGCATGTGAGGGAGGTGTCACTGCTGGGGCAAAAGGAATGCAGAATTGGGAGGCTGAGACCTCTAGGAGACTGTCTATTTCACAATTTGTCTAAGGCTAGTTCAGAATAAACCCATTTCCCCATGTTATCCATGGTAACAACTGGGTGTTCTTGGCCAAATAGTGATTCTTTATCTCTTCGCTTGGGATGACTTTGGGAGTCCTGTTCTTACATTTTGATGGACTTTATTTTACTCTGATCATTTTTTTTTTAAATCCAGAAAAATAAAACAACATTTAGGAATAAGTCAATGGAAAGGGATGACTTGGATTGCTTCCAGGAATCCTACTTTGTGTTACTATTTTTTTACCTATATGTTTGCTTAATGTCTTCCTCATTAGAATGTCTGTCCTGAAAGGACAGGGACCATCTTTTTCCTTTCTTTGTATCCTTGGTACTTATCATGGCATACCCTGGGTGCTTAATAAATGCTTATCGACTGGGTTGCTCTATTAGGCTCAAATTAAATTATACATGTAAAGTTCTTTGTAAACCTTTAAAGCATGATTTATAAAAATGTTTTTTTTTATAAAGAGAGAATGAACTTTAAATTTAGTGCTATAACTTAAAGATCATCTACTGTAACCCTCTCATTTTACAGAAGAAGAAACTCAGGCCCAGAGAGGTCAAAGCTCTTGCCCAAGGTCCCACCCAGGTAATAAGTGGCAGAAACAGCATCTGAACTTAAATTCTCTGACTACAAATCTCATACTCTTTCCTTGTCGTCAAACAGCCATCACAAGGAACTCAGCTCTCTCTAGATAGACCTGAAACAACAATCACTTTTCATTCTGGATTCTTCTCTAAGATCTCAGTGGGAGCTTTTCATGGTGCATTCCAATCTGCCAACCAACTGCTCTAAATGTCTTTATTTTTTAATCAAAGTTTTCATAGAGCTGAACATGATGAAATGTTATGGAAGTTACTAACTGGGCCCTTTCTAAGGAAATCTTATATTTAGAATTTATATTACAAACATTCTTGTCCAGACTCCAATGTTAAAAGTCAAACTTCACAAGATTTAAACCAGGAAAGAAAAAAATCAAGTTAAGCAAACTAACAAACATTTATTAAGCATTTATTCTGAACAAGGGAGACTCATCTCTAGAACATAGGGGGAAGAGGTCCTAAGACAATCACAAAATAGATTCTGTTCTCAAGGAAGTCACATTCAACTGGGAAGGAGAGATCCTCTAAAAGGATGATATGTAAATTACTGAGCAAGTCTATTTTTTTATTTTAAAAAACAATTATAATAAATTTCACAAATTATTGTAAAAATTCATTTTTAATGTATAATCACTGACTACTTCTCCCCTGAATCCTGCTCTGGATTTGCTACATGATTTTTAACAAAACCTCTACTCAGACTCCCATTCTCTTTATGCCACCCATAGAAAGAGAATATGGTCCACATATGGGCCCATGGTCTATGCACACCCCTGGTACTATCCTTACCAATAAAGCTAAGACTATAGTTTGAATTGTGATCTGATTGATACTGGAGGCAATCATCGATTTTTCCGAAGGGGAGGAGTAAATACATTCCTCTATGAAGCAAAGTATGGGAAGACTTGCCTGAATTGATGCCAAATGAAGAAAGGATATCTAGAACAACTCAATGATTATAATATTGTTAAGTGCAAACACTAAAAGATGAACGCTAAGTCACTGTAATAACTGATCTTAGAGAAAAGATACCAAAACACTCCTCTCTTCTTGGGAGAGAGGTGAGAGAATACAGGGAGAAGACAGGACTTTGCCTGGGTCACTTTGGCAATTTTTTAAATTTAACTCTTCGTTTCATTATGAGCCAGGCTTTAGTTCTGGAGCAGAGGGTAATAGGTAGGTGTGGTATAGAGAGAAAAGGCACCAATGAATTTATTTTTAAAATATCAATTCTAGACCATATTGGTGAATTCTTCATGACTCCTTCTAGAGAGATAGCCAAGTAGTACATTGGGTGAAGTGTTGATCTTGAAACCAGGAAGACCTGAGTTCAAATTTTATCTCAGAACAGAAACTTACAGGCTTCATGACCCTGGACAAATCACTTAATCTCTGTTTTCTCATTTGTAAAAGGGAGATTAAAAATAGCACTTATCTTCCAGAGTTGTTATGAGGACCAAATGAGGTGGTATTTGTAAAGTACTTGGCAAGATTCCTAGCATAGTAATGCTTTTAATAAATGCTTCTTTGCCTTTCCTCTTCCCCAATAGTTAGCGAGCTAAAATAACAGCTCAAAATGAAAGAATTTACTGAAATGGTATAGTAAGGACAGTAGCTGCAAAATATTCTATCCATAAACATGAGGTATACGCTCCCAAAATGCAGGGTTAGTGGGACTAGTGGGTACCTACTAAGAGTATACTGGTAGTTGGACATACTTATAGAACAGCTATGCAGGCAAAGTAACTCAAACCTCCAGCATTTTAGGGCCCCAATATCATTTCTCTTTTCATGGTGTCTTCCTGTTCTCCCTCTCCCTCCGGTATTATGCCTTTACTGGACAGGCTGCTAGTCTGGGATCCCAGGGGATACTGCTTTCTGAAGCTCAATTCTTGACTGCCATGACCAATTTTCTCTTGAATATATAACAGGTTCTCTTCTCTCTTACCTGAATCACACTCAAGTCTATCTTTTATTTTAACTCTAGTCTCCTATTGCATGATATGCTTTACTGAAGTAAATCATAGCTAATAGTGAGATGAAAGAGAGAAAGTCCCCTCCTCCATTGTCTTCTGATAGACACTCAAAGAGAAAGGCAAGAACTCAGATTTTCCCAGTAGTAACTCTCTTCTCTGCTGCCATAGATCCCATTCCTGAGAGCTCTCTTGTCTAGACTATCTAAAGTATCTTAATATGTTGTTAAGTGTTGTCTTCCTTTTTTATATTCTGTCATTTCATCATTGATGGGAAGTCAACTGGGGAGTCCACTTGTTAATTCTCTCCCCTATTCTTATGATAACTTCTCAAAAAGCATGTGTTCAAAGTTTCCCAGGAAATAACTGAGTTTTAAAGGAAATTAGACAATTAATGGAACTGAAAGATTCTAATAATTTTAGTCTTTTTTTGGACTTTTAAAAATTTCTATAAAATGTTTTAGCATATGAATTTGATTCTATTTTTCTTAAGTAATACTCACTTTCTCTTTAAAAAGGATTGTTTTTCTGTTTCAAATATTTTCTCCTTTTTTCAATTTCAACTTGGAAGACAAATTCTTGTCTTGATTCTCATTTTATAAATTAAGCACTTCCCTTGGCATGACATCTACACCCATATTCAGTGTGGAAAACATGCTGGCCTGGGAGTCAGGAGTCCTATGTTGTAGTCTCAGCTATTAGGCTTGGAACCTTTATTGAGCAGCATGACCTTAAGTAAGTCACTTACTCTGAATGAATCTCAACTTCCTCATCTAAAAAATTAGGATATTCAACTAGATAAAAGATTCTCCACATGGGGTCCCCAGACCTTCAAAACCTCTGTGAATAGATTTAGGAGATCTGTGAATTTTTTTAATAATTTGATAACTGCTTCTCAATATAATTGATTTCTTTTGTAATCATAACTATTTCATTTTATGCATTTAGAAACATGATTCTGAGAAGTCCGTAGGTTTTACCAGATTCCCAAGGAGGTCCACCAAAACCCTAAGTGATATGACATCAATACACCTCATACTTTCAGTATGAAATTCAGTAGTTCAACGACTCTAAATTGAATTTCTAGGCCCAGAGAAATTGCAAGCAGAACTTGCAATCAGAGCAATAAATCTTATGCTGGTAATAGTTGAGGACTGGTAGGAAGTAGGAGAGGCAAACGAGATGGGAAAATATCCTGATGTTCCAAAAAAGGAAAACAATTAATTCTGAAATGGATAGACAAAAATCCTAGAATGCAAATGTAAGGGAGTGATCCTCAAGAGCCCAGGACCTAATCCTGTGCACCTCAGAAAAGAAGCCCTGCAATGAGACACTTAACTATTAAAGATTTGGCCACAACAGGTGATTTCCCATATAATAATGGTAACAAATGTTAATGACTAACATTTATATAACACTTACTATATGCTAGATACTGTGCTAAGCACTATCCAAATTCTATCCATATATGAGTTACAAATTTGTCTCTTGAGTGAAAGGATATATTAGCATAAAGAATGAAATAATAGCATCAGGGTAACCTTTAAAAATCAGGTCACTGGGTCCCAGAAAGAGACTTGAAAAGGAACACAGATGCTAAGGATCCTGGGGTTTCTAGGGCCACTCCCCTGGACATGGTTACATGGGTGATCCTGAGCACTATGAACCAGCTTAAATGCAATAGCCAAATATTAAAACTTTCACCCTTTTTATGATAGGATAGCTAGAATGTAGTTCAGAGCACTGCTATACATATGTTGAGAGAGAGTTTGGTATTGTGGTAGAGAGGGCACTGGACTTGTAGTCAGGAGGAGGTAGGTTCAATGCTACCTCAAACAGTTTCTAGCTACATTACCTCATCTGTAAAATTGAGGGGTTGGACTTGATGACCTACTAACAATGCCTTCCACTTCTAAACCTGTGATCCTATATTATAGTTGGATTTCAGAAAGACATTTTAGAAAGTTCATATTAGACTTGTGGACAAAGTTGAAGAATGTAGGTTGAGAGATAGTCCATTTGGGTGGATGGAGTTTGAACTTATCAAACAAACATATGTCCAAATTGGATGGGTCAAAGTTGATCTAGAAGCAGGTTTCTGCCAGATTGCCACAGAGCTGTCTTCACATCTGCTGGCTTCAACATCCTTGTCACAGAATATAAAAGTTGGAAGTACTCTCAGAGGTCGTCCAGTACAACCCATGGTGGAACAAGAATTTCACACTATGATATCCCCAACTAGTGGTTATCTGCCTTTGTTTGAAGACCTTCATGGAGAGGGAACCCAACAATCCCCCAGCAGTCCTCTGAATGATTTGAGATAATTCTTTGTCAGGAAGTGCAAACGTAGGATCATGAGAAAAATTTAACTCTCCTTTATTGAAAAACTAAATCTAGTCATCCATCATTTATGTCATAAATTCATATAAAACTATATACAAATATGTGTAAGAAATTTGATGAATGCTTGCAAAATTGCATGGGGCTATCATTTATATAGCATTTTTAAAATATCTTTATCACGATGACAAGTATGTGCTTGTATAACAACAACCCTGGGAGATAGGGGCTATTACCATCTCCATTTTACACACAAGGCAGCAGAGATGAACAGGTAAAGTCACTTGTTCAGGTTCACACAGCTAGTTAAGTGCATGAAGCTGGATCTGAACTCAGTTCTCCATTCCAGGTCCATAGCTTTATTCACAACACTACCTGGATGCCATAGTGCGTTGTTGATTGTATTATTTTTATGGAGAAAGATTTGCCATCCTTACCACAGCCTTTCTGCTGAATGAACCATCTTATTGATTTAGTCACTTAATAAGCATTTATTAAGCACCTAAGAACCAAACCTGGAGTCAAGAAGACTCCTCTCCTTTCACTCAAATCCAGCCTCAAATTCTTACTAGTTGTGTGATCCTGGGCAAGTGTCTTAACCCCATTTGCCTCAGTTTCCTCATCTGTAAAATGAGCTGGAGAAGGAAATGGCAAACTGCCCTAGTATCTTTGCCAAGAGAACCCCAATTGTGGTCACAGAGAATCAGACATGACTGAAACAACTGAACAACATGTGCCAAGCACCATGGTAGGCACTGGGGATAAACACAAAATTACTGGAACAAGGTGGCTCATAACCAGGAGTCTTGGTGAACTCTGGTACATTGGAAACACATTTTAAGTTCAGTCTCTAAGTGGAAACATATGGTTTTTACCTTGTTAATTTTAGAAATGTGATGCTGAAGTCAAAGCTGATAGAGCTTTAATTAGAGGTAAAGCCATTGGAAAAAGACTTCCATTAAACTTTAGAGGAGATATTTTTCATTGGTGTGAAAAGGAGAATAAATCAGGCATCTGATTCCAGTCACTCACCTACTAAGGGTTGCATGTTTAATTACCCAGACATGACAATGGAGTTTCAGGGGGCCTTGGACCACAGGCAAGAAAGATAATCAAGGCGAGAAACGTAATAAATCCATTAGGCCAAAATCTGTTCTCAGAAACATATGGTAAGCTTAGCGTATGTCTGAAAGCAGACAGTTTCCCATTAGAGATTCATGGCCAGTTCCAAATACCAGTACTAATGTTCAGTCTGTAGTTGCACGCAGAGTGGAAAGCTCATTATGTGAACGCAAGAATCCTCAGAATAAATTCTTAGCAACAAATAAAATAAGTTGGAGAAAATGTATAGGCATAAACTTTAACAACCCATGAAAAACAATCAGTTTACTTGGAAATGACCTGTTGAATGGACTTCTTGGACTAGATAATGGATCCTGGAAGACCTGCTAATTTTTTCTTTTCCCCATACCACTTTGTGACTTTTTTACAAATATGTAAACTCTTCTTTATGGAAGGATGGCAATAATTCTGAGAAGTAAGAGTGGTTAGTCATCAGAGTGGATGAGAAAATATTTCACAAAATAAAAAGGAGCAATTCCAAATCCATAAGACTGTTCAAATTAGAATGGACCTTTAAGACCATCTTATCCAATGTTGGTGTTTTATAGGTGAAGGAATTAAACCCTAGAAAGATGAGGTAACAAAGCTAGTTACAAAGCTGAGACTAGAATACAAAGTCCAAAATTTCTTTCTTATTTTGACACTTTTTTCCTTATAATAGAGTATATAATTTGATTAAACTCTTTGATGGGGAGAGTAACCTTCTGAGAGATAGATATAAGCCATGATGTGCATCTTCATAATTATATCACATTAGCATTTTTGCTTTCCTATTCTGAAACACTGAAGAAGACATCACAAAAATTGTTCCTTCTTTTGTATAAACCTTTCTTTCTTTCTCTATGTAGTGCTCATCTGATTAATGTTTGCTTTGGTCTAGAACTGGTTTAAAAAACAAAACACTATACAGTAATTTAAATGTCTCATTTCATTCAACCCTTCATATAGGCAATAACTAATACATATAAGACATAGGGCATTTATTAAGTGCTTGCTTTACCCCAGCCATTGTGCTTAAGTGCTAGATAGACAAAAAACAGAGGCAAAATAGTTTCTCCTCAATTAGATACAGGAGACAACATGCAAACAGCTCTCTCTCTCTCTCTCTCTCTCTCTCTCTCTCTCTCTCTCTCTCTCGTCTCTCCATCTCTCTGTGTGTCTCTTCTCTTTTTCTCTCTCTCTATGTATGTATATGTATATCTACACATGCAAAAAGATACACATATAAGAGTTATATATATACATACATATACTATATATAGCTGCTTTTATATACATATATATGTATATATATATATATGTGTGTGTGTGTGTGTGTGTGTGTGTGTGTGTGTGTTTGTGCAGAGAGAGAAACAGTGAGAGAGAGACAGAGAGATGTAGATCTTGGTTTCTAGCCTCAGAGATGAAAATTCAATTCAACAAACCTTTATTAAATGCTTCATATATGTAAGATTTTAGGAATTCAAAACCAAAACTTCGATCAACCCTGGCTACAAGAAACTTGCATCCTCTTAGAGGGTGTGTGTGTGTGCAGTTAAGTAGGCAGCAAGTACATACAACAAAATACAATGTAATTTGGAGTGGTGGGACAGGAAACACAGGATTACTGGTAAATCAGGGCAAAGCCTTATGCAAGAATTGATGCCTAAGCTTAGTAGGCAGGAAGTTGGGGTTTTTCGAGAAGCCCAGGTGAAGAAAGCCAGCATTCCAGGCATGGGGGAAAGCCTGTACGCAAGTGAGGAGTTAGGAGGAGGAATATCACCTTCTGGCTGCAGCACATGAATCATTTTGGCTGGAATAGAGAGTTTGTGAGAGGAACTCATGCAAAATTAATTCCAAAGTCAGATTGTGAGGGGCTTTAAATGACAGAGAAATTCGTATTTAAATCTAGAGGCAATCGGGAGTCATGAAGCATAAGAACGATAGCACCAGCACATGAAAAATAATGATGCAATGTAGACTTGAACAAGCAAGAGAAATACAAACAAAACTGGAGCGGCGGTTGCAGAGCAGAGGAAGCTCCCAGTCAGTTGGGGAGCAATGCTCTGAATTTTGGTTTATTCACTGGAAAGTTATGTTGAAGATTAACAAAAGTATTTTCCAAAACATACAGCATTAGAAGAATCCCATTTTTTTGTCCAAATGAGCCAGTGTTTGCCTGTAGGTTGTCCCAGGGATAGGCATTCTTTCAAAAAGTCTGTTTGCCATGTGAGGAGATCTGTCTGTACTGTGTTTCTTATCCAATTTAAGTGCAATAATGGCATTTTGTCTGAAATAGCCAACTGGGAAACAGACGCGATCAGGGCACCCGGCTATTTCCTTTAGAGTCCTGGCCCTGCCTGATGACCCAAAGAGGACTATTTTCAAAGATGACTGGTTTTTTTAAGGATCTTGTTTCTGACTGAATCAAAATAAATCAAATCCTAAAGACTCAAAGTTGCAGGGGCTTGCAGCGAGACCAGATTCCTACTGACAGAACCAAACAGAATTGAGGAGAGTTTCTCAGGCAACATTCAGTGTCATTTTTTCCTTTTTTGACCCTAATCTGCCAAGGATTAAGAACGTTGGTGAGTCTCGGGGAATAGGACCTCTGCCCTAGTCTTAACTAGGAACAAATTCTGACTGGAGGACTTAAATTCTTCCTCTGACTACAAACATGTTTCTCTACCTTAAGTACTGATCTGGCCCCCATATAGAAAGGCAGAGAGTGAGTAAGCTGCCTTTTGGTTAAGACCAGAGCCCACCTTGGGATAGCCTACCCACAAAGGCTATTCTCACCAATCCTGAATTCCCAAGCTTTTGGTACCACTGTCTAGGAACGCTTAGGGACCCTCTCAGAATGATATATTTCAATGTATAAATATCAATGTATTTTAATACATAAAAGAGAACAAAGGAAATAGATGTAAAAATGAAGCAAGTTATAATAAAATACAGTCATCAAAACATTTTTTAAAAAATCAAGTTGAAAACTTCAGATTAAGAATCCCTGCTTAAACCTAATGAAAATTTCCTAGCCTGTCTTGCCTTAGTTGACTTCCTGGCTTTGACCCATTTTTATCTGACTAATAATACCTGGCAGACCATCCTCTATAGAGACATCATTCAGTGGGGGGAAAAATATGTAAGTCAGCAGATTGAAGAGGCATGTGCACTTGACTTTTCCTTGCAAATGGTTGAAACAAAGGCTGCGGAGCACTTAGAGTTTAGTCAGACATCAAAGACACCGCGGTCATCCACCTCCTCTAGGGCCACCACCAGTTGTCTTGATTTTTTTGTCCTGCCACTGGACTTCAATGACAGAAAGAGAGAAGGAAGCTGACAGCTTTACAGAACTTTGCCTCCCTTAATCCAAATCACAGTCTTCACCCCGTGATGTCTTTGGTCCTCTCTGAAAACAAAGCACAAACAGCATCTGACTACATCGTTCCTTTTTTCTCTCTCCTCTCTTCTTTCCTCTCCTATCTTCTCCCCTCCTCTGTTCTCTCTCTCTCTCTCTCTCTCTCTCTCTCTCTCTCTCTCTCTCTCTCTCTCTCTCTCTCTCTCTCTCTCTCTCTTTCTCTCTTCCTTTTCCCCTTCTCCTTTTTCTCTCTATCTCTTCTTTCTCTCTATTTCATCCTTCCTTCTCCTCCCTCAATCTCCTCCATTCCCCTTCTCCTTCCCTCCCAGTCTTATCATATCTAGTCTTGTGTTCTTCACTCTTTCAACCTGTCTTGTTGGGGCTAGGAAGCCTATACAGTAGACCCAAATAGATCCAGAAAAGGCAAATAAATTTCATCCATCTGTAGAAATGCTTAAACGTCATGTTTTAGTAACTCTTAAGAACTATATTTTTAATTTATAGAAACTGGATTTGGAGTCAGGGAGCCTGGATTTGAAATCTAGTTCTCCCACTTATTACCTGTAAAACAATGGTTAATTAGCATTTAGATAGTATTTTGTGGTTTACAAACTGATATACACCAGATTTTGTATATTACATGTAAACCACATATATATCATATGAATCATATACACATATATCAGTTTGTAAATTAAGCCCTATATAAATGTTAATCACTATTTTACAGGTATTAAGTGGGAGAATTGGACATATAGATATAATCTCATTTTTTCTTCACAAAAGCATAGGTGCTATTATAGATGAGAAAACTGAGGTTAAGCAACTTGCCTAAGGTCACACAGTTCAGAATAAAGGCAAGATTTGAATTTGAGTCTTCCTGACTTCTTTTCTACTATGGCACCTAGCTGTATGATACTGGGCAATCACTTCCCCTATCTGGGCCTGTTTGAACTAGATGACCTTTAAGGTGGCTTTTAATGTCTTCCTGATTGTCACATGCCAGCGACAGCAAAGGAACCTTATGAAGGTCTGCATCTTGCCTATTGTGAGTATCTTGGCCATTTAAATCATGAAAAAACTGATACCAACAATTAAACTAGTTGGTGTATTTAGAACTATCTTGGTGTAGAGCATTTGGGATCAATCAGGTTTAGTCTGTTCTGAGCACCATCATGATGTTTCTCGTTAGCTTGGTCCTATTGGATATTTATGAAAGAAAGGGATCAAGGAAATACCTTACTTTAAGTCAGGGATAAGAAAACTTAGAGAAGAACTTCAGTGGTGGGCGAGGAAGATATTTTCCATTTCATTTTGCAATGGAAAATTGTATTAGTATGCTTTGAAATAAAAGATTTAGTGACTATTTTGAATTGGGCTCCAGCAGTAAAAGCACAAAGTTACGAAACTCTCTTTTTCTGATTTCTTTTTTGACATTTAAGTATCTTAGGTTAGTTTGCAGTGTGCTAAATGTTTGTGAGGTTTTTAAATGTTTTTTGACAAATTTGTCTATGAAGCTTGAAGAACATCCAGCAACAAGAACTCAAAGTTTTTGTTGCTTTTTCAAATACACACACCAGCACCCACATGCACACACACACACACACACACACACACACATACATACATTATGTTCAAATTTGTTTTCATTTCTGTTCGGTTTTATTTGCTTGGTTTAGGGCAGATAGAGTTTGGTGTATGAAAAGACAATAAGAATTAGAGTGCTGTCATAAGGAGCAATATTCAAAGAAAAGGACTATGGAAGAAAAAGAGGTTTTCCAATGGTAATCATAAACAGAACGAAATAATTTATATTCGAGATGTTCACAACAAATGCCCTGCCATAAGATGGTATGTTTATGCATAATTTTTCAATTATTACCTTGAAAATAAGAAAATAAATAGAGAAAGAGAAAGAAAATCATCAGTGGAGCCATAGTCCTATCAATGTAAACACTCTCTCCCTTTGGTAGAGATCACAACCCATCCATGACCTCTCATCCTGTGGAATTCTTCTTAATGAAGTCTTCACTGAGGATCCATCCAACATTCCAGAGATATTCCTCAAGTTCTTTTAACAATAGCAAGGATTCGTGAGGGTCTTGGGTTATTTATGTGTATTCCTCAACCTTGATACATAACCAGATGACTTCCTTTTTCATTGGTACATTTCTAGAATGAGATCTTTTATGATACATCTGTTGTGAGTCATTGTTGGGAATGTGCCATATGCTACTTAAACCCACTAAGAACCTGTTCATTATCCTTTGGGTCACCAGTAATTTTGTTCCATGATGACCCTTGTCTTCCATAATTTCTATCATTGTCATAGCATCATTAGGGACAATATTGGTGCTAGCAAAATGAGTTGTTGTTTTGTGGCTAGAAGAATTTGGGCTCACTAAACGCACAATTTCCCAAATTCTGTTTCATCTATTCTCTTCTTATTCGTATCTGGATTCAACAGACTTCCATCTACAATGCCTACTCTAGATATATGTATCAATGGAATAACAAATCAATAGCCTGACTAACTGGATGACTTAGACATGACCACATGTGTTCTTTATCCGCTTGTGACTTTCTGTGTGGATGGTTAGACTGATTTCTTCTAAATGGCTGTAGATTTCCTTGAAGAGCCTCCAATTTTCTGCTGCTGAATACAATTAATAGCATATTATCTTCATATGGCATCTGAAAGATTGTACCATCTATTAACAATCCCATTTTCATCAAAATTCTGCAAAGGACATCCTACGTGTCCATGGTGAACAACTTTATTTATTAAATATCTCCATATTTATTTGCTTTATATGTATAATCAAGTGATTATTGAACACATTAAACTATTTTGTCTATCAAGGAATTTTACATGACCTTAAACATGCATGGGCAACACCTTTAGAGAAGAACCTTTATAAATGTATTTGTCAATTCCTTTTTTTAATCAGCAAAAAAAAGAGTAAAGAATAGTTTCTAGTATTCTCTATCTCATTAATCTAGTTCTACAACTTTATGACTTTCTGTATAAAGCCTTAGGTGAAAGCCTTCCTGTTCCTTTCCTATATCCTGCATCCATTACACAAAACTCTGACCCTTCTCCTTTCGCCAGAACTGAGGCTATTGTCCTGGGTTCTGATAGACAGGCAAGTTTTCACATGGAGGGGATACAACTTTCTCAAAAGCTATGTCAGTAGAAAGTCAATGTGTTCTGTCTGTTTCCTCCATGCTCAAAAAGCTTGAGAGTATTGTTCTAGAAGTAGACTGCACCAAAGACTAGCCTAGTTATATACAGAGAGGCTTATTGCTAGCAGGCTGATGCTTAGGTGACAAATTCTTTCAGCAAGGGAAAATAAAACAAAATATAAAATGGCCCTTGGTTATGGGTAGCCAGAAGGCATAAAGTAGTTATAGGTCAATGGAAGATAGTTCACTGGGTCACCTCAAGAAATGAATAAGGGAATTGGTACAATTGGTTTCATTATATGCTGAAATGGAACAAGAAATATCCTTTCATAGGATACTATTACCTGGCAATGTTCATGATGAGAGTAAGCAAAAAGACTCACACTACTAAGAATGGACGTCCTCTAGCACTCTCCTAGGCCCTCTTCTTTTCTCTCTCTATCCTAGCTCAGTTAGCAAACTCATTTGCTCCCACTGGTTTAATTATTACCTCTATGTATATAATTCCTAGACCTATACGCTTAACTCTATGCTCTGTTCCAATCTAGAACCCATCTTCACATCATGGCATACATCCTCTTCTCTCCACTCACACAGTCACCACCTTAGTTTAGTCATGTCTGACTCTTCATGACCCCATTTGGGGTTTTCTTGGCAAAGATACTGGGCTGGTTTGCCATTTCCTTCTCCCCCTCACTTTACAGGTGAGGAAACTGAGGCAAACAGGGTTAAGTGACTTATTAGCTAGTTAATGTCTCAGGCCAAATTTGAACTCAAAAAAATGAGTCTTCTGACTCCAGGCCTGGCACTCTATCCACTGTACCACCTAGCTATCCCCACTGACATTTACCAATTGCCTTAAATTTTATAAAGTGAAAAGCATACATTACTTCATCTGAGCCTCATGAATCATGGGTAGGTTCTATATGTACTACCATCAACCCCATTTTACAGATTAATGACTTGAAAATCAAGGAGTTTAAGTAATTTGGCCAAGGTCAGCTAGTAGGTGTCACAGGTGGGATTGGCACCCAAGTCTTCCTGACTCCAAGTCCAGCACTCTTGTCACTATGGCAAGTTTGCTGATCTTGGGCAAGTCATTTAAGAGTGAAAGTAACAAGAATTCAACAAACATAAATGACATTTCTAGAAGGGCTTTAAGGCTTTCAAAATATTTCCTCTACATTACTTCCTTTCGTTCTCTTGATATAATCTTGTGAGATGATATAATAAGAAGTCATTCAACTTTCAATATTTTAATGCTAATTGCTGTCCACCAAGTTTGTCTCATTTCATGCCATAGTCATCTGGTTTAAATGAGAATAAGTTTCAGTAGAAGGATATGTGACAAGCCTATATGCTAAGCTAAACAAAAGGTAAATGAAATCAAGTTGTGTGTTATATTTCCTCTCTGAGCCTCAGTTTCCTCATTTGGAAAACAGAAGGACCAGACTAGAGGATCCTTTTCTTCAAGAGCTATGATCATCATTTGGGTAGCATTACTTATAATCTTACAATATTGCAGAAAATGTTTGGTTATTTAAAAGGTCCCATTTGCTAGATTTTGGATAGAAGTATTTTTGTTATCACTCAGGCTTTATTAAACTGGATAAATTCAGATATCAAGGGAAAGAGTACAACACTTGGACTGAATCAGTGTTCCCCAATAAAACATGAGGGCACTGCCCTTCTCCTTCTCATGATAACCTGGCTCTAATTCCATGCTGGGAATCCCAAGACTGGGATTAGCACTCTTTAAAAATGGGGTGCTCAGAATCTACCCTCTCCCCCTACCATCCTCATTTACAAAATTTTTCCTCTTTTGAAATCAGATTTTTTTTCTTTAAATCTCTTGTCATGGGACTAACACCAGTTTTCCATTTATAAGCTTGTTCCCATTGGATTTTTGCAGAGGGAGGATTCTTCAAAAGCAATATTGGGTCATGCTTATGTTCTACAGATTTCTTTCCATAAGGATGATGTTACCCTTTATGATGTTTTTCAGTTAGACACAACATTGAATTTACTTTTCATCTGGATTTTGCTTCAATTCAGGACAAAATTTGTCTACCACAAAAATGCTGCGGTACTTAGGAAATATGAATTCGATACGACTGGAAGTGATGTAATGGGGCAGATCAAAAATTCCATCCAGTTCTAATGCCATCTGTCTCAACAAAGATCAGCACTTCTCCAAATTTCTCTCCATTCCACAATCCCTCTCATATTTCTCTTAACCCCCAGTGACCACCATAAATTGGAAAAGAGAGTGATCTTCCCAGGTCTTTTGTAGTCAATGCCACTAGAAAACCAAGCACTTTTCTGGGCCTCCAATACTCCATTTCCCCTACTAGTGTCTAAAGCAGATTTTCTAAGTCACAGGAGAAGTTTGAAAATGGAAGAGGATGCCTCACCTTCTCCAGAGAGTTCACGGTCCACTGCTACCTTCATTAAACAATTGCTTAGGGATATATATATATCTAAGAGCATTAAATTAACTCTACCAGTACAACCATGTCCACATACCATCTATATACCATTGAGAAATGCTGGTATTGATTTATGAGCCCAGATTCCTTCATAAATGTGGTGATGCATATCTCTATGCCAGAGGTATTTCCTCCTATTTCTGCTTGTGTGCTCATCTAACACACTCAAACCCTTATACATTGGCATAAGGATCTCAAAGTGTTTGAGTTTAGGAATCAAATGTCTTTGTGGATTGAATTTCAGGAAATTTTATAATCAGCACCAATGATCCCAAATGACATAATGACAACTTGGTAACAATGAGTGAATTTGGTTATATTTATGAATCCAGACTCTTAGTGACACTGAGAAAATCCCACTGCTTCAAAGAACATCCTTGTATATATATGATAGATATGAGCCTGATGTAATTTAATCCTTGGAAACTGAAAGATATCTTGTCTTCAGGGCAGAGCCAAGATGGCAGAGTAGAAAGACTCACATATGCTAACTCCGTACCCACAGCCCATGGATTTCCTCTAAAAAGAACTCCCAACAAATTCTGGAACAGTGGAAGCCAGCAGCAACACAGTGAAGGAGATTTCCATTCCAGAGAGCCCTGAAAAACCGACCCCAAATGTCCGTCGAACGCTGGATGGGAGCAGAGCCCAGCCATTCCCTGGCCGCGTGGCACTGAGAGGAGTGAGCAGAGCCGAGCAGGCTTCAGGGACAGAATCTCCAGCTGCTACGAAGGTCCCTCCACCCACAGACACACAGGTCAGTGAAAGAGATGTCTGGATGGGCTGAGAGGGGAGCGGGGTGTCTCCATAACTCAGGGCCCCTCAGGAAACAGCAGCAGAGGCAGTGGGAGGCCAGAGGCTCCCAGAGCAGGCAGGAGCTCAGGCAGCAGCTCCATTACAGAAGATCTCTGCATAAACCCCCTGAGGGAACTGAGTCTGGGAGGTGGCCCTGCCCCACCTGAGAACCTGATTTAATCTTATCCTGAATAGCAGCCAGGCCAGCCGTTGAAAGTTCTGAGGCTGGGGAGCAGCATTTGAATCTCAGACCCCAAGCACTAGCTGGGTGGACCTAGGCAGGGGTGGAGAGGACTCTCAGAAGTCAAATAACTGGCTGGGAAAATGCCCAGAAAAGGGAAAAAAAAAATAAGACCATAGAAGGTGATTTTCTTGGGGACCAGATGATTCCGCCCTTCCTCTCTGACGAAGAAGAAAACTGCTTACCATCAGGTAAAGACATAAGAGTCAAGGCCTCTGTATCCCAAACATCTGAAATAGATATCCAATGGGCACAGGCCATGGAAGAGCTCAAAAAGGATTTTGAAAATCAAGTTAGACAGGTGGAGGAAAAACTGGGAAAAGAAATGAGAGAGATGCAAGAAAAGCATGAAAAATGG